>CM053769.1:392134384-392158180 GCA_028658325.1 Potorous gilbertii
CTAATGGGGAGAAAATTTTGGAACCCAAAATCTTGTGAAAATGAAATGAATGTAAAAAGTTAAATAAATTCATTTAAAAAAAAATAAATAAAAAAATTAAAAAAAAAAAAGTTACAAAAAGAAATCTATTATAGTTCTCAATCGAGAACTCATGGTACTGAGATTCATTATCCTTTACACAAACCGGGGCTATTGACTATGAATGGATTGTTAGGAGTAATTTCTCAGACTCTGTGTAGAGCTCAGTTTAAAGTATGGACTTACAGGAATCCATCATTTTACATTTCATCCAATATTGAGCTGGATGATACTTGCTACCAAAGAATAGCTGTTTTAGCTAACACTGACATCAGAATACAAAATGGTCTGGAAAAGTCTGATAGAGATGTAGATGTTATACCCTATTTGCCAACTGGATATAAACCCACAGTTATAGATGAAGATTCTTGCAGTCAAAAGACAGTTATTTATGTCAGAGAGTGCACCATCAATGTATGTGAACTCTGTAGCCTTCAACTATTCCTCTTCGTCTTAGTTTTCCTTAAATGACTGTTGACTAGAGCGTCGGTGTTGTAAAGGGCCACAAAATGTGATCCAAGCCAACAATCAAGTAAGTAACAATCACAGACTCAAGCTTCATTCCTTAGAAGGCACTTAAATATTAAGACAATAGTAGAGGTTGGAGCCATATAATTGGATAATGTACCATATTATAATTACTCTCACATATGGTACCAGAAAACTGATGGTGCTTACAAAAGCACTTCAGAGAATGGCAATCAGAGTACTACAGGATGACTTTAGACATTTGGACCAAGAGAATAGCTAAACTACTTAGCTGAATACTAATTGTAAATACATGGTCTGTCTCTGGGTCTAAGGGAGGAACTGAAATTTTACTGGGAAAGAAAATTTTACTAGGCCCAAGATTGATGTAAGATTTATAACAGTTTGCCAACTTTACAATGATTGGCAACATACCTAAATGCCACACAGTGGGATCGATAATTCATACTTTGTAGTAATTCATACCCCGTAATAACACATAATTCCTGACCCAGAAGTCACAGTTCAAGAATCAGAAGACAAGGAGCTAGGAAGATTGAGGAACATGACAAAATGATAAGATGGAATCTAATATTTAAGTTTAAAGTTTGGAAAAAGTAAGGTCCTTTGATTATAGATATCCTGTGAGACCAATAAAAGTCTACTTGAGACAAAGAGTAAGAAAATATTCATCTAGACAGAAGGAAAAATGGCTTTGTAGGTACCAGGGTTACTGTGGTCTTGTAATCTCTGGTTTCCTTCCAACTTGAAATTCTGTGATTCTATACTATCTGCTTCCTATAGTATGTAAGTGACACTATTACTGCAGGTAGGCTTGATCTGTCATCACTCATCACATATACTCCATACTCAAAATTACACAGTTAGAGCCATTCTGTGCTTGAGTAAGAAAAGAACAGCCCTACCTTCTGAACTTTTAAAGAGGTTGCATGCTTACACTAGGGTTTTCTTTCCTTAAATATGTTGATAATTTTTCTGTGTGTATGTGTGTAAGCATGCGCATTCATGTTCACATGGATGTATGTATATATGTCCTGATGTATACATATATGCCATATATACCAAAATTCTTTGTTTTTTTTATATGCATTATTATCTGTAGATATTTAATCCAAAATATTTATCTGCCTGGGTGCAAATTTTGCTTCTGACACATGATCCTGTGTAAACCTAAGTGAGTCACTTAACCTCTTGGTGCAGCAAGGAGCTCTCTAGATTATAAAGTGTGGAGGAGTTACCAGTATGCATCATCAGAGAGATTTTCTTCACTGAGAATTTCCTAAAGTGATGAATTTGTAGTTCACACAATAGTTATATATTTGCTATCAATTCTTTCATAAATATACATATAAACACACATATACATATATATGTATATATACATATATATTAATTTTGTTCTTCAGTTGTGTTCAACTCTTTGTGACCCTATGGACCATAGCATGTTAAACCCTTCCCCCCCCTCCACTATCTACTGGAGTTTGTCCAAGTTTATGTTCATTGTTTCTATGATACCATCTATTCATCTCATTCTCTACCATCCCCCTTTCCTTTTGTCATCAATTTTCCCCAACATTAGGGTCTTTTCCACTGAGTCCCATCTTCTTATTATGTGATGAAAATATTTGTCTGAATTACAGTATTTGACCTTCTAGTGAATAGAGTGAATTAATTTCCAATTTGACTGACTTGGCCTCCTTACTATCCAAGGGATACTCAAAAGTCTTCTCCAGCACCAGAATTTGAAGACATCAATTCTGTGGTTTTCAGTTTTCCTTACACTCCAACTCTCAGCCATCCACCACTAGTGGAAAAACCATAGATTTGACTATATGAACTTTGGTCAGCAAAGTGATATCTCTGCTTTTTAGTATGTTGTCCAGATTTACCACCTTTCCATCCAAGAAGCAAATGTCTTTTAATTTCATGGCTGTAGTCTCTATCTGCAGTGATCTTTAAGTCTAGAAATATAAAATATGATACTATTTGCCAAGAATAATTCTTGTATTTATATGTATATATATATATATATATATACACTCACTCTGTGTATTATATGTATATATATATACTTATGCATATGTATGCACCAATATGTACCTATGTATATTTTATATATGTATGTTATACTTATGTTTATTATAGGTATTGGTTTATGTGTATATTATGTGTGTACCTATTATATATGTATGTATATATATTCATAAACATGAATATATATACATACATGTTTCATTAGCTGTGTTCATCCTTTGTTGCCGAAGAAGACCATACCATCAGAGAAATGATGACATGACTTGCACTTGATTTTGTTTTGGGTGAGGGAAGGCTGTGCAAGTCACCAGACTCACTTCTCCTCCAGAACCATCTGAATCCAGTGACTAGATATTCATCAAGATGACTGGAGATGACCCAGCATGAGGCAATTTGTGTTAAGTGACTTGCCCAAGATCACACAGCTAGTGAGTGTCAAGTGTCTGAGGTGAGATTTGAACTAGGTCCTCCTGACTCCTGCATTGGTGCTCTATCCACTACACTACCTGGTTGCCCCATATATATGTGTGTGTGTGTGTGTGTGTGTGTGTGTGTGTGTGTGTGTATACATACATATATATATATATATATATACTGAGTATATGTGTACAAATATATACATGCATATATGTACAGATATATAGTCTGTTCCTTTGTGAAAATATGATGTTTATTTCTTTGTAATTCAATTTTACTGTTAACCTCAAATAATAATAAAAGCACAAAAGGGTGGAAGGGAGGTTGTAAGCGAAAGGATTGTACTACAGGAACAAAAACTTCTTTCTATACTTGGAGAAAATCTTCCAATTTCATCTGAATTTCTTTCAGTAAATTACAAATTAATCAGGTGGTCAAATACAGGCCTTGTTCAGAAGGCACTGCAGCTAAATTTTGCAATAAATGGAATAATGCCCTCTATGGAAGGCATTAGTGTAATCCTATAGTTTGTTAACAAGAGCATACAACTGCAACTAGGCACAATATACTGCCCAGTGTCTCTCCCAAGGGACTAAGTTGTTTTTAAAATCAGATGCATGTTTCTATCTAAAGAGATTCACACTTGCATTTGAAAGTGCAATAAAAGTATGAATGTGTCAGATAAAACTTCCATGAACATGGAGTGAAATAATGTGACTTTTGTTGCTGGTTAAGGGAACAGGTACATAATACTTCAGGTAACTGAAGCAACTTCCCCTTTCAAATATCTGATCCAATTCATCCTCCATTTGTATTCTGGTTGTATGTTTTTCTTGGGCTCTCAGGAACAACTGCCCTAGTAAAATAAAAACATGTTCCCTGTGTTTCTTCTTGGATTCAGCGGCTAATTCCTAGCCACCAACCTTTGGCTGTTACTGACAACAGTGGTCTAACTGTGACATCATCCTCCACCATCCCTTCCGTGAATTACCCATTTGTTGATGCTGTTCAACCAGCAACGTAACAAGTCTCACTTCTTAAACTTGTAAGTATTTACTCCTTCACAGATAGGCACAGCAATAAATAGGCTAAAAAGAAGAAATAGGAGGACTTTTCTGTGTTCTTTCATAAGAGAGAAGAGCTTAGAGTATTTCTTTCTCTGGGTGGCAGTAATTAAAACACACAAACACAAATAAAAACACACAATTTCTATTCATTTCTATTCATTTCAACACTTATTCAGGATGTTGAACTCTGTGCCTGGTGCTGTATCCATTGAAACATGTGCCTTCTTAAAGGCAGGAAATCAATATTCCTGAAGAAGAAAGCAAAATTACCCATACAGAAGCAGCTAGAGATTCCAATGTCCATATGTTTTGAAAGAATTTAGGAATTTAAAGTCCAGGGATTCTATGTCTCAAAAAAAAATTAATTCCTAATGAATACCTCCACCTAAATGTCCCCATCACAATCTCCTCCTGGAAGGTACATTAGCAAGTAAAATTTGAGCAAACATTTCTTAACCTTTCTCTTCAGGTTCCTTGGGATAAGGAGTAAGGTTTCCAACTTTGAATCAGAAAGACCTGAGTTCAAATCTGACCTTAGATATGTAACAAGTTTTGCGACTTTGGACATGTCAGTAAAACTCTCTTGAAGTTTCTATGTTTGTAAAATGATAACAATCACCTCATCTAATTTATAAGGCTGTGGTAAAGGTCAAATTATATGTGAGAATGTCCAGTTAAGACAATTGCAAACTTCAGAGTACCATATAAATGTTAGTGATAGGATAGAGGATGCAGATGTAATTTCAGAGGCTTAAGGAACTCCCAAATGACAACAACAAACTCACACACACACCCCCACATCCACACACTCACACACTCACACACATATGTGTTGGAGTAGGTGTGTGGGTGTGGTGGGTGTGTGTGTATGTGTGTGTATATATGTGTATGTGTGTATATATATCTATATTATATATAAATATAGATATATGACTTTTTTTCTCTAGCACTGCAGGTCATCAACTTCTTAAAGCCTCAGTTGCTAGGGTTAGGTGAATAGCCCAGGGTCATACACTCAGTATGGTCAGAGGTAGAAACTGAATTCATCAATTAAAGCCCAGATCTTCCTTCACTATGTCACACAAGCTCTCAGTATAAATTTAGCTATTAATATTACATTTATCACTCTATCTGACCTCAGCAATTCATTGACTCAAGAATAAATTAATTTATTGATATGGGCAATCATCTCCCCATTTTTAATTTTTAGTCTCATCTGATCTTCATGAGTTTCTGTGACTGAAAAAAGAATATATTCCTTTATAACCAGTTTTCTATTGTTGAGTCTCTCAGGGCATAGTTAAATGGGTCCTCATAAAATGATAACACAATCATCATTGCTCGCTCCATGAACCTTGCCCTGGAAGTCTTTCCAGCTTGGTCAGATCTTCTACAATTTGAACTTCTTTGGTATATCTTTTGGAAACTCGAGGTTATCTCCATGTCATGATAGGTAATCCAAAAAGGACTATTATACTGTTGATTAGAAATCTACACTCCTTCCATATTTTCCTCTATGAATCCCTGTCTTCATTGTCCGCTTGCTGAATGTGAGCATTTTTTAAAGCATTTTTAAAAGTCATATAATTTCCTTTACTCTAGAACAATAACTGATCTGTGAAGCAAAGACCTCCGAGGATTCAATGAATAATTGCAAGGAGACCAGTTTATATGTATACCAAGCATTGTTATTTTGTTATTACATTCCTTTTTTCTTCCATAATTATTAAGTAGCAAGGTGGCACAAAGGACGGTGTTAGACCTAGAGTAAAAATGACCAGAGGTCAAATAAAGCTTCATTTTAACTCACTGTGTGACACTAGGCTGGTCACTTAACCTTGTTTGCCTAAGTTTCCTCATCTGTAAAATGAATTGGACAGGGACATGACAGACCACTCCAGGATCTTTGCCAAGAAAACCCCAAAAGGGATCACAAACTGTAGGACATGACTGAACAACACCACAACACAACTACTGACTTTTGGGAGTTACAGAATATTTTGATGTTTGATGTTAAACAATACTTCAAAAATTGTGAACCACTGCCTTAATTCTTTTTTCTAAAACTGCTCATCACTCTTTACTCACTCACATCTTTGCTTATCACCCATCAGGAATCCAAATACATTACAGCCAATAATTATTGTATATTTGTGCCTCTTCTTAGTAAGTCTCTTTTGTTTTCCCATTAACTTCTGTGGCAAAGTCCTACTCTTCTCTAAAATAGTAGATATTTAATGTCTATTTATAACTTTGTTTCCTTCCATTCCTGATCCTTTAAGAACTTCATTTATATTCTTTCATTCATTTTCCTCAATTGCATATTAAAACAATTTTTGACACTTGCTTTAAAAACAAGGTTTGAGTTCCTAATTCTATCACTTCTTCCCTCCCCATCTCCTTCCTGAAATGAAAAGCAATCATAATAAGTTTTACATATGCAATAATGTAAAACAATTTTATGTTAGTCATTTTATACAAGAAGACCCCCCAAAAAGAAAAAAAATTTAAAAGGAGATGAAAATAGCATGCTTCAGTCTGTATTCAAATAATATCAGTTCTTTCTCTGGAGTCAGAGAGTATGCTTCATCATTGGTCCTTGGGGATTGTCTTAGATGATCATATTGTTAAGAATAACTAAGTCATTCACACTTGATCTTCATATAGTATTGTTGTTACTGTGTACAATATCCTCCTGATTCTGTCCATTTCACTTTGTATCAGTTCATGCAAGGTTTTCATGTTTTTTTCTGAAATCACATTGCTTGTCATTTCTTATAGTACAATAACATTCTGTCACTATAACATACTGCAACTTGTTTAGCCGTTCACCAATTGATGGGCATTCTTTCAATTTCCAATTCTTAGCCACTACTGAAAGAGTTGCTAAAAATATTTTTGTACAAATAGGTCATTTCCCCTCCCTCCTCTTTTTTGGATGTCTTAGGGTTATACATCTAGAACTGATATTACTTGATCAAAGGGTTGTAGAGTTTTGTAGTCCTATAGGGGTAGTTCTAAATTTTTCTCCAGTATAGTTGAAACAATTCACAGCTCCACCAACAGCACATTAGGGCCCCAGTGTTCCCACATCTCCTCCAATATCCATCATTTTCATTTTTTGTTGTGTAAGTCAATCTGATAGGTTTGAGGTGGTACTTCAGACTAACATTCTATCCTACCTACACTTTTGCTATTAATTATATAGAGTCATCCAAGAAGCCACAAAAGTCTGATGGGGTCCAACATCCCATCTCTTACACATACTGACCCTGTGACCATTCACAAATTATTTAACCTAGTGGCACTCTAGGCAATTTTCTATGACTATAAGTGTCAGAGAGGGTATCAACATGCATTGGTAGAGGAATTTTGCTCATCTGGGAGTTTCTTATATTAACAAAACAAAATACCCAGTCTCTATCCTTTATTTCCCACCCAGCCACTTCCAAGATCTTATCATCTTTAGAAACTCTTCATTATGCAAGGTGGAATTAACTCAGAAACTTACACACAAGCATTCTCTTTCCCAGGGCCCCCTCTCTTCTTTGGTTGGAAAGGATGTCTCCTTCCAAATCCTCCACTATTTAAAAATGACACTCAGAGAATTCTTCTCATTATTTCCCACAGAGCTACTTTTCTGGACTTTCTCATATTTAGAAATATCATTCTGCAAAATGAAATTAACTTATAAACTCTCACCTCCTCAAACTTCCCACCACCACTATAAGACTTCTTCATGATTTCCCCGCAGTGTGTATTGTCTCTTCCGTTGAATTGTGAGTTCCATGAGGGAAGGAATTTTCTAGTTTCTTTCTTTGTATCCCTAGAGGTTAGCACAGTTTCTGGTACATAATAGGTGTTTCATGAATGTGTATCAATTCTGACTCTAATTTAAATCTATCCCTATCTCTATTCAGTAGAATGAATAATTAACTTCTTAGTCAACTTACATATTTATCATTTGTATTCTTTCTTCACAACAAACTTGTGAAGTAGGTACATAGTGTTTAGGGTGCCTTCTAGCTTTAGTAATGATGAAGACAATAGCAACCCCCGCATTCACACCATCATACCTAACAAACATTTCAAAAAATCTCTGAGGTTATGAATTTGGGTATTCCTTTCACAAATGCAAATCATAATTTCCCCCAGAACCCCGTGTTGTATTTCTTCCCATAGTTTTCATACAAATGGTTACCCCATGTATTAAGGCTCTCTTGTGTTCTCTTTATAGTCTTATGATATCAATGGAGTATAATAAACTATCTGATGCTCTCAAAGCATCATCATCACATCTTTTTTCTGTGTATGATTTTGATGATATTCTCTACATCATTTCTCCTGCATAATTCCTTCTTATGCTGAGCTTATCTTTGTCATGTACCTCTACATTGATCGTTAGATTTTAAATTTGTCAGAAAGTAAATATTGAAATTACCGAAAGATATAGAGTATGAGATCCTTTTGTGCTTTTTTTACTGTAAAAAATGATTTTGCTTCACCTCCAAATTCCTAGAACATCTCAAACTAGATGTTTTGTATGAATCTTTAACTCAATATATCCAAAACTAAATTATCTTTCCACCTAAACCATTCCCTCTTCTTAACTTTCCTAATAATGCTGAGGGTGTCATCATGCCCCCAGGACCTTAGACTCATTGTCTGTCATGCTCAATTCCTCATTTATATTTACTCCAATACCCATATCCAATCAGTTGTCAAGTCTTATCATTTCTGCCTTAACATCTTTGATATATAATTCATTTCCTTCTCTCCTCTGACATTGCCATTGTCCTGGTGCGGACCATCATCATCTCATCCCTGAACTATAAAAAAAAAAAAACCAAAAAACAAAAAACAAACAACCTTCTGATTGGTCTTCCTGCTTCAACTCACTCCTTACTCCAATTTATCCTCCAGTCTGCTATCAGATTAATCTTCCTATAGAGCAGATTTAACCAGGTCAATCCCTTACTCACTAAATTTCTACATCTTCCTATCATTTCAAGAATCAAATATAAAATCCAATTTGGCTTTGGAAGTTCTTCATGATCCATTTTTCTTTGACCTTACTCTCCCTCTATGCCCTTTGCAAGCTGATGACAATGACCTCTTTGCTGTTCTTCAGAAAGAATATTCCCTCCCTGACTATGAGCATTTTCATTGACTGTCTTTAGACAGCCCAGAACAGTCTAGAACTCTCTCCTTCCTCATCTGTACCTCCTAGCTTCCCTGGTTTCCTTTAAGCCTCAGCTAAAGTTGTACCTTCTGCAGGACACCCTTCTCTGGTATTTTTTAATCTTGTTGCCTTTTATCTGAGATTTTCCCTCTTTTATCCTGTTTGCAACTTATTTGTATAAAATCATTTACATGTTATCTCTCTCAATAAACTATGAACTGCCTGAAAGCAAGGAAAATGTTTTAGGAGGGTAGGTAGAAGAATCCCTCTTTGAATCCTTAACATTCAGTACAGTACCAGATACACAGTAGATGTTTGAAAAATCTACAGTAACAACGGCCTACACCTCCCAAAAATCTGTATATGCATGTATATATGAATGCGGATAGTGCAATATTAACACATATGCATGTGTATAAACATATTCATATGTGTGCGAACATATATATATATGTATATATATATATATATGTATATATATACATATACATATATATATATATATATACATATATATATATATTTGCCAAACTTTATTCACGTTGATTCCCTCAACAGAATATAAAATTCTTAAGGGCATTATCTTAAGGGATTATTTCATTTCACTCATTATATACCCCTTTGCATAGCATAATGCCTGCTACATACCAGATATTTAATAAATACTTGTCAGATGAATGGAGAAAAATGTCACCTTCAAGGCTCTCCTCAAACAAAGAATTTTGCTGGAGTGTATCAAAATGTAAAAGATTCTCTGAAAGTTATAGCAATAAAACAACTTTGCTTGATTATCTTCTGGTCATTATGATCAAGGGAAGCACAAACCAAGGAGCCAAATTTCCCAATTGTCTTTGTCACTCTAGCAGCTGAAATATACTCCAGAATTCATGTGTAAACAAAGAGAGAATCTTTTTATTTGCTGAGAACTTTTAATACTCTTGTTTATATATGGCATTGGATGGATTTCATTATCTCTCTCTTTCTCTCTACACACACATATATATATGTATGTATATGTATATACATATACACATACACAAACACACTGAATATGGGCAATGAGCTAAACCACACATTAAACAGGAGGGGAGATTACTTTGCCTTTTGAAAATTGCATAGTTCTTTTAATGACACGAAGTTGTTTCTCCTTGACACAAAAACCGTTTCAAAAATACTAATAGTCTAATGATGATGTTGAATGATTGTGAGTCACAGGATCACACATTATTACCAAGACATATTGGTGTTGACAATACTATGATTATACAGACTTAGGGAATCTGACATTTGCCAGTTATATAATGATTCTGATAAATATAGAGAGAAAATTGGATACATCAAGTCCTGGAAATCTCTAAATAGTTATTGTATAACACTTGCTTCAGTTTGCCAATGTTTATGGAAGCACTAGATTGTCCCAGATTATCAGGTTCAAGACATGTAACTTGATGACTGGGTCATATTCAGTTCCCACTCAATTCATAAAGCATGTATTTTGATTAGTTCTAGGTTATTAAAGCCTTGAATCCTTGAGTAAAACTCTCCATTTCCTCACATCATATCCTAACCTCAACTCTCACCTGCTAGCTGTCCAAATAATAAAGAAGAAATGGGTAGCTCTTTGGTTCATCATTGCAAGAAAAGAAAAGACCATATTGCATGGGACCTATTTCGCTGATTTTAGATATGGTTTTTCAGTTGTCTGGGGGGTGGGTGGAATAGCCACCCTCTGAATGCACGTACTTTAAGCTCAATATCTAATTCCTGTTTTAACTCCTCTATAAACAGGTCCAGTAGGGTTATGATTTCAAATGGCTACTACAGATAAGCTTCATTAAGCCAACTAGGATTGGTTACATCTCTGCTATTTCCCTGTATTATTTTACAAGGGGAAAGAAAAATGGACAGGGGAGTGGGGGAATACTAGGATGGGATTTTCCTGCCTAAAAACACATACACCAGAAAAGTTTTGCATAATCACATTTAATACCAGCCTATGTTAATTTTAGACTGGTCTGTTCAGACCCTAATGAGATCTGTCAAAAGCAAGTTATTTCATTGTAACCAAAATATGAATAGACATTCACATTAACTGGAATATAGCAGATAGATATTGCTATTAAAGGAGAAGTAAAAAAACGGTGACAGGGATGTCCCATTTCTTCCTGAGCTCTGGTCACTTTTCATTTTAATGTGATTATGGGCCATTTGGCACTTTAATCAGTGTACTCTATCACATGCCGAGAACACTTAGCCCCAGAGAGAAGACAACATGCTGGCATTTGTTTTCTCCTCATGTCTAGAGCATCACTGTCAGCACACTCTTCCAGGTGACAATAGGTGTCAAGAGAAGATCTATTACCCAGGTCTCCCCCCATAAAAGGTCATATAATAAAAAAGAGGAATAAAACACTTTTATAAATAGTCACTATTCATTGACTGTGTCACATCAACATATTTCATTTTATTCTCTGATAGCATGGTCTTCTTCTTCTTCGACAATGAATGAGATCCATATTATCTTATTATCTGCATCCTTCAAAGGTGATCATCTATCCATGAAAACTCCATGTATAGTAGCTAGTTAAGACAATCCATTCTGAAAACTAAATTTGCTATATTAGAACTGCTTTGTGTGAGTGTTCCAAATAGCCCATGATTGTTCATGAACTTCTTGAAAGAGGATATCCTTGAAGAAGATGAAAGATCACAATACTTGTTGTTTGTCATTTTCAAAGAGGCCCATTACATCAGGAGGATCATGTAAGTGAACTAGATTTAAATGAGGGATGGAGGGATGGATGTACAAGGTGACAAGGCTCACTCTCTTCTCTGGAGCTATCTGGATCCAGTGGCAAGATACAGATCAAGACAATTGGAGATGGCCCTGGAGGCAGTGGGAGACCTGGGTCTTTTTACACTAAGGTATTTCCCATGTCTCAGTCTGACTGAGGTAATGCCTACTCAGTGATTAAAGCTAGGTAAGAAGTGAGTTAAAGTACAACCTTTTACTTAGACAAAAATAACCAATCTGGGAAAATTGGATCAAAATAAATTAGATCCTCAGAACTTCTCACCAAAACAGAAGCGATGGCTAATTAAACTTACTTTGAGCCTTCAGGGCCAAAACAATCACCAAATGAGGCTTGGGCTAGGCTACTCTTGGCCAATCAATAGAGGCAGAGTGATTTGGCTTTAAGGTAAAGTCCTTAAGAAAATAATCTAGCCTATACATTTCAAGATATCTTGTAAGGTTTCAGTGATCAAAATTTACTTTCCTTTGGGCAGAGCATCTTCAGGTAAAGGTATGATACCTATGTGAAGAGAGGGAGAGGAGGGAGGGAGAGAAGATGGTAGGAAACAAAGAGAGGAAAGGAAAGAAGGAAGGGAAAGATAAAGGGAGAGGAGGGAGGAAGCTGCTTTGCCCAAGTGGAACTAACCAATTGGGTCCCCAGGGGGGCAGTTCTCACCACTCACAGGTTATTGTTTGTCCTTCATTCTCAAAGAGTACCATGACATCAGGAAGTTGATGCCATGACCTGCAAGAAAATTGGATCTAATTAAGGGAGGGTTATGCAAAGTCACCAGGCTAAGTCTCTACTCTGTAGCCATGTGAGTTGAGTAGAAAGATATAGATCAGGATGACTGGATATGACCCTCTCACAATACTATCTCTGATTTAATGCTTAACATTTTACTCATAGAATCATAGATTTAGAGATGAGAGAGACCTTAGAAGTCATGTTCAACTTCCCTATATTAAAGATGGTGAAACTGAGGTCAAAATGGTTAAATGACTTGCTATTTCCACATAAGTAGTAATAATCGCCAATATTCAAATCCAAATCTATCTGACTCCAAGTTCATTATATTTCTTATACTATTTTGTCTCATTCGTTTCCATAGAATGATTTAAACATACCTATTCCTCAGAATGTCATAATCTATCAACTTCCACACTTGATTTTGAAGATTATAAATTAAAGATTGATATTAGGGAACATGGAACAAGGAACATGAACAGAAACTAGAGTCACACCTGTGGCAACATCTGTAGATGGCAAACTTATGATTTGGTCCTTAGTTTCTTTTTCAAAAGGCCATAATGAGTCTTGCTTCACATGTACAAGGACAAGGTCAGAGATGGAACATCAATAAAAAATATAAATGAAGTCCTTATAATAACTCTGTGTATTTCCAATGACCCAATATCTATACACTTTCTTTCAGGTACCCTTATGACCAATATGATTTAACAATTTTGTTTGGAACAGGAGAGATTTTTCTTTAACTGAAGCTAACCATCCCAAAAGGTAGAAAAAACAATAAATTTCACACCTCACATCATCCTAACTGTATATACACACATATGCATCAACATTTGCATTCACACACACATGTATATACATATGTCAAAAAGATCAAAAGAAAGTAGAAAGCATAGAAGCAGATAGATAATTGCTAGAGTTAGAAATAGAAATATAGGTATAGAGATACAAATATAAGTATTGATATGGATAAAGATATCAACTATCTACATATAGAAAGATATGAACATAGGTATAGATAAAAATGATATAGATCCAGCTACAAATATAAATCTATGGTTTCTTCTTTCTTTTGACCTTGCTCTTTTCCTTGTCTAGCTAAGTACATGGTCCAAAGATCTCTCCCCACCCCATACTTCCCACCTGTTCAGTCAACCTGTTCATTTACAATGTTGTTTTCCACTAAGTTTTCTTTTTTGTTTGCCCCAATCATTAATTTTCTGCCCTCATAATCTGTTGTGTATTCTCTGATCTGATTTATAAGCTATGCCATTATTATTCTGTCAGTATAATCTCTATTTTCATAACAAGGATAGAGTCTCTGAAATACCAAATTTTGCTTCCCTTCTTGATCTTACTTTATATGTTATTTCATTTGTCAATCTTATCTTTCCCCCACATTGTGGTGTGCCTTATTCTTAAATGTATCAATTTATAATGGGAGTAATATAAAAGATAAGCATTGTTGAAAGATGCATATTTCTATGTATCACTATGCTTTTACCACGATCATTCACTCTTCCCAAAGCTAGTTTATTATATCTTTGGTTTTATGCCCCTCCTATGATTTTAGTGCCACTTGACATTTTTTATTTTTGAATGGGATGTAGTTTTAGAAAGTAAAATCCTTTTTCAGAGACAATAGCCTTCTAAGGTACATATCACATCCAGGTCAAGCCAATTATAATTTCCCTACCTATTATGCCCATATGACTATGAGAATGTCCTTGATTGACTTACTTTCCTTTCTTTTCCCTATTGAAAATAAGTCCCCAGTCTCCTTCCTTTTGCTTCCAGTTCTTCCTCTCTATCGTTTTTCCCACATATTCTTTCATATCTTTCACATCTGGTGAAAGACTAGGAAAGTATTATTTTGGGGGGAGGGTAGAGTCAAATGACATTGTAAACCAACCATTTTTTTTTGCTGAACTCCCAATATTAAAATATGCATCAAACTGAATTCTGAGTGGGGGAAAACAAGAAGAAGTCACAGCGAATCTTTTTTTTTTTCAATTCCATGGCAATTTAGGAAAACAGAAAAAGAAATACATGGACCCTGGAGTAGGGGTTAGATAGAAGTACAACATGGGAGAAAAGACAATGACCATGGGCCCTAGAGGCAGCAGCTCTAGGAGAACCCATAGACACAGGAACAGAAAAGGGACTAAACAGTGATTCCAGGAGATCTCTGTGCTAGCACTAGCTGCAATATTGGGCACCATTTGGTAGCTCTGTCACTCATTACCCTGTTCTAAATTGCAGTTTCAGGGTGGAGAAGAGCAGTTACAGTTGTGAAGGAGCAGAGGCTAGTAACTGATAAAGACTGCAGTACAGATCAGGAGACCAGTTACCAGAATCCTCTCAGGATCATGCCACCTTGGGTAACACCAAAAGCTTCAATATCCTGAGTTATACCTGTAATAGCAACAAAGAATAAAAGTCTAACAGTCAGTCAGACATTCTGCTCCTAATCCCTCCTCCAGAGGCAAATAGAGCTCAACTCCAATATAAAGTTCAAAGTCAAAAATAGGCTAGAAAAATGAGTAAAAGGCAAAAATAGAATTTGAGTATAAAAAGCTACTATGGTGAAAGAGAAATTCAAGGCAATTCAGAAAAAGGCAATAACTTGAAAATATCTACAAGCAAATCTTCAAAGAAAAAATGCAAAAAGAAAAACACAAGACCAACAAGAATTCTTAGAACAATCTAAAGGAAGTCATAAAAGGAGGGAGGGGATATTTTAAAAATTAAAATAAAGAGTAGTAGAAGAAAAATGGGAAAAGAAACAAGAGCAATGCAAGAAAATTGTGAAAACAGAGTTAAGAGCTTGAAAAAAGAGCACAAAATTACTGAAAAAAGAACTCTGAAAAATTAGTATTAACCAAGTGGAAAGTAATGAGACTCAAAATCCAAAGACTGAAAAAAGAGATAAGAACATGTGAAATATCTTACAGGAAAAACAAATTACCTGGGGTACGTTTTTGTTATAGATTTCCCAGCTTTTGTTTCAGAGCCTTTGCTTCTTTTAGAGATTCAACCTTTTAAAAATTTAAATTTAAAAACATTTCTAAAATATTTTAAAGTAAATCTTCAATTTTTAAAATACGTTTTAAACTTTCAACCTGCTGCTCATCTTCCTTACCTCCCCCTTGATAGTTTTGATTTCTGACTTAGTTTCATTCTTAATATTTTATTTTAAATGCTTTATTTTGACTTATTCTGGAAATTCCATCTTACATAATCTCTCTTTTTTTTTTTGCAAAATTCTATTTTAATTGGAGGTAGGGTTTCCTTCATAGTATATTATTTCATTGTGTTCTGGTGTCTGAGGTTTTACTCATATTTTCTTCAATGTCTCTAAATCTTTGTGTTAAGATTGTCTGCCTAAGATTTAAATTTGTAATCAGATTTTGTTTTCCCTCTGACTTTCACAAATTCAGTCTTTCTCTTTCATTCCCGATGTTTTATCTCTATTTTTCTCTCCTTACTCATTGTTTCCTCCCCTTTTCACTGCTACATAAACCCTACCCCCAAGGTGTCCCCTGCCTTCTCTATCTGTATGTTGTGCGACCCCAATTTCTATTCCTGCCCAAAGTCTGTCTTAAGTCATCCTTTGTTTTTGAAGAAGACCACGACATCAGACAAATAACATGACTTGCACTTGATTTTGCTTTGAGTGAGGAAAGACTGTGCAAGGTCACCAGCCTCACTTTCCCCTCCTGAGTCTTCTGGATTCAGTGACTAGATATTCATCAGGATGACTGGAGAAGGCCCAGGTTGCAATGGGAGACGTTGGACTATTCAGGTACTTACTTAGAGTGAGGTAACCTCTATTCAGTGAATAGGCCTCTTTAAGAAGTAATCAGGGAATGTCCCCTTTAATGAGAAAAAGAAAAAAAATAACTAAATCAAGCTGAGAGAAAAGAGCAACAGTTAAGATCGGTAATCACTCTGAACCCAGGAGGGTCCCAAAAAAAGAGACATTAAGTGGAATTTGGTCAGGGACCTATTGTTTTGCAATGTATGGGTTTCAGAGTGAACTGGGTTTAAGGTTTTGGGAAGGAAGGAAGGAAGGAAGGAAGGGAGGGAGGGAGGGAGAGAGAAAGAAAAGAAAAGAAAAGATCTGGCCCTTAAACCTCAAGTTAACTCTGGCCATCCAAATTTGCTTTCTTTTTGTTAGAAGAAGGAAGGGAGAGGACAGATGGGAGCAGATGAGCTGCATTAGCCAGCTAGCTGATTCCCCATTCAGGCAGCTTGGTCTACTCAAAGGTCTCTGTTTTTTCTTCGTTTTTGAAGAACACCATGATATTAGAGAAATGATGACATGATGCTCAAGGTAATCTCCAAGGAGAAATAACCAATGCTAGTTGAGCATTTTGTCCCTTTCTAAAAGGAGTAGAGGTTGTTTCCAATCTAGATAGATATGTGCTGTGATATTGTCTATACTCCTTCCACCTCAGGCGGTCTCCTTTTAAATATTGTGCTGGGCATAATCTTTTTTTTTTACAGGAAGTTTAGAAAACTCCCTTTATTCTACTGGTAGTTGGAAAAAAATCAACTGATACAGAAAAAAATGTTTAGTCAGCTGGAGTGGAATAAGAAGTTCCAAGAGGGACTTTGGCCACCAATAAAGAGAATGGGTAGCAAGCTCCCCCAGGAGATTAAAAGGATTCACCACTGTAAGAGTAAGAAATAAAGAAACATTATAAAGTCCAAGATGCTGCAACCTGAGCTCAGACACATCGTTCTGAGTCATGGCATTGCCTTCCCCATTCACTGACCCCAGCTCCAGGAGGCAAGGGTGGACACTGGGCTATATTGTGCATCAAAGGAACTGCTAATGGCTGTCATTCACCAGAGGAAATGACAAAAAGGGATTTCAAATGTTTTTTTTTATCTGACTTTATGTTCAAATGTACTTTCTTAAAAAAAAGACTTTCTGTAGAGATAAGAAATATCAGTATTAGGAAATCCAATTATACAAAAAATACTACATCTAAGCTGGGGTAGATATATTTATTTTTTGGTAACATACATTAAGTGGCACTAATTACACTAACTCTAAGGTAACTAATGTGAAACCACAGAACTGTAGCTTTGCCACAGCTGTATGGGGACTTGCCTCTCTGAGTGGGTCCCATTTTCAAACGATTGATACCACAGAGCTATACCAATGAAAGCCTTATAAGAGGTCCTGCTCTGAAGTGACTGTATTAATTCCCCAGAGGGCCCTGCAGCTAGCAATAACAGGCCCTTAGGTATAAAAGTAGTTAAAATCCAATTCACAAAAGTATTACCTTTTCTTTTTCTAGAAAGAAGCAAGAAGTTACAAATTCCCTTGAATTAGTGCCAGATGTCCTGGCTGGGAGAATGAAGAAGGTTATTAAGAATAACGTCAGAGGGACCCCGGTGTGAACAGGTGTGTTGGACACAGACTACCATTAAACAACAGTGGTTGGCTTCTAAATACTGGTAGCAAGATGATTTCTGATTTGTAAATCTCTTAAAGTAAATTATAGATAAATGAAAAAGGCCAATAATCATACACTAAGATTAATAAACAGCATTCAGAAATTAACCGAGTGAGGGCTTGGACTTTCCACTGCGTTTACAAGACAAGGCACCTGGATGTTTTCTTTCCACATCAGGCTTGCAAAGCCGATCTTGTGGCCATTTCGAAAACCTCCCTCACACCGTCTTTGGTCTTTGCTGAACACTCCATATAACCAAATGCACCAATCCGATTTGCCGCACTTCTGCCTTCTTCAGGTTTCACTGACTCTGGCTTCATCTTGGCCAGCTTTCTTCTCATGGGCTCATCATTTCGAAGATCCTTCTTGTTCCCAACCAGGATAATGGGCACATTGGGACAGAAATGCTTCACCTCCGGCGTCCACTTTTCTGGGATGTTTTCTAAACACTCAGGGCAATCGATGGAAAAACACATTAAGTATAACATCGGTATCTGAGTAGGAAAGAGGTCTAATGCGATCATAATCTGGTAGACCAGCTGTATCCTACAAAGTCAGCTCCACCTGTTTTCCATCCGCTTCAATACTTGCTATATAATTTTCAAACACTGTGGGCACAAAAACCTCAGGGAATTGGTCTTTGCTAAATACAATCAGCAAGCATGTCTTTCCACATGCACCATCGCCAATTATAACCAACTTTTTTCTGATGGCTGCCATAGCTCACAGGGATGCTGTGAGAAATACGATCTGTATAGCAGACATGTTGTGTAAAGGGCCTTGAACTTCTCAGAGGAAGGGCACTCAGGCAGTTCTTCATTCCGTCTGTGCCGGGTAAGCTGCTTCGTGAGCTGCAAGTTCTAGGGACTCAGGGAGTTTCTACACAAGAAACTGGCGGGTACCCGGTGGCGGTGGCGGTTGGAGGAGGGCTACAACCTACACAATCACTGCTTATCACCTGTTTTATGGAATGTTCCTGGGGTTAGAGGGAAAAACGCAAGAAATGATTTTCATACTGTCACTGACATGGTGAGTCCTGAGCAAGGACTCAAAAAGCCAATTCTTAAAGCACAGACCTTAAAGATTGTTTTGGCTGGAATATGACGGATTAAGAGGGATATATGGAATGAGATAGCTAAATATTATAATTGTTATTGTTTCATAATGTTTCAACCTTGCACTGCATTTCTCTGTCTCATGGATTCAATCGTAGTTTCTTCATATGAAGTAATAATTCCTTCTTTCTGAAGTTTTTGATAGGTTTGAGCAAAACAGTTAGTTTACCATTTTTTGATCTTGTGAGCCTAGATTAACTCACTGTGTTCTAAGGAAGAGAGAGAGAGAGTTTGATTCCTTTGTTGTTGCTGTTGTTTTTGCTATTTTTTTTTTTTTTTGCTTTTTAAAGTAACTATAATAAGGCCCATGTGACTGAAAATTTCTCCGAGTAATCCTAAAAAAGTTTCAAGCTCTGTAGCCTTAGGCAAATCACTTCTCCCCTTAGCCACTTCATCTTTGTTTTTTTTTAAATTTATTTATTTTTAGTTTTCAACGTTCATTTCCACAAGATTTTGAGTTACAAATTTTCTCCCCATCTCTCCCCTCTGCCCACCTCAAGACAGCAAGCATTCTGATTAACCCTTCCCCCAATCTGCCTTCCCTTCAATCACATTCCTCCCTTCACTCATCCCCATCTCCTGTATTTTCCCATAGGGCAAGAAAGATTTCTATACCCCATTGCTTGTATATCTTATTTTCCAGTTGCATGTAAAAATAATTTTTAACTTTCATTTTTAAAACTTTGAATTCCAACTGTTCTCCCTTCCTCCCTCTCCACCCATCCCCACTGAGAAGGGAAGCAATTCAATATAGGTTATACATGTGTAGTTATTCAAAAGACTTCCATAAAAGGCATGTTGTAATACAATATTTCACTCCATCCTATCTTGCCCTCCATTTAGATTATTCTCTCTTTTGACCCTATCCTTCCTCAAAAGTGTTTACTTCTAATTACATCCTCCTCCAATTTGCCCTCCCTTCTTTCATCTCCCCTCTACCCACTTATCCTTTGCTCCCCTACTTTCCACTAGTGTAAGATAGATTTTTATTGCAAATGGAATGTGCATGTTATTCCCTCTTTAAGCCAAATGTGATGAGAGTGAAATTCACTTTTTCCCTCTCACTGCTCCCTTCTTCCCCTTCATTGAAAAAGCTTTTTCATGCCTCTTTTATGTGAGAGATAATTTGCCCCATTCTATTTATCCCTTTCTTCTCCTAATATATTCCTCTCATCCCTTAATTTATTTTCTTAGATATCATACCTTTCTATTCAACTGTTCCTGTGACCTCTTTCTGTAAATATATAATCCTTTCAACTATCAAAATACTGAGAAAAGTCTCAAACTACAAATATAATCTTTCCATGTAAGAATGTAAATAGTTCAACTTTAGTAAGTACCTTATGATTTCTCTTTCCTCTTTTCATTTTCATACTTTTCTTGATTCTTGTGTTTAAAAGTCAGATTTTCTATTCAACTTTGAACTTTTCATTAAAAATGCTTGAAAGTCCTCAATTTCACTGAATGACTATTTTCCCCTGAATTATTATACTCAGTTTTTCTGGGTAGGTGATTCTGGTTTTAATCAGAGCTTCTTTGACCTCTGGAATATTCCTAGTCCTCTGATCCGTTAACAAGGAAGCTGCTAGTTCTTGTGTTATCCTGATTGTATTTGCATAATACTGAAATTTTTTCTTTCTGCCTGCTTTCAATATTTTTTTTCCTTTACCTGAGAGCTCTGGAATTTGGTTACAACATACTTAGGCATTTTCCTTTTGGGATCTCTTTCAGTAGATGATCATTAGATTCTTTAAATATTTATTTTACTCTATAGTTCTAGAACATCAGGGCAGTTTTTCTTGCTAATTTTCCTTTTTTTAACATAACTTTATTTATTTAACTTTTTACATTCATTTTCACAAGATTTGGGGTTCCAAAATTTTCTCCCCATTTGTCGCCTCCCCCACCCCAATACACTGAGCATTCTAATTTCCCCTATCACCAATCTGCCCTCTCTTCTATCATCCATCCCTTCTCTTGTCCCCATCTTCTCTTTTGTCCTGTAGGGCCACATAACTTCTCCCCATCCCTCCCCCCCCACCCATTCCCTTTATTACTCTGCCATCTTGGCTCTGCCTAGTCTCTTCATGTTTAAAACAGCCAAGATTGCACAAGAGAATTTCAAATGATTCTAAGGTTTTGTCAACAACCTTTTTTCAGTTCTTTCTATGACTACAAATTAAAGAATCTTCTGGTTCCATTGGCCCTGCACAGTTATAAATTCCAAATCAATAACAGATAATTTCATCACTTTGTATTTCATTGGAAATAATCATCCTCTAAAGAGTGTTGTTGCTGTAGTTATTATGTGTTCAGCATTTTTCAATGTGCCATGGAAAAGGGTATTTGAGAAAGAAAAGATCCAGTCTCTATCCTTTAGAAACTTGGAGAAGCAATACTAATATCCTTTAAAACTCTGCTCAAGCTTTACCTTCTGCACAAAGCCTTTCTTTAAAACCACCTCAGACACTAAGCCACTCTTGAAGTCGGAAAAACCTGGGTTCTGACACATATTAGTGATCAGTAGTTACTTACAAATATCCGTTGGGCGAATGATTGAAACAAGCAAAATGTAGAGATCAATCAATAAATTACAGGATGCCATTGAATGTTAAATAGTTTGATATAAATGCTAAGCAGAATTCGTACAAATAGTGTAATAGAAAGACTTTCCACTGCATTCAGGGCCATCTCCTGTCATCCTGACTTATATGACGCCACTGGGCATGGATAGCTTCAAGAGGAGAAAGTGAGGCTGGTGACTTTTCAAAGTCCTCTATTAATCCAATTCACTTGCAAGTCATGACATCCCATTCCAGATGTCCTGTTCCTCTTTAAGAATGAAGGACAAACAACAGCAAATGTAAAAGGATGGAGAAAAGAGATCAATTCAGTCACAGAAGGTTCCATTTATGCAAAGTACTATACAGTTGATTCTTGCAATTAGTTTCTGGAAGATGCATTTCTGAGTCCTGTATACAAAGCTCAAAATCTATGATGTTATAACCTGTCAACATCAGCCCCCATTCTAGCTCCTTTATTTATGACACTGAACAGTTACAGGGATCATACTTTTGTTTAGTTCTTGAAATCAGAATTAATCATACCGGCATGTGACATATACAGCATAGTCAGATTTTCTGTGAAGAGCGATGCCCCTTTGCTCAGAGTACTTTTTTTCACTCCCAGATACATCTTCCTTTTGTTCTTTTTAGATCATTACATGTGAATTGTTGGTGCTTGTATCTACATATGTTTTCCCCTTTGTATTAGTGATTTTCTAGTTTGCTTGATTAGGCTTCATATTGTCTTTTTTCATTTCTTTTTATTCACTTTGAATAATTTTTTCTTCAAGTTTTATTTCCCTCATATTTATTTTGTCCTTTGTCATCCACATTTCTTCTTTCTACACCTTATCATTCTAAAACCATGACTTGGGAGCTGAACATCTGGTCGATCAAATAGAAACGTATGCTCCAAAACAGAACCCAACCTCTTTTACATCTAGTATTCCAGAGTTATCATGGCCAAAAATTTACCATGCTGGGGCTGATACGATGAACTACTCTGCACCAAGTTAGACTAGTCCTCTCTTTTCAGACATTCACAATGATTTTCTGGTCTTAGCATAAAGACTTTCCAGTTTGATAGTAACTACTAAATCTGATGTTCCATTGGACCGGTCTGATAACCCAGGCTTACTGCCACACTGTGATAAATCATTGGAGCCTGAGTAGATAAAAGAAAGTATGCCCTTCAGTGTGGTGACAATCAACCCGCTAAACTTGGACAAATTGAAGAAAGCTAACCAAAGAGATGATAGAATTAATTAATGGAATAGAAGACAAATGAAGGCAATTGGCCTGGGGAAGAATAGAATTTCACTTTTCAAGAGGCCTTTTCAAAAGACAATAATCAGAATAGGAAATACTTTCTGGGTTTATGATGAGGTTCAGATCCAAAGGAAAGATATTTATCAAAACTTAATAATGATAAGATTACATGAGGGTTCAAGAATGAATGTGGAACTAGGAAATGAGTAAGACCATATAAATTCCTTTTATTGTCTTCCCTATCTAATCTTTGTATGTCAAAAGTTAGGACAGGAAACCACTCTAATGCAAACCCAGATTAGGTATGGAGAGCATAGGCTGAAGAACCAGGATAAAAATCTCTCATGATCCCTTGGTGTAAGAACCAACTAAACCTTGACAAAATTGATAGCCAATTTCCTTTTTTCTTTTCGTTGTTTCTTTTAGTTGTATTGTCTTGTGTGTATTTAAACACTTATCAGACATTGATCCTCCACAATGTTTTTTAAATATAAATTTATTTATTTAACTTTTTACAATCATTTTCACAAAATTTTGGGTTCCAAAATTTTCTCCCTTTTTG
>CM053769.1:392158680-392201969 GCA_028658325.1 Potorous gilbertii
ATGGGGTAAGGGAAGGGAGGGATGATAGAAGAGAGGGCAGATTGGAGATATGGGTAATTGGAATGTCCAGTGTATTGGGGAGGGGGGAGGGGACAAATGGGGAGAAAATTTGGATCCAAAATTTTGTGAAAATGAATGCTAAAAGTTAAATAAATAAATTTATTTAGTAAAAAAAAGAACATCAAAAAATAAAATAAAATATAAAAAGAACTTTGTCAACATTGTAAAATATGAGTTATTCCCTAGGTGATAAATGGACGGGGCATATGAAAGGGCAGTTTTTCAATGAAGGAGTTGAAACTGTTTATAGCCGTACAGAAGTGCCCTGGGTCATTATTGGCTGTTTAGAACAGCCTTAGGCTGTCACTTTACATTCTCCAGCTTGGCAAAAATGACAGGAGGGGACAGTGACAAGTGCTGAAAAGTACTTGGACAAATTGGGAAATTGGTTCATTGTTTGTGAACTTGTGAGCTCTTCCATAAATTTGAGGGGCAATCTAGAATTATTCCCAGGGAGTTATTAAACTGCCTATGGCTTTTGTCCCGGCGGTACCACTGCTTTTTCTATTTCCAAGGACAATTAATGGAAAAGGGAAAGAACCTGTATGTTCCAGGGTGTTTGTAGCAGCTCTCTTTCTGGTGGCAAAGAACTGGTAATCTCAGGAATGGATGCCTATCAATTGGATAGTGGATGAGGGAGTTGTGGCTCATGGTTGTGATGGGGTGTGCTATAGGAAAAGATGAGCTCAGTGATTTTGTTCTATATAAATTTGTTTTTTAATTATTCTATTGATTTTCAGTGCTCTACAATCACTTCCATATATCTTAGATTTTTCCCCTTCCCTCCTTACACTTTCATTGAGACAGTTTGCAATCTTATAGGGTTCTACACATATGTTTCTATTAAAGACATTTTCACCTTAGTCATGTTGCATAGAAGAATTAAAATGGATTTGAGAAACCACAAAACAAAACATAATACAAAATGAATGGAAGAAACCATACAACAAAACAAAACATAATATAAAAGTAAATGGTCTGCTTTATTCTTCAGTCCAAAACCAGTTCTTTCTCTGGATATTGAAGGCATTTTGCCTTAAGAGACCATTGGGAATTTTTAAAGTCCTTGCATTGCAATGAAATACTGTCTACCAGAAAAATTCCTTGCACACTGTGGTTATTGCTGTGTATGGAGTTCTCTTAGTTCTTCTCCTTTCACTCAGTATCAGTTCATGTAAGTCTTTCCAGGATATGTATAATTTTGTGGTCCTTTGGACATGATTTCAAATTGCTCTCCAGACTGTTTGGATCAACTTTCAGCTCCATCAACAATGAATTGGTGTTCTGGCGCTCCCACATATTCTCCACCATTTATCACCTTTCTGTTTTGTCATGTTGGCTAGTTTGATGGGTGTTATGTGGTAGAGGTCAGTGATTTTAGAAAAACATGGAAAGACATACATTAAATAATAAAGAATGAAATGAGCAGAACCATGAGAGCACTATACACACACACACACACACACACACACACACACACACACACACACACACACACATATTAACAACAGTATTATTTTAACAACTACTTTGGGTAAAAAAGGTTTTTTTTCTATTACAAATACCCAAATTAACTGTTAATGACCTATGAAGAAGCACAATCACTATCCAGAGAAAAAACTGATAAATAGAAGTATATATATATATGAAATAATTTTATATATACACACACACGTCTATTTATGTCTAATAGTAGCCATCGCTAGGATTGGGGAGAGCAGAGAAGAAAAAAGAAATGTACGTGGTAATTTCATATAGTTTAAAGAAATAATTGCAAGTTGTGCCTAGGAATTTACAATTTCATTTACAATCTTTTTTTTAACTTTACTATGTTATGAATTAAAGTAAATTTAAAATTAAAAAAATCTAGTTGTTTGTTTTAACTCCTCTATGAAGCCTTCCTTGATCACCAATAATCTTGCATTCCTCAGAATTCCTATATTATCTATCATCTTTTTGGCACTTAGTGTTTTGGTTTTAGAGGCCAAGCTAGAGCACCCAGAAATAGAGAACACTGCTCTAGGCATAAGGGCCTAGATATGCAGCTGTGTGTTTTTTTACATATTTCTCAGCCTTCTTTTTTTGTCTTCCATGGGAGGTAATTGGAGTTCTTTGATAATGCTACAAATTCCAATTTATTTGGCGTAAATTGATTCCTTCTTAATTCTACTCCCCTCAAAAAATTGAATAAAAAATTTTAAAAGTGAATGAATTATCTTCCTAATGTATCATGGATTCCTGTCTTGTTTTGCCCATTCCCAAATGCTATAATTTCTTTCTTTTGCTTTCCTCAGAGTTTGGTGCTTTGTACATAGTAGATGTTATGTTGATATATGTTAATGAATTGACTAAAGTATGAACAATGAAATATGGACTTACCAGGTCTGCTAATTGTTTGGCCTAAAAGAGGCATAATATTTATTATGGATTTGTTCCTATTTCCTTGAACAACAGAATTTTAGTCAAATAGATCTGAAATGTCAGAATAGAAGTGTCTGTCAAGAGAAAGGATCCATGTGAACAAGAATATTTATAGCATCTCTTTTCATGGTGGCAAAATTTTGGGAGCTGAGGGACTACTCACAAACTGGGGAAGGGCTGCACTAGTTGTGGTATATGAATGTAATGGAATATTATTGTGCTATAAGAAATGATGAGCAGGCAAATTTCAGAAAAAAACTGGAAAGACTTTAATGAACTGATGCTGAATGAAGTGAGCAGAAACAGGAGAACATTGTACATAGTATCAGTAACATTTATTCACTGACCACCTTTGATACAATTAGGTCTTCTCAGCAATACAATGATCTAAGACGATTGCAAAAGATTCTTAAAAATGTTATACACATCCAGAGACAGAACCATGGAGTCTGAATGCAGATCAAGGAATGCTATTTTCTCTTTTTTTCTCTCATTTTTACCCTTTTGTTCTGATTCTTTTTTTGCAGCAGGACTAATGTGAAAGCATGTTTAATATGATTGTACATGTATAATCTTGTAATAGCAAGAAAAGTAAGATTTTTTTGCTGCTGTTCTGGATTGAGTTTTAACCAATGAAGTGCATTTAAAAGAGTCTTGCGTTCAATTGAATTAATTGAGAATCTTTGATTGGAAATAGTAGATAGACAGACAGAAAGCTATATAGATTATTGCTTAGAGAGAGAAGTAGAGCTTAGAGAGAAGAGAAAGAAACAGAGCTGATAGAGCTGGGGATCCAGCTTATTGGGAGGCCTAACAGAAAGTATGCTTGTGATGTCGGCTCTCTCTCTGTTGGTCTGCGTTAATTTCTCAGAGAGAAGCCCTGTCTCTTGGTCTTTATGAGTGAATTCAGATGATAGCACTGGTAATGTGTATAAATATTGTTATAGTCTTGTTAAGCTTTGCTTTCCTAGAAACAGAAGCTATGGGCAGGAGACTATTGTCAAGAAGAAGCAGGAAGAGTATGGAGTGAAACGGTCCCCATTAACTGAGACAAGGAACAGCAGCAGAAAGTGTCTGCATATGAACGCAGGCAAGAGCTGGTAGTTGTCAGCCCACAGAGGAGGAGTTATGGGATTTGGAAATCAACCTTGAGTCAAGAGGAGAGAGGACTTTTCTTGAATACTGTGTATATATTAAGGAGATTGTTCTTACAGTGACCTAGGTGTGGATGGTGTGGTATTTTCTGCTACCCCTTAGTTTTAGTTGTGCTAGGGAAGACCTAGCCTGGAACCCTCTGACTTTGGGGCTGCAATGATATATGCTATGCACCATATGATATAATGAGTGTTATGAGATACATATATCTATTAGATGACATGTTTTACTTAAGGATGTTGCTATGAATGTTATGCTTTACTATATTGAACGATATTTAGTTTATTACTGAATAGAGAGTTCATCAAACTATGAAATTAGACCTTTGAAATTATTCACAGCAGTAGTCTTCAGGTGTGATGAATGATTGGCATTATAAGCCTATATCACATTGCTTGCTGTCTTGAGAAGGGAGGAGGGAAAGAGGAAGGGAAGAGAGGGAGGAAAAAATGGAACTCAAAATTTTATAAAAGTGAATGTTGAAAATTATCCTTACATGTAATTAGAAAAAAAATAAATACCATTAGGTACAAAAAAATAAATATACATAAAATAGTGAATGCTGAAAACAAGTTAAAAAAAACGAAAAGCATTCATTTTACTTGAGTAGTTCTGAAATATCAGAACATCAGGCATGATTATTTCTAAATCTCAGGCTCAAAACTAATTCCTAAGTCAATAATTATTCTTGGATTATCTTCTCTTTTGAAATGAGGGGCCCTTCCCTTCAGTGTTGGCAATCAAAAGCTGAAACCAATAACGATAGTATCCAGGATAGCACACGGGGATCTGTTAGCTCTGGACCCATGTCACTGAAAGCTTTAATAGCTCTTCCTTCTCACTAATTGTTATTTATTAAACATCCATGGCATGCTAAGTGCTATAAAATGCCAGCCAGAAAAATGGGCCCTTTCTCTCCTGGATCCCTTCTCTGCTGGGAGGGACATTGCCTGTATCATTAAGTGTTAGGAAATTTTAGTCTACGTCTGTATTTATGAGACTTCGAGAGATTCAGAGTCAAGGCAGTCAGCAATTGGCAAAGCATCCTCCTTCTCATTACACAAAATGCCAAGCAGGAAAGGAAGTGGGTCAGAACATCCCTCATTCTCCTTGAAATAACTTTCTTTGGCAGTTTCTGGTCTTTTTCATCCAGTGACTGTTTCTGCTTGCCTTTCTTATTAAGCCACATGTTATGTGACCATAAGTGGCACATTTACAAAGCAGACAGCTTTCTCTACTTGATTCTCATTAATTGACTGTAAAATATGACTTTGTTTGGCCACCAGTTTTGCCCTGTTCTCTGACTGTTTGAACCAAGGATCAGGTCAATAGAGAGTTCAGTCAAGTTGCTTGTTTCTCTCCATCCTTCAGATTCTATACAAGAAAAAGAATAGAAAAGAACTGATTGATTCACTTCTGAAAAATTTTTCTTCCCAAAAGAGCTGAATTTTTTTTTTTACTCTATATACATATAGCCTTTGGGCAGATAGGTGGCACAGTGGCTAGAACATTAGAAGTGGAATCATAAAGACTCATCTTCATAAGTTGAAATCTGGTCTCAGACGCCTACTAACTGTGTGATCCTGGACAAGTTACACCATTCTGTTTGCCTCAGTTTCCTCATCTATAAAATGAACTAAAGAAGGAAATGGCAAGTAGTATCTTTGCCAAGAAACCTCAAATGTGGTCACAAAGAGTTGGGCCCAAGTGAAAAATGACTGAACATATTGAACACATGAAATTATGCATGTATAAACACACACATATATGTATATAGTATGTGCAAACACAAATGTATATAAGTTAAATGACAAGGCATATGTTAATTTCTTACAATATGGCAATCACTGTGTTAAATGCTATAAATACAGAAAGAAAAAATAGTGCTTGCTCTTATGTAGTTCGTATTCTAATAAGAAGAAACAATACATCCATACAATGCAAATAGTATGGATAAGTCAAGTTGCCCTTAGGGTCTGGCAGTAAGGAAGGTATTTATATGTCTTCTTTGGTTGCATTTCCATTAATTATATTACATATATTTCTGATTTTGAACCATTACTATGCACTTCAGTGGTAAAAATTTTCTCAGCTGTATTTTCAGTAGCTGTGACTGATGAAGTAGTAAGGACTATAGTATATATATATATATATATGTATGTATGTATGTATGTATATGTATATATACACACACACATGTGTATGTGCACCCCAATTCACAACATTTAAATGTATGCATATATATATATATATATACATGCACACACATATATGAGTATGTGTGTATATAAATATATAAATGGATAAACATATATACATATATGTGGGAAGATATAGAATATATGTGTATTTCTCTTAAAGAAACTATTTGAAAAGAAATCTATTCTCTTCCAAAGTTTTCCCTAGGATAACTACTAGCAAAAATCTGTTTCACAAATCCATTTCATTTAATCTGTTCAATAGATTACCATGATCTTTAAAAAAAGTTTCTTGGGTGGAAGGAGCCAAGATGATGAAGAAAATGCAGCAACCCATTTGACCTCTCCCCAAAATCCCTTGGAACATCATTGATTAATGCCATAAAACCATTCCGGGAGAAGCAGGATCCACAAAAGGACTCAGTGAAATGATTTTCAAGTCAAAAACAACTTAAAGGTCGGCAGGAAGTGTCTGTCATACCAGGGTGAGAGTGGAGCACAGTCCAGCACAAGTTGTACCAGAAGTGGGACACCAGCATAGACCAAGTCCCAGTAAACCAGGAGCAGACTTTGGGAGTGACTGAATCTGTAGCAGAAGCAGTAGCAGCTATTTCCAAAGTTCTCAACCCACAGACAATAAGGAAGTCAAACAACTGATCAGAAGGACATTACAGGGGTCTCTCTCTTGACACTGGGGGTAGGGTTCTGTTGCTTTAAACAATACTGGGTGGCAGTCGCAGGAGGAGTACTAGCACACCGGAGCTTATGGTTGCAGTGCAGGGAGATCCTCATCACATGTCCAAGGCAGAAAAGAAAACAGACCAAAGTATTGGTTAAGAGAGGAGTAAATCCACTTCTTTGTTTATACCACCTTGGAAGAACTAAAAACTTACCCATTTCCAGAAGTATCTTTGAAAACAGTTACACAAAAACTCTAAAGCTTGGAATAGTTCACCCTCTCTCCTGGAAGTAGAGCCATACTTTTAAAAAGAGTTAAAAGTCAAGAAAATACTGGGGAAATGATCAAACAACAGAAAAAATCTGACCATAAAAAGTTACTATGGTGGTAAGGAAGATAAAAACATACACTTAGAAGAAGATAACAAAGTTAAAGCACCTATATTCAAAGTGTCCAAGAAAAATATGAATTGGCCTCAAGCCATGTAAGAGCTCAAAAAAGATTTTTAAAATCAAGTAAGAGAAGCAGAACAAAAGTTGGGAAGAGAAATGAGAGTGATGCAAGAAAATTGTGGAAAACTAGTCAACCACTTGCTGAAGGAGACCCAAAAAATGCTGAAGAAAATAACATCTTAACATCTTAAAATAATGTATTAAATAACATCTTTAAAAATGGACTAATCCAAATGACAAAAGAGATTCAAAATGCCAATAAGGAGAATGCCTTAAAAAGCAGAAATGGCCAGAAGAAAAAGAAAGTATTTCCTTAATGATTAGAATGGAGCATATAGAATCTATTAACTTTATGAAAAAACCAGAAATTATAAAGCAAAACCAAAAGAATGAAAGGAAATCATGAAAAACAAGTTAATACTTTGGGAAAGAACACTCACACACACGCACGCACACACACACAAAACAAACAACCTGAAGAAAATAACACCTTAAATAACATACTAGGCCAAATGGTAATAGATACACAAAAAAATCGCTGAAGAAAAGAAAAAAACTCCTTAAAAAGTAGCATTGGCCAAATGAAAAAGGAGGTACAGAAACTCTCTTAAGAGAATAATTACTTAAAAATTAAAATGGAGCCAATGAAAGCTAATGACTGTATGAGAAATAAAGAAACAATAAAACAAAACCAAAAGAATAAAATAAAAGATGTGAAATATCACACTGGAAAAACACTGACTTGGGAAAAAGATCCAGGAAATATAATTTTTAAATTATTGGACTACCTTAAGGCCATGATAAAAACAAAAAAGCACCTAGATATCATCTTTCAAGAAATTATCAAGAAAAACTGTTTTCATATTCTAGAACCAAAGGGTAAAATAGAAATTGAAAGAATTCACTGATCACTTCCTGAAAGTGATCCCAAAATGAAAATTCACAGGAATATTATATCTAAATTCCAGAACTCCCAGGTCAAGTGGAAAAAAGGAGGAAGCCAAAAAGAAACAATTTAATTATCATGTAGCCACACTCAAAATAAGACAAGATTTAGCAGCTTCTAATTTAAGGGATTGGAGAGCTTGGACCATGATATTCTGAAGGGCAGAAGAGCTAAGATTGCAAGTGACCAACATTCTTCTACCCAGTAAAAGTGAATATAATCCTTCAGGGAGAAAAAAATGATATTCAATGATATAGAGGACTTTCAAGCATTCTTAATGAAAAGACCAGAACTGAATAGAAAATTTGATTTTCAAATACAAGATGTAAGAAGTGAATAAAAAGGTAAATAGGAAAGGGAAAACATAAGGGCCTTAATAAGGTTAAACTGTTTACATTCCTACATGGGAAGATGATACTTACAACTTATAAGAACTTTCTCACTAAGGCAGTTAAAAGGAGTATATACAGACAGAGAGCACAGGTGTGAGTTGAATATGAAGGGATGATATCCTCAAAAAATAAAATTATGGAACAAGAGAGGAATATGTTGGGAGAATTGGAAAGAGGAGGTGGAATTGAGTAAATTATCTCCCATATAAGAGGCAAGAAAAAGCTTGTACCATGGAGTGAAAGAGGGGAGAGGGAGTGAGTGAACCTTACTGTCATCAGAATTGACTCAATGAGGGAATAACATACACACTCAAATTGGAATAGAAGTATATCTTACCCTACAGGAAAATAGGAAAGGAAGGAGATAAAAGAAGGGGCAGATAGAAAGAAAGGTAGATTAGAGAAGTCAGAACCAAAACACTTTTGAGGAGGAATAGGGTAAAAGGAGAGAGAGAATAGAATAAATGTGGGGCACAGGATGGAGAGAAATACAGTTAGCAATAGTAACTATGAAAAACATTGAAGCAAGTTTCTCTGACAAGAGCCTCATTTCTCAAACATATAGAAAACTTAGTAAAATTTATAAAAATAAGAGTAATTCCCCAATTGATGATTAATCAGAAGATATGAAGAGTTTTAAGACGAAATAATCAAAGCTATCTATAGTCATATGAAGAAATGCTCTAACTTACTATTGATTGTAGATGTGAATTAAAACAATTCTGAGGTACTACCTCAGACCTATTAGATTGTCTGATAGGACAGAAAAGGAAAATGACAAATGCTAGGGGGAAGGGAAAAATCAGACATTGGTGGAGTTATGAACTTATTCAACCATTCTGTAGAGCAGTTTGGATCTATGCCCAAAGGGCTATAAAGCCAAGTATAGTCTATCATCTAGCAAAAAGAGATATAAAAGAAAAAAAGGACCAGCATGCACAAAAATATTTCTAGCAAAAAATTGGAAATAAGTATATGCTCATCAATTGAGGGAATGGATGAATAAATTTTGTGTAATGCTAATCAGAGAGTTAAAGATCTTCCCCACCAATTAATGGGCCTACCCATTAAGGAAAGCTTGATTGGGGAGGACATACCTTTTGTTAATTTCTAATACACTGACACTTAAGGGATGTGATGTCCTCTCGTTCTGTAAAATGTATAAACACTCTGCCGTGAGGTTTTACTTTGGGGCTTACTGATTGGAAGTGTTTGCTTGACCGGATGAGACTCTGGGCAGCTGCTAAGGAGTCCTCCAGCTTTGAAAACCCAAATGTTGGTGCTTATCTCTCTGGTAACTGTGGTCAGATATTTGGAACTGTGTATTAAATTCAAACAGATAGCTGGAAGTCTTGTCTGTTGATTATTGCTTCTTTATATTTTCTCTGAAGTTCGGGTAGTTGACTATGTGATTATAATGGAATCCTATAGTGCTATAAGAAACAATAAGAAGTCTACTCTCAGAAAAACTGGGAACGACTTTCATGAGTTGATGCAAAGCGAAATGTACTTGGTACAAAGTAACAGCAATATTGTAAGATGATCAGCTGTATATGACTTAGCTATTCTCAGCAGTGCAATGATCAAAGGCAGCTTTGAAGGATTTATGATGAAAAATGCTATCCCATTCCCAGAGAGGAACTGATAGTGTCTAAATACAGATTGAAGCATAATTTTTTCAACTTTATTTATTTTGAGGGTCTTTTTTTTTTAATTTCAGTCTCTGTTTTCTTTCGAAACATGACTAATACGAAAATGTTTTTCATGAGTACACAAGTATAAACTATATCAAATTGGATGACTTCTCCATTGCGGTGATTAGAAAAGGGGAAGAGAGAGAATTTGGAATTCAAAGGTAAATGTTAAAAATTAGTTTTACATGTAACTGGGGAAAAATAAAATACTAAATAATTTTTTAAAAAAAAATTTCTTCAGTGATTCATACAAGAATATGATTTTAAGCCTGGAAGGACCTCAGAGATTATGTAGGCCAACTTTCTCATTGTATAGATAGGAATCAATGCCTCAGGGGAAGGATGTGAATTGGTAAGGATTCCAGAACCAGTTAGATTATTCCTAGCAAGGAAACAAATTGGAGCTAGCATTCTGGTCTCCAGACTGAGCAGTGGGTACAATTTTATTTATATTTTGTTCCATCTGTGGGAGTACAGTTAGAGTGCAATCATAATTTGGATATGATTTCAGTCTTCACATCCAGATTCATATAAAGACTTGTCAAATGAGATAATGCATGAAAAGTGCTTTAAAACCCTAAAGCATTTTTTTAAATGCCAATTATTGTTGCTATATCATTCTTATTTTAATTTAATGTAATGAGGATAGAAACAGTCCCTTCTGGCACATAACAAATGTTTATCGATTGATTGATTTATTTTGGCCCAATACTCCATTTGCTAGGAGCTATGTAGACCTTAATAGAAAGCTAGCCTTAGACCTTGAATTTTGCCTCTGAAAAATGCTGGTGTGTCCCTTGGCCTTTATATTTTCTAGACAACTCTCTAAAACTATACATTAAAGAGAAAGACACAGCTCATATTGGTAAAGGGAATTTCCTCATCTGGGAGTTCTCTGTACTAATGAAATTACAAGCCCAGTTCTTCATTATCTTTATGCAGACCTGGTTTCACTTTAAAAAAGTGTTCCTTCTCTAGAGAGAAACATGTGTGTGCATGTGTGTGTGTGTGTGTGTATTGATTGTCAGCCAAAAACAGCTGTGCAAAGCTTGCATGAATAGCTATCTCTATGAAAAGTCGGTTCTTGCAAGGCCTAAATACCACAGATTCATCTAAGGCAAGCCCTTCCTTTTAGCTGACTTTCTGCTTTAACTGACGTCACACGTCTGCTATACCTAGAATAGCAGGAAGCAGTGTTTCATGATAATAAAGATGTATTATATACCATTGCAATGCTGTATCACTGCCTTAAACCATCCATTCTCTGCAATTATGGGGCTGATAAAATGTGGTATATAGGTATTAATATGTTCTTATGTCCAACATAGCACCTAGCATATTGGGGCAGAGCATGAGCTTTCAGTAAGTAATATTTGAATTAATTCTTTCTTCTCCTCCCCCCTCCTTATGGTTATTTCTTCCTTTTCACTTTCATTTTCCTCTTTCCTACCTTTCCTTTCTCATCTCTTCCCCTTCTCTGTTCTCCTTTTATTGTCTCCTTCCTACCCCACTTTTTTTTTTTTTTACTGTTCCTAGCTTTTTTACTTCTTTTTTCCCTTTGTTCTTCTACCTTTAACAATATGATTTTATTATGGAGGTGTCAATTCTCAGTTGTATTCATTTTTCACTGTCATCTATTTCCAACATTCTTAGCTTCTGCAATGTGCAAAGGAAATTATCAGAGATAATTTCCTCAGTTATCTCCTGAAAATGTTGACTTCTAACTATGTTTACTTTGAAAAATGTAGAAATAGAGCAGCTTCACTGTAGAATCTCCGGCACATCAGCTCAGGACTGGAACTTCTGGGAGCGAAAATGGTGGAGTGATTGGTAAATTATCTCCCCTCCCCTGCTTGACCTTGAAAGATGCATAAAACATTTCCCTAGAAAAATCCTTGAAAAGTGGGGTCAGCAGAATGGGCACACAATCTCTTAGCATATGAGGCTAGGAAAATCACAAAGGAGGGTCCCTCTTGCTGTGGCTGAAGGGGACCAGTGCAGGACCAGAGCTGTGACAGACAGCTCTGCAAACCAGGAGAGGATCCTGAGCCCCAGGGATGTGGAATCCACAACACCAACATGCCTCAGCACCCCAGGGAAATCAGGAAGACACTAACACAGACAAGCTCAACAACTGATGAGCTTGCCTATGCTCTAACACAGCAGAGGAGACCTGCTGTAGTCAGACCACCCCTCCCCTACACTTGACAACTCTGTGGAAACCCAGAAAGACTTCACCTGGTCTCTGCTTTCTCACCCCAGCCAGCTCAGCACCAGTTAAACTGCAGTATTCTAGCTTCATTTCTGAAAGAACCAGAGGCTGCAACACACAAAGCCTCAAGTCCAAGGTGTAAGAACTGTGGGACAGAGCCTCTTGTGCCCTAGAAGCAGAGATCTACTTTAAAAGCCAGAAAAAGGGTGATCATCATCATCATGAGTAATAAGCAAAACAGAAAAGACCACAGAATCTTTCTATGGGGACAAGGACCAAAACATAAATACCAAAGAGGTCAGCATTGAGACTGTCCTACTATCTGAAACTTCAGAAGAGACTATGAACTGGTTGCTAGCACAAAGAGCACTCTTGGAAGAGTTGAAGAAGGATTTTAAAAGCCAAGTTAGAGAAATAGAAGGAAAAATGACCAATGATTTTAAAAATATGAAAAAATAATTCACTGAAGAGAACAGCTCCTTAAAAAGGAAAATTGGACAAAGGAAGTACAAAAACTAACTGGAGAAAATAATTCCATAGAAGGAACAATTGGACAAATGGAAAAAGAGATGCCAAAGTTAACTGAAGAAAACAATTTGATAAAAATTAGCATTGGACAAGTAGAAGAAAAATGTAGAAATCGTTTTAAATCTAAAGCCAAAAGAGTATGCCTTTATTTTTTTAAGGAGGGGAATCATGGCATATTAGAGCTAGAAAGGACCTGGGAATTCATCTTATCTTGCAGTTGTTAAACATTTTTGTATATCATAGACCCCCGCTTTTGTCCAGCTGTCTATGAATCACTTCTCAGAGTGTTATTTTTAAAAGCATAAAATAAAATACATAAGGTTACAATAGAAGTCAATTTTATTTAAATGCAAATACTTGTTTTTTTAGTGAAGCAAAAAATCCATCCCCACATGCACACTAACATTTATTAATGGAGCTACAAGCAGTCTATGGACCTGATTTACTATAACCAGCCTTTTCATTTTATAAAGAAACTAAGGCCCAGAGGAGGCAGTTTAAGTTATTTTAAAATGTTAAAAATGTAATATATGGCAAAAACACTGAGGAATCGAAGGACCTGGATTCATGGCCCACCTCTCACATCTGCTACCTGTGTGGCCTTAAGCACATAATTTAACCACTGTGAGCCTAAGTTTCCTCATCTGTAACGTGAATCACAGAACTTCCGGGAGGCCTTCACCTCCAAAGTGATGATCCTATGATTTTGTGTTTGTAGTCACAATCTGGTTTTTCAGGTCTTAATTTACCTTTTGAAGAGTAACACCATCACATAGTACCTTGGTGCCTGACCTGGGAGAGGCCATCTTAGTTTCCTGGCTCCTAATGTCATACTCTTTTCATTGAATCATGAGATTTCCACATGTAATTGCTAAACTCTAAACTCAGAAAGTAATTTTGAGACTCATAAAAGCCAAAAATCATCAGTAGGAAACATGCCTGGCAACTATAAGTATTGACAAACATGTGCAATGGATGGAAATTCATTCTATTTAAAAATAACTCTCATTTTAATAATCTTGGATGCCATATATTAACCCAGATAAGGCTGCCCATTACTTTAAGCTATAAAATCTCTCTCTTCTGCAGCTCTTTTAGTTTGTCCAGTTATGAAGAGTGAAATGAAATCACCTTGGCAAATGAATGTGACTGAGAGCTCTAGGCAGTCATCTTTAAAGGAAGAAAAAAATCAATTCAAGTGTGACTGCTGTTTACAAAATAATGCTACACATAATCTTGTTCAAGTTTGTGGAGGTGTCACCAGATTCCCAAGAGTCTCAAGCCCTATTATATTTTTGAATTTCCAGCTTCAGGTTTTCAAATCTCATAGTAAGGAAAGATTGACTTTAAAGAATTTCATAATGCACATATGCATATATATGTATGTATGCAAAATACATGAATATATATTGCGCATGATATATAAATATGCATTTTAATACAAATACATACATTTAAGATAACCTACGCCTTAAATATCGCTACTTATTCCATTTTATCAGTGACAATTCATTAAAATTAGTGTATTCCTTAGGGATATTAGTGAGAAAAATATGATTAATAGATTGATAACTTCATCTAATTATCATAGTGAAAAATTATATTCACCCTGAAAAATTGATGTTCTGGAACCATGAGAATGAAATCAGGAATACTTACAATTCTATTTGGCAGCAAGCAGCAATGCTCACTTTCCTCATCTTTAAAATGGAACTAATATATTTCAATGATACTGGGGGAGAAAGTGAGGCTTATGAATTTATGAAGCTGTACCCCAATTATATCCAGTCTACATGCAAGTTATGATATAACTCTCATGATGTTATGGATCCTCTTAAAGAAGGAAGGAGGAGCAACAACAACAATATTAAATAACTTCAAGATTTGATGAAAAAAGGCACTTTTTAGGCCTTAAAGTACTATATAAATTTGAATTCTTATCGCCATCATCATAATTACATTTTCTATTTATTGAAAAGATACCCTTTGCCTTGAGCAGTAGGTACTGCGGATTGTAAAAGGACTATGAGACAGTGCCTGCCCATGAGCTATCTACCAACTAATTGATAGATAGGAAGCAGAGAACAACATAAAATAGTATAAGATCAAGTATCAAGATATATAGCAAATCTTTAGAGAGAAGAGAAACAAAAAGAATATTTAGTGATTTTAATTCCTGCATCCACTTCTAGTCTGATTTATGGTATGACTATCCCAGGAAAATGAACCTGTTTGACTATTAAGGTCCTCCAGTTCAATTCTACACTGTTCTTTCCTCGTTAGCCAGTCATTCCCTTATCCTATTGCCAATCTTGCCCTGATAAGCCTAAACCTTGGATTATCCCCTCTATTCACTGTCTCCTTTTCTACTCATGTGCTACTAAACAAAAATTAAGGAAAAAAAGTTATGAAACTTGCTCAATGCATACACTACAAACTTTTGGTATGTAATCTCAATTAGGTCCTCACTAAAGCAATGTCATCCTTTTATGTCTTTTTGATTGACTCACTATTCCATTCAGCACAGAACTTTTTTTCCACAGCTTTTCAGCCCTCCTCAAACTTCCATTGATCCCTCTCTGCACCCTCTGAACTGAGAACTTTGTTTCATACTGAAAAAATGAGAGAGCTCCCTCTACCTCATTTCACATTATTCAGACACCTTCCAATACTTTTTTTCTCTTTCACCCATATTATAATGATGAAATGTCCCTTCTCCTTGCAAAGGCAAACTCATCTACATGCACAAGTGATCCTACTTCATGTTGCTTCTCTAGCAGTATTTTATTATCTGTGCTCTCTTACTAATATTTAATCTCTCCCTCTGTAGTAGCTCTTTTTCTACTGCCTACAAACACTTCCATGTCTTCCCTACCTTCAAAAAAAACAACTTTATTTAATCTATCCATCCTCAAGAAGCAACATCCTATATCTCTTGTCCTTTTGGTGGCTAAACTCTTTTAAAAAGTCATTTACAACAGGTATCATTTTGTCTCACTTTTAATTTTCAGGACAGATGAACTCTGGATTTCTTTATTATGCCCTAGGAAACTTTTGATCTGCAAGATCACTTAAGCCCTATAACTCTTACCTCATTAGTACCCTGTACCTTTAAAGACCTTCCCTATCCCTGCTTGGAAGTTGGGGAGTGGAGAACTCTTTCCAGAATTTCTATTTAAGGAGGGAACCTAGGTGAGCCATCTCTTCATTTCTCACTCAGAGGTACTGCTCTGGACTTCATCATGGATCCCTCCCCAAAATGGTACCTTCTCCCAAACCCTGCTTTTCAGCTTCCTTTGATGTATTCTTCTATTAGATTCTAAGCTCCTTGAGGGCAGAGGTTAGTTTTATTTTTAAAAATTCTGTATATTCTCAGTGCTTAGCCCCTCATTTGGCACATAGTTGGCATTTTGTAAATGTTTGCTGACTGACTCTCTTCTTAACTCTAGAGGCTTTGACATCCTCATTCAACTAAAACTGCTTTGTCCAAAGTTACCAGTTGTCTCTTAATGGCAAAATCTGGTGACCTTTACTCAGTTCTCATCAATCTTGATGTCTCTACATCCTTGGACACACTATTCTCTTGAGGGTTTTTTTGACATTTTTTCTAGTTTCCTAACTTAGTTTTTTCTAGTTGACAGACTACTCCTATCAAGTCTTTACTGCAGTAGGTCAAAGTCACAAACCATGGGTATCTCACAGCTCTCTATGCTAATGATTCTTGAAGCTACTTATCCTAACCTCTCTTTTGACCTCCAATCTCTCATCACCCATTGCTTTTTGGATATCTTGAATGAGATGCAAGATATCTTAAACTCAGCATCTCCAAAACTAAACCTTATTTCCCTTACATGTACTCTGAGATCCAATGAAAATGCACTTGGTGCAACTGAGTGACACTGGGCTTCTTGCTGTTCCTTGCATACAACATTTCTCACTCACTCAGTCAATTAACATTTATTATGTGTCTTCTATTTGCCAAGTGTTGGACTAAAGGCTAGAGATATGAAGGAAAAAGGCAGTTCTTGCCTTCAAGGAGTTCATCATCTAATGATGGAGACAATATGCAAACAACTATGTACAAATAAACTATGTAGGGGATAAATAGGTAGTAATCAAGAGAAGGAAGGCACTAGATTTAACAGGATCTGTAAAGACTTTCTGTAAAATGTGAGATTTTATATGGAACTCCTTGAAGGAAGTCAGGAAAAATCAAAAGGTAGAGATAATAAAGGAGAGCATTCCAAAAATGGGAGATAGAGAAAATGCCCCAAATTGGGAGATGGAGCACAGAAAGGAGGCCAGTGTTGTTGAATTGCATGTAGAGGAGTATAAGGTACAAGGAAATTGGAGAGGTGAGAGGAGGGCAGTTTAGGAAGGAATGTCCTAGTATTTCAAATGTTATATTGGAGATAATATGGAGCATTTAGTCTTGGTTGAGTATGAGGAAAAAATAATCAGAACTGCACTGGAGGAAGATGAATTTGACAGGTAAGTATAAGAAGAACTCAAGTGGGGAAAACTTGTGCTTGGCAAACCAACAAGCAGGCTTTTGCAATAGTCTAGACATGAAGTGATACAGGCCTACTCCAGAGATTTATCAGTGTCAGGGAGAGAAGTGTGGCATATGTTTGAGGTGTTATGAAGAAAAATTCAATATGCTTTGACAAGAGATTGGATATGTGAGGAGAGACAGACGGATTGACAGTGAGGAGTCAAGGATGATACCTAATTGCAAGCCTAGTTGAGTAGGAAAATTTCAGTGCCCTAAAAAGTAATGAGGAAGTTTGGAAGCAAGGAGAGTTTGAGAAGAAAGAAAATGAGATCATTTTGGGGAATTGTTGAGTTTAAGATGTCTGTGGGACATCCAATTCAAAATGTCCAATAAATAGTTGGAGATGTATGATTAAAGGTCAGCAAGGAGTTTAAGGCTATGTAAGTAAATATGAGGAATATCATCACAGAGAGGATAATTTATTCCACAGGAAATGATAAGATCACCAAGAGAAAATATATATAGGAGAATAGAAGAAGGCCTGGGACAAAGTTCTGTGAGATGCCAATAACGTTATAGAAAATTTGAATTGTATGAAAATCCAACAAAACAGACTAAGAATCAAACAGGTAGGGGAGGCCTCAGAAATCTAAAGAGGGTGATCAACAATGTCAAAGGTGACAGAGAGGCTAAGAAGGATGAGGACTTTAAAAGGCCACCAGCTTTAGCAACTGAGAGATCTTTATTGAACTTGGAAAAAGCAGTTTTAATGGAATGATTGAAGCCAGACTGAATGTGTTGAGAAGAAAGTGAGAGGAAATAAAGTGAAGGCATTTATTGAAGAGAGCTGTCTCAAGGAGTTTAGGTACCAAGAGGAAAAATAAGATTGGGCAATAAGTAATGAGGATGGAAGGATCCATGAGAGATTTTTAAGGATGGGGAAGACATAAACATATTTGTATGCAGTAGAGAAATAGCAAGTGTATAGGGAAATTGAAGGAAGCAAGAAAGTGGGGGTGATAAAGGGGCCAATATGCTGGGGAACATACAATTAAATGGAATCACTTGTACATATGTAAGGGTTTCCTTTTTTTTAATTTTTCATTTATTTTTAGCATTCATTTATTTTTTTTAAGTTCCAAATTCTATTTCCCAAGCTCCTCTCCCATTCTTTGAGAAGACAAGAAATATGATTCTAATTTTAGATGAGAAAATCATTAAAATTAAAAAAAATTCCACATTAGCCATGTTGAAAAAGATAAATAAAAAACAATAAATGTAAAGAAATGAAAAAAGAAAAGTATGCTTCTATCTGCATTCAGAGTTTGTTCATTCTCTCTATGGAAGGGAGTAGGATTTTTCATCATGAGTACTTTGGAATTATCTTGGATTTTGTTTTAATGAGAGTAGCTACATTTTTCTCAATTTCCCATCCTTGCAATGTTGCTATTACTGTGTACAACATTCTCCTGGTTTTACTTACTTCACTTTATATCAATTCATACAAGTTTTCCTAGGTTTTTTGGAAACCCTCCTGCTCATCATTTCTTATAGTACAATAAAGGCATACCATATTTTATTGCACTTTGCTTTATTGTGCTTCACAGATATTGCATTTTTTTTTAACAAATCAAATGTTTGAGGCACTCCTGCATTGAACAGTCTGTTGGCACCATTTTTTCCAACAACATATGGTCACATTGGGTCTCTGTGTCACATTTCGGTAATTGTCATAATATTTCAAACTTTTTTCATTATTATTTTATCTGTTATAGTGATCTGTGATCTATGGTAATCTTTGATGTTACTATTGTAATTGTTTTGGGACACCACGAACCATGCACTTGTAAGGCTGTGAACTTAATTGATAAATGGTGTGTGTTCTGAGGGCTCCACTGATTAGCCATTCCCTAGTTTCTTTCCCTGTTTTCAAGCTTTCCTATGTTAGTCAATCTGATAAGTGTGAGAGAAATACATAATTTGTATTTCTCTAGTCAATAGTGATTTAGAACATTGTTACATCACTATTGATAGTGTTTATTTATTCTTCTGAAAATTGCCTGTTCAAGTCTTTTGATCATTTTTTAATTGGAGACTGGCTCTCAGTTTTATTCATTTGTCTCCATTCCCTATAGAAATGAGGTCTTTATCAGGGAAACCTGCAGTAAAACTCCCCGTAAGTTTCTTACTTTCCTTCTAATTTTGGCCACATAGATTTTGTTTGTGCAAATACTTTATAATTTCATTTAGTCAAAATTATCCATTTTGCTTCCAGTGTTCCTTTCTATGGATTTGGTTATAAACTCATCCCTTATCCATAGATGGGGGAAAATGTCAATGTTCTCCTAATTTGATTATGATCAAATTATTTCCAAACCATGTAAATACTTTGACCTTATCTTGGTATACATTGTGAGATGTTGGTCTAATCTTAGCTTCTATCAAACTGATCTTCAATTTTCTCAGCAATTTTTGTCAGATTGTGAATTCTTGCCACAAAAGCTTGGATCTTTTGGTTTAACATATACTAGATTGCTATGGTCGCTCAATAAATACTATGCATTGCGTAATATCTATTCCACCAATTCATTCTTCTATTTCTTAGCCCCAGATTGTTTTGATGATTGCTACTTTGATATGTAGGAGTTTTTGTTGGCAGTTTCATTAGCTGCCTTCCATGCCTTGATTTGTCTTCATCTCTATCCCCTTATTTTCCTGACTTTAAACAAGTCCCAGCTTAAATTCCATGTTCTATGAAAAGCTTTCCCTAATCCCTCTTAATCCCAGTGCCTTTCTCCTATTGGTTATCCTCTCTATATCATTGTAAACTGTAGCTCAAAACTCATTTGCATGGATTCTCCCCCCACACACTCACCTTTTATTTAGCAGATTTATTCTCAGAGCAGAAAAAGATAGGTAGGACAACCTAAAGGCAGTTTGATAGTGCAGTGCAGAGTCCTCAGTCTGAAATCAAGACCTGAGTTCAAATGTGGGCTCAAATATTTACTATCTGTGTGACCCTAGGCAAGTCAATTAACCACTAGTTACCTCAATTGTTCCAATTATACAATGTATGATAATAAAACTTACCTCCCAGGGTGACTATTAGGATAAAATTCCATCCTGCTTGTAATGCCCTCAGAATAGTACTTGCTTAATAGTAAGTGCTTAATAAATATTTGTTCCTTCCCCTTCCTTGCTTTAATGATGGATCAAGTTGAGGAGAGCTTGGGGGACAAAAGATCCTGGTTAACTTCTTCCAAATTTGAGAGGGGAAAAATGAAATTCCAATTTTCTTCAAATCCCTGGAAGTAAAGATTCTGGAGAAAAGCAGGTATTATAGAATCTCAGACATATTCCTGTCCCCAGGTTGCTACTACACTGAAGATTTTGGGTTACTCCCTCTGGGGTAAGATGGGAAACTTCCATAGTTGAGCTGAAATAACTTTCTCCCAATGAGTGTTATCTAAAATTTCTTATCTATATACTTTCTCTGATTTTTGTTTGCAATCAACTTGAAAAAATGGGTTTATTTGCTATTTACCACATGTGTTACTTGTGGAGCTGGCAGCATTTGATGTTAAGGGAATCAAACCTTGTACACATGCTTTCTACACTAAATGATAGCCCTCAGAAGCAAAGATTGAACTTAGAAATTATTTCTGTTAGCCTAACAATATTTAAAGGAGACAGAGTAGGTGGATATTATTCTAGTTCAGTACTCCCTCTCTTTCAGGACAGCAAAATGGTCAGCCTCTGGCACCAATCCACTTCCTTTCTTGGAATTAATTAAAATCTTCCTTGGAGAGGAGAGTGAAAGAGATTTTACAGGTATTCATTCATGGCTTTCTGTAAGCTATATGTAGGCAGACTCATGTAGACATGTATAACCTATGGGAACAATACATATAAAACCCCTTACATTTTCTTTATACGTATTTATATGTATTTGTTATCTCCTCAATGGAATTTGAGCTCCTTGAGAACAGGTGCTTGAGTTTTATTTATTTATTTTGTTTTGTTTTTTGTTTTATCTCCAGTGCTCAGTACAGTTGCATTAATAAATGCTTCTTGACTTGTCTCAACTCCATAGATGGAAATGCTACTCTTATTTAATAATGCTCATTAATAGACATGAAGATATTTGTGTTGCCCTTTAATATTTTTAAACCACTTTATCTAATTATTTCATTGTATCTTCACCAAAATAGTGATAGGCAGATATTATTTTCCCCATTTTAGAAATTAGGAAAATGAAACTCAGAAAGATTAAGTCATTGTTCAAGGTTGCACATCTACTAAAGGCCTGAATCAGGGTTTAACTATAGGTCGTTCTGATTCAGGGTCTAGCATTTTATCTACAATGTCATGCTTCCATTACCAGGTAGATTTCTTGTCTTGGCACTGATGGATGAAGAACAATATTTTATCATCTTCTATTTCATAACTCTTTCATATATTTTAAGACATTGTTCCTCAATCTGTGGACCTTAGACTGGGAGTGGATGAGGAAGAGAGGGGTGCACAGAGTTATTGCAAAGAATATGACAATTCATAGGAATATTAAGAATTATCATTTTGTTTATATTTAATTCTATCTAAATCTGCAGCATTATAATATGTGATGTGATGTGATGTGTGTTTGTGTGTGTGTTTGTGTGTGTGTGTAGTTTCTCAGGATGGCTTTCTATACACAATTTCTTTCTCTTCTCCCTCTGCCTTATTGTCATGAAGGTACACTGTCTCATTACATGTGCATTGGGGGTAGAAAAAGTATCTTCCTGTCAAGGTTAAGGAGGGTTGAGCTCTCAACTCTTATCTTGGTGAAACAGCCAAGAAGAGTTTCTGCATCAGTGATTGAGAAAGTTTTGTTCTGACCTTTTCCCTTAGGGGAAAAAAATAGATGAGTCAAGTCTTTTGCTAATAGTGGCAGAATTTTGCTTTGGGCCTCCCCAGGGTAAAATGGCCAGGAAGGAAGGTTATTTTTTTTTCTCTCCCCTATATCTATTCCCAACTCTCATACAACAGAAGAGTAATGGGCATAGAGAACAGAGAGAAAAGCTATGAATCTGCATGGAGATTGTAACTAGAAATCACATAGAGTAAGATTAATTATAGACTAGGTAAGTGGAAACAAGTAATGTATAAAGTTAATTTTGGACTTAATCATTTACTGCGTGAATCAATGTAGGGTCATCTAGACACACACTTCCGAGAAACTAAGCCTATGTCTTCATAAACAAAAGCATGAGTTTAGAGGTGCTAGAGTCACATTATTTTGGGAGGAAGTGAAAGAACACTACATATATTTAGTACTGAAACTTTTACTGTTTTCATTTACTATTCATTTTTTTTATTTCTAATGTTTCAATGTTCTTCTTTGTCTGGATGTGTTAGTATGATGAGTTACAGAAAACACAGACCTGAGTTAATTTCAGAAGTTCCTGTTTTAAGCCTAAGTGAAGATAAATGAGAAAAGCTATCCAAATTATTATTAAAAGTTACCACACCTCAAATCTGAGTTTATGTGGATCTACAAAGTGGGACCCATGGACTACAATGGAAAGGTTTATTTACAACCTGTATTGATATTTTAGAATCAAAATAAGAGAATTTGAACTTGCATTACAAGAATCCTTTAAAGTATATTGTTTGTTGGAAGATCTGGAATTCAACGAGGTTTTCAAGTTCTTGACTACTAGAGTAACAGTATTTCATAGCCTGCTAGCAACCTGAACAAACTTGACTATAGGAACTATTTCATTCAAGTTGAGTTGTTACCATGGCTATTTATTTATTGGAAACGTTCATTTGTGAACATAAATTTTTCCTACACTGTTAAACTGACTCAAATGATCAAAGAACCTATATAGCACAAAATCTCATTAGCAAACTTATCTTCCTTCATGAGTGGTAGGAACAATATTCTTACACCATCCCCATCCCTAACTACTCAGAACCCATCTAATTGATTTGAAAAGCACAGAATAAGTTTATGGACACAGGAAGTATCTAGAGACTACAAAAAGTCTTCACATGCAATCTTTTCAAATGTATGCCACTAAAACTCAATTGAAGGTCAAACAATACTATAGTGACCTCACTCCAGGTCAGCTGTTTGCCAAGTCACTGTTCATTCATTCTGCATCCCTCAAACTGGAAACAGCAAAGTTCAGAGGAAGAACTTGGGAGCTGAACCACAGTGATTCCAAAGCATCTGAGCTATAGTTTACTACAATTGTGGATGGGATAGGTATGTGAATGAACGAATAAAATTTTAAAAAGGCATTATCCAGTGTTTACTATGTGCCAAACACTGTGGTGCTAAATATATATTTTCTGGGTATAGAGGGAAAAAATTTCACTTTTGGTTTTTCAGTGGATGAACTCTACCTAATTGACTTTGGGGAACAGAGACAACACCAAGATTGTGGCACACCTCAAATTTTTAAGCGATAAATGAGCCCACCAATTTTTCTACTTAGATTTGTAGAACCCTATTAAGCAGTTACAGTGAGAATGAAAATTATAACATATTTTTCTCCATTGGACAATGAATCTCAAATGAAGAAGATCACAGATTTAGAGCAGATAGGGATCATAGAGTCCATCTAATCCAATCCTCTTATTTTACAGAAGAAGAACCTGAGGTACTAAGAAGTGAAGTGACTTTTCCAAAGTCATACAAGTAGTAAGTGGAAGAACTGGGATTTGAACTCAGTCCCTCTGACTCTAAACCCATTACATTTTCCACTGTACCAGAATGCTCATATTCCAAATGTTTTACGAAGAACATTTATGGAATATATATTTGTAACCTATGCAAGGGCAGAGAGAGAAGGATTACCACATAGAAGTTATACTATAATGAGTTTTAAATTCACTGGATAATATCCTAAAGAATAAACTTTGTTGCCCTATTGTATCCCAAAGTGGTGAATATTACTTGGGTTTCAGTGATGAAAGGGTCAGCCAGAAGGAAAAACTCAGCATTAGGGCAAAAGTGTGTACCCTATACGAGTGGGATATAGGTAGACCCCAATAAATAAGGTATACCGTCCTCAACAGCACTGACCCTTTGTGACAGTGATCTTGTATAGTAATTCTTTCAGATATAAAAGACATCAAGAACCACTTGAAAATGTTGTTAGTAAATATTCTTAGACTCAATCATCATAGCAGTATGGAAAAAGACTAACATTAGGATGCATGTCAAGCAGTAGACTTTGTATCTTAAGTTTGGTCATAAATTTTTCTGTTCTCCATAGAGGTTGCTGCTGTTGCTGCTGTTTGTCCTTTGTTCTCACGACATCAGGAAGGTGATATCATGACATGAAACTGAATGGCATTTAAGTGAGAGAGGGCTCTACAAAGTCACCAGCCTCACTTTCACCTCTGGAACCATATCGATCCAGTGTAAGGATATAGATTAGGACTGTTAGAGATGGCTACGGATGTAGTAGGGATCCTTGGCCTTTTTAAACTAAGACCTTTTTAAGCTAAAGTCTTTAACAGGTTTCAGTTTGAGGCAAAGTCTATTCAGTGATTAGGCTTAATGAACAATGAAGCAAAGAATGACCTCTTTAAAAACAAAAATCCATCTGGGAGGGGAAGTCCCTCAGGGTTTCTGGCAAAAATAGAAACAATTGCTATTTGCAATCAGGGACCAAACAATTATCAAATAACGTTTGGACCAGGATCTATTATTGTTCAATCAATGACAGACAGTGTGATTTGGGATTAATGCTAGTGTTTTGAAAAAATCTTTCAGAGACTAAAAATTTACATTCCTATTGGGCAGAACTCTTGCAGGTAAGGGTGTGAACCCTTTGTGGACCTAGAAAAAGGAAAAAAGGAAGGAAGGAAGGAAGGAAGGAAAAAGAAAAGAAGGAAGAAAGAAAAGAAGGAAAGAAGGAAGGAAGGAAGAAAGAAAACTTTTTTCACTCGCTATTGTCATTGACTACTGTGTTTGTGTACCTAACCTATTCCACTGATCCACTCCCTCTATGTCTTAGCCATTACTAAGTATTTTTGATGATTGCTGCTTTATAACACAGTTTTACATACGGCAGATGTTAAGTGACTTGCCCAGAGACACACAGCTAGTAGTTTTTGAGGTTGGATTTCACTCCAGACCTCTGTCCACCTAGCTGCCTTCAGTTCTGCAAAGCCTATGTGAAACACAAGGGTCACATAATGTCTCAGAAAGGAGTCCTCAGAAAGCCAACTTGCTCATTTCATACTCATGTTCAAAAAATTTCAGACTGTTTTAGTGATCCTTATTGGATATTTGCTAAGAACTTTGAGATTGTTGCTGAGTTTCTATCTGATAGTATATGACTGAGAAAACAAAATCAGAAGAGTAAGAAACAAAAAATAAAAAAACAAAACTACCCCAGGGCCCTCTGATACCTTTTACAGACCATTGGTTCAAGAAATATTATTAGAACTTTAAAGATTTAGTTAGCTGCCTCACATATGCAGCATAGTTGACTTTGGTATTCCTAGCTCTAGGCAAATCTTTTATGGCATACTCTGATAGCAGTATAGAGAAACTGGGAACAGTTGTTTATCATGAGAGTCATGGCCACCAAAAAACATTGAATTTGCCAGTATAGCATAAGTGAAACTTGTCATACCATCCAAAACTAAGTTCTTGGCATTCAATTGAGCTGTCATTGATAAGTTCTGTGGTTATGTGTATAGTGATTGATTTCAAGTATAGATGAACAAAAATCCACTGATTTATATACTGACAAATAACATTTTGGATGCTGCCAAAAAGCATAGTTAATGGTGCTGGCTTCTTATAAGTTAATCAGGAATTATCGGCCAAAGAAAATCAATTGAAACAGTTGCCCCACTGCACTGGTCTTTGGCCAGTCTGAAACTCTGGGATCCTCAGGTAAAAGAAGAACTAAATTTCCAACACAGAGTAAACTTGACTGCTAACAAGGGAAATCAAAGTTGAAAACTTGGATTGAGAGTTTCTCATTGGTGGCAGTAAATCTAAGATCTGATCCATCTGCCCTGGCCAGATTATCCATGATAATAAGTAACAAACACAGCTGTAGGACAAAGATCCGTAGGAACTGATGAATGTAGGCAAAGAGAAAGAGTTATTACCCTTGGGGATTCAGTTTAGGTCTCTAGAAGACACAGCAGAAGCCAGAAGCCAGAGTTCTATAGTAGAGTTAAAAGATCATAGCTTTAGAGCTAGAAGAAAATTTAGAGGAAAGTTCTGCTCTATCTCTTTACAGATAAGGAAAGTTAGGCCAAGAGAAATTAGATAACTCACAAGGTCACATTGATAGAGTGTCTGAAGCAGGATCTGAATCCAAGTCTTCATGACAATCCAATCTGCTAAATAATGCCAGTTTTACAAATCTATAATTATATGAGACCAAGCAATGCTAAAAAAAATATAAATAACTGGGACTATCCAGGTACTATCAGTCCATGACTTTGGAAGTCTTCCATGATGATTCTGGATAATTGATCCAAGAGGAACCCTGTAGCTTGTGTGAAGCAGGTTTTCTTGGCCCAAGATGCTACCAGATGTATGGAAGAAGTGTTGTAACTGTGTTCAGTGGATTCAAAGGAAAATGCTGCCCAACCTAATCTGCTTGCCTAGAGAAAAACAACAGAGTGGCAGCAGCAAGTGTTTGTCTCTCAAAGAGGCATGAAGTAAATAACAACACTGTGGGTGCCAGACCTGTCGTCCAAATGACCTGAGTTCTAGTTTTGTTCCAGATGCTTGTTAGCTGTGTGACCTTGAAAAAGTCACTTAACCTCTATTTCCTCATCTGTAGAATGGGAGTAACAAGAGCACTTCCTTCACAGAACTCTTCTTAAAGATCAAATGAAATAATATATGTAAAGTTCTGTATAAATCTTTAGCTTTCATTATTGTTGGAAGGCCAAAAGTAAAACAAAGATTAAATTCTTCAGGTGACAGACCATTTCAAGTAGTACACACCCAGGAACCAGAAGGATCTTACAGTAGCCAAAGTCTTATGGGACATGTTTTATACTCATTCTCTGCTAAGATGAATTTTGGTCAGATTCAATATTTTGAGAGTAAACTACTCAAGGAGACATAAAATTTGTGAGAACAACAACAACCAAATGTGTATGCGTGTGTGTATGTGTGTGTATACATACACACATATATATGTACATATATACATACATATATACATATATATATATGCATATGTAGTATTAGGCCATATCATCTTCAAGGAAATCCACAGCTCAACCATTTTAATTGCCCACTGATGAACAAGGACACTATTGTCTTATGAGAAAACTCAAAATATTTGGTCTGCTACAAATATGTAATGTCACCAAGAATGATGTCCTCAGAGTTTAGGCAGTACCTGTTGATGCAAGACTGTTTATTGATTTGTGCTTCGGTGTCCCAGAAATAAGAATTTATATGGAAGGTGAGGTAAGAGATGGAATCCTATGATTTATCCAAAGCCTCAGCTTTAAAGAACATACAAACAAACATTATGTTACTCTAAAGGAATGTTTATTAGAAAATCTTACCTACCACTTGTGAATTAATATATGAAGCAAAATGATGGAGAAAATTTGGGTTAGAAATTTGATGAAAAACTTAATTTTATTCTCTAGGAAGTTGTGAAGCCTCATAAGACTGTCTTGAACTGAGGAGGTTTCTGTATAGATCTGGGAGAAAATGAGATATGGTTGAATTCAAAGGATGCCTGTCTCTGACACCTGTGATACAAGGCAAGAGAAAGCTATTTGTTGCTTTTTAAAGTTCAATAAAATAACTAAACAAAGAAAAGATGAATGAATAAATAATTAATGAATGAAGCATAAGATCCTTGAAGTTAGATATGGTATTAGTTTTGCCACTGTATTCACCACACAGGTAATGACATTTAATAAGTTATTGATTATATGCTAACTTTAAACATACCGAAATAAAAAATGAATAGAAATCAAACCAATTACGAAAGAGGAAAGAGGTAGAATGCTTATCTAAAAATATATTTTTCATATTCACCAGGAAAATAAGTTTATAAAGAGTAGAAATTAATATATAATTCATGTTAACGACATACATAAATGCACACATACACACACCTATGTATCATTCATAGAAATAAATTACTTACTAGTAATGAATGGGTTAATTTAGGTCAAATACAAGGAAAGTAAAAAGAAATGGAAACAAACACTGCCATAACACCTTATATGACACAGTATAACATTGAGAGAATCAATTATAAGTGGATAAATAAACCATGTGACCCTGGTGCAAACATCTATCATTTAAAATCTAAATAGGTCTTCTCAACTAAAGATTACTTGCTTTAGGATCAAGCTTCAAACTTACTTCTAAGGGAAAGAGTTCAGAACTTGCCTAGTGTAAACACTCCCAAGAGCTTTGAAAATGCCAGCAGCAAAGATAGGGTTCAAATGAATGAGAATATCTGAAGTGCATTGGACACCTTCTGGGGTTTTCTGTTGACCTGTAGACCAACAATCTAATGTACATATTAGTCCTGAAAAGTTTCAGGAGTATTTGGACTCTGGGATCTGATGATACTGGTCTATCCCCAAACAGGAGGCAACGAAGGAGAATGGGCCTGAAAACAACTGGATATAGGAAAGTAGTGACTAAATTAATAATTTGCTTTCTATACAAGATTCAGAATTGGGGTAAAATGGAATCTGGTGAGGAGAAGAAAGGAAGGGTCAGCGGCAATAATCATTTTGCCTTTCAGATGAGAGCTTGTTAGATTTCGAGGAGCAAGGTTCTCTATGCAATATTCAAGTGTCATATTTTGGTCAATTATGTGCTTGGGAATGCAAAACTCATCAGTTGTCACGGGGCTGGCATTTTTGCCTCAGATGCCCTTTGCTATTACTACTTCTGATTCTTTGTATTATATCTGGTGTGAAGTGTAAAACTGATGGCAGCTGGGGGAGAAAATTATTTCATATTTTCACTATGATTTATTCTTATTGAATAAGGAGGAAGAAGAAGGAGGAAGAGGAAGAAGAGAAGGAGAAGAAGGAGGAGAAGGACAACAATGTGTCATTTCACTGCATATCCTGAATCCCAGATGGATTTATCCAGTTATCACTTTGCATTATAACATAACATTATTATTTGTATTGTACCTTTGTTTCTCATCACTTCATAAATTGCCATAATTATCTGTATTCTTATCCTGTCCTTCGGTGTTCTTCTTACCTTGGTACTTTGAAAAAAAAAACTTTAAAAATTACTTTCTTTTTAGATAGATAGATGATAGAGAGTAACTTTTAAGTTTTCAGATAGTACCAAGCTGAGAAGATTATGTCTATATCTGTCTACATATCTATGCATATGTGTATACAGATAGATAGATAGATTGATGGATAGATAGACAGATACATAAATAGATAGATAGATATGTATTTCCATCTAGTTAATGAATAGAAAGAATAAAGCATATGAGTCTCTAGAGCAGATCCAAGCAGTATCAGTTCTCATAGTCTCTTGGTGGTTTCTCTCTATCTTTTTTCCTCTCCTTCTTTCTTTTTTCAGTTTTCTCCTTTCTTCCCCCTTTCCCCAACCACAGACTCTTCTAATTACTTTAGGAATTTGCCAATGATGTACATTTCTGAAATACTGTAATATGATAATCAAGCCTTTCTATATCAGATCTTTAGACCATTTAAAAAGTAATTATATTAATTCACAAAGTTATTAGTTATGTTCATTGAATTGACATTTCCATTATGAATCCATTTTTAATTACATTGGACACATTTCATCAATATTTCTTATGCGACCAAAAGAATATATAATGGCATCTATAGAGAGACATACACCAAATTAAATGGAGAACTCCTCCACCTGTGGAATTATTTTCACCACAATGCTGGGAAGCTATAATGGCATTATTACCTTACCATGCTGTATAGATGTTTTGAGTCAGGTCTATGCTAACAAAGTGAATCCAGAACATAAGCAGTTATCTGAAAACTTTGCAGAAACAATTCTTCTGTGAAGAAAAAGTTAGAGGGCTTTGAATTGTGAAGATCTACTGTCCACCATGACCTAATAGCCCATGCAGAAACTCAAACCCAAAGCAACTTAGCCTTAGTACAATTTCAGTAGAATTGCTACTATCCTCTCAAGAAAGTAGACACTAGTAAGGAGAAAGAAAAAAGTCCAAACTTACATTTTGATGTCACTGTGGAGACAAGGTTGGGGAAAACAACATATTGTCTAAAAAGCAAGATTTTCTGTAGCAAGAGCTATTACTTGTGCTACATGATGCAATTCAGAGGCCTGAGTGGGGGATACTAATTTCTATTTTCAGGTGTTGTTTGGATTGAAAAGAAAACACTATTTGAACACAGGTTGGAGTGCTAAAGGACATAAAGTAATAAATCTCCCTACTCGTCAGCACAGTGTGTGTAATTAGGGCACTGCAGCAACCCCACCAGCTTCCCTTCCCTCCTGATGTGTTGATGCATAAAGGATAACACAGCATGAGAAAGTCTTACTTGGGCTACATTTGAAAAGAATGACAAGGATGGTGTGTGGACAGCTACCTTACATGACAACTTGAGAGATGGGAAAAGTAGGTTGCCTGTATAAGTTATCTCTCTGAAGGACAAGGGCAATTTTGATTGGAAATTCTGAAAAGAAATTTCTCCTCTGACAGCATCATATGTCCCCATGTAGGTTCACGTTTAGTCAAAGGGTTATTTGCTGAATTTGTCCTTTATACTGCTCTCTCACTTTTTTCTTGAGGAAATCGTTTTACCAATGGAATTATTTCTCTTAGAAACTCTCCCTGACTCCCTTAGGACTTAAGTCAGAATTATCCTTAAATAGATAATCTAGAGATAGATAGATAGAAAGACAGACAGACAGAAAGAGGCAACTCAGTGATACAGTGGACAGAATGCCAGGCCTACTGACAGGATGCCCCAAGTTAAAATCTGGCATCAGACACTTACTAGTTGTGTGACCCTGGGCAAGTCACTTAATGCCTGCCTCTCTCAGTTCCCTCCTCTGTGAAACAGGGATACTAATAGCACCTACTTCCCAAGGTTGTTATGAGAAAGCAGTTAGCATAGTGGCTGGGACATAGTAAGCACCAGGCAAATCTTAGTTTTGATAATAATGGATATATGGATAGATAAATGGATATGGATTAACCAGGGATGGGGAACCTGTGGCCCTGAGGCCTTGAATCAGGCCTTGATTCAGTCTTTGACTGAATTCAGACTTCCCAGAACAAACCCCCTTAAGAAAAGGATTTGTTTTAAAAACAACCCCAGGCTATAAGTTGCTCACCCCAGAATTAGGCAATCATTAAACACTTAAGTTGGGCCTCATGTCATGCTGAGCACTGGAGACACAAATACAGGGAAATAAGATATGTCCCAAACTCAGTCAAGGAGCTTACCTTCTAATGGAGGAAGACCACATTTAAATGAAAGATTGACAGTGGGGAGAGGGAATGAGTGTAAGGAGGGAAAGGAAACCTGAAATGAGGGAAAGGTTGCTGACAAGGAGGAGATGTAGAAAGATGATTCAGGTTGGTAGCGAAGGGGGCATGGCTGAGGCCTCTCATCAAATGATCATCCAGGCTGGGAACTGAACACTTAAGACATCAGGCATCAAGGTATTTGTATCTTCAAATAAGAAGGCTCCTGGAAAAGAGTTGCACAAGTTCTAGTAGTGAATCATTCCAAGTTGGAGGTAAAGATAAAATGTTTAGAATAGGAAAGAGTCATCTAGTTCAACCCTCTCATTTTACAGGAGAGGAAATTGAGATTCAGAGGTGAAGTTATTTCCCCAGTGTTGCAAGGTGCTAAATAGAGTGACAGAGGTGAGATTTGAACCCAGATCTTTTGACTCCAAATCTAGTGCACTTTCCACTCCTCCTTGATGTCTCAATTCATTTCACTTCAACAGACATTTATTCAGTGTATACCATGAGCCAGGTACCATGCTACTAAGACAAAAAGGAAAAAATGCTTGCCTTCTAGAAGTTTACATCCAATTACAGGGAATAGTGTACAAACAAATAAGAAAATATGAGCTAAGCCTTGGTATGTAGTAAGTAATTGACAAATCCATATATATGGTTTGATTGAACTAGTAGAATAATTGCAAAAAAGTAGTTGTCAAAGCACTTTGGAAAGTATAAAGATCTCTGAATGTAGTGTTAAAAAAAAATATTGGATCCTATAGCCCAGAAGCCCAGATCTGGGCCTATATGAATTCTCTTCATCTTGTGAAAATACCACAAATTACTGTGTGGTTCATTCCCCAATATATTTTTTTCTAGGAACATCAAAATATGTCTCATGTCTGAGTCTAATAGAAATTAAGAGGAAAGTCTGAGTTCATTTTTCCTCACTGTGGTTCAGTCTTTCTTCCAACTTCTACTTGGTGGATGAGTGCACTGTCTCTGTTTAGGGTCAAGTAGAGGGTGGATAGGGCACCAGTCCTGGAGTCAGGAAGATCTTAATTCAAATTTGGTGTAAGGACAAATTTGGTCTTACTGTGTGACCACTGGCGAGAAACTTAATCTTTGTCTGACTCATTTTCATAGTTGTAATTGTAAAACATAATAGCACCTACTTCCCAGTTATTATAAAGATTAATGAGACAATATTTTCAAAGCATTTAGCCTACTGCTTAGCACATAGTAGGAACTTAGTAAATGCTTATTTCTTCCTTCCTTTTATTTCTAGGAGGCTTGGCCCAGGAACTCCTTTCCTGTTTGGCTCCTTTTTCAGGAATTCCTTTACTGCTCTGTCTTTGCCTTTCTACAACACAACTAGAGGTGTTCCTCAATACTCATAGCTATCAACCTATATAACTGTAATGTTAATGGGATTTAAGATCTTCTCCATCTATTAACAGACTTCATTTGGAGTCCACTAAGGGAAGCTTGCTTAGGGAAGGTTTGCTTGTAGGAAGGCTTTCACACCTTTTTGCTAATTTCTAATTAGGCACTGAGTCATGAGGGTTGTGATGCCTTCTGGCTCTGAGAAGTGTATATACTCTGAGTTGGTATATTCCTTTGGGGCTTGGTTATTAGAAGGGCCTTGTGATTTCCTGGTCAAGACTCTGAGTAACTGTGTGTTCAGACCCCTGACTGTTCAGATATAAAGACTCTCTCTTCCAGTGGTGTATATAAAGTGGATAGCAATATTGCTTTGTTGCAGGCAGTCAGAGCCCTGTCTATTGGTCTTTACTAATTTCTCTGTTTGTATTTTCTCTGACATTCAGGATGCTGACTTTTCCCCTGAACTAGTGGATGTAATTAAAAAAGATTGTTGACCACTAAAAGTTACTTTCTTTTAAGAAAAGAAGATCCAAGAACCTGTGCTAGCAGGTCATCCTGGGAATGCCAGGGTGCTTACTGCTACACTAACCCACTGCCCAGTGGAATTCTCTTTACTATTTACCATCAAGAGTGCGGTCTATGGCTGGGCAGGGGGGAGTCAGTATGAAGAATATCTTGTTTAGTCTGTAATCTTCTTGCTTAGTTATCAGAAAGCTGGATACGCTGGGATATGAAAGTACATCTGTCAGTCTTTAACCCTATGATTCTTTCTTGACAATACTCTTTGTGTCAATTAAAAAAAATTATCTTTGAAGGATTACCATGTATAGATATTATTTGACTTCAATAACTTTTCCCATTCTGTCAATATTCAACATATGTATCATATGCACTTAGTCCAGGAACAGATGGGCATGAGTAAGAAGTAAAGTGCATTAATAGTATGATCTACCCTGTGATATTTATGTAACTAAAATATTATGTAACCAGTGATATGGGGCAAAGTTTGGAGGTTTAGGTGAAGGAGCAATCCCACTCTAGACATAGGTCATGTTTTTTTTTTTAATTTCCAGACCTTTCTTCTCCTACCAGTTAGCCCAAGAGGCATAACTTTCCCTTGTTTTATGCTTCTAATCCACTCCTAACTCCCAAGGCCAGAATCTGCATTCAAAAGTCTACCAATCTGACTTATTGCTCATGACTCCATAGCCTAGAGGTGAATGATCTCAAGTCATGTGGGTCTCTTTCTGCTAATGTAAAGCTTATATGGATTATTAATGAAAATCAAAACCATAACATTTTCTCACTTGACTCAACTTCCAAATGGGTTGGGGGTGGAAAGAAGAAGAAAGTAATCCTTTCCCTGCTATTCTGTAGCAAAGCTATTTACTGGCTTCTTCCCTTGAAATTCTTCTGAACAAAATTAATAGAATTACAGAAATTAAAATGTGATCAACTCTAGTTTTTTTAGAAAAACTAATCAGGAATTAACATCTTAAAGAAATGGAGAAATTGTGTAGAAATACTGATCATTTGCAACATCAGAGAAGTGAAAAGAGGGTTAACCTTCACAATCCCCCTGTAATGAGCAATTGTTACATGAGCAGGAGCCTAGCCAGTGAAACCAAACCCTCAATGCCCAAATTCTACAATGCCTAGGCTTCAGTCTAATCTTACATCATAAAATGCCAGCAGAGTTCAGATCTCTCTGTCGCTGTCTCTGTCTCTCTGTCTCTCTCTCTGTCTCTCTCTCTCTCTTTCTCTCTTTTTCTCTCTTTCTCTTCCTCTCCAATATAGAACATTGGAATAAAAAGATACTTGTAAGTCATTCAATAATTAACCAAAAGAGATTCACTTATCCATCACAGTACAAGAGTATTCAGTAGAGACAGGCATTGCAGATGACTTGAGCTGATTTAACTGAGCAAAGCTCCATTGCTTGAGTTACCCTTTGTGATTCATCAGCATCAATGCACCCCTGGCATTCCTTGTGGCTGTTTTGTACTCAATGAATATATAGTGTCATATATTTTTTGAGGAATGTCTTAATATCATTTAAGGGAAAGCTAGCCCAACTTGCATGGGGGGAGGGGTTAGGATATTTCTCATACAACACTTTCCAAGGCAGCCCATTTCATTTTTTTCCCAAATAAATATTATAGTTAGTATATTTTTTCCTTTCACCAAGCTCGTTTCCTCTTAGAAATTTCCACTCATTTCTCCTAGTTCTGTCCTGTGAAGCAAGACAAAAAATGTTCAAATCCCTTTTCCAAGTGACAAACACTATGCAGCTCATTTCTTTTCCTCTGGGCTAAACATTCCCAGTTCCTTCAGTTGCTCATTAAACATATGGTAAAACTTCAAGGTCTTTCACCATCCTAGTTAACCTTCTCATGACACTCTCCAGCTTATCAATGCCCTTCCTAATTTGTAGTGTTTAGAACTGAACATCATATGCCAGATGTTGTCTGACCAGGGCAGAATAAAGCAAAATGACCACCTACTTATTCTTGTTATCTATATATCTCTTAATGTAGCTTGAACCTGGGAGTGCAATTTTCTTAGCTAACTTCATAACTTTCTTGGCTACCTAATTGTACTCATATTGAGCCTGCAGTCCAACTCCACTAAAACTTCCAGATGTTTTTCTTTTTTTTTTCTAATTTAGTAATAGTCCCCACCATTGTACATTTAGGAGGCCGACAATGTATACTGTCCTGTGTTGTCCTTTACAAATGATGATAGCAGTATCACTTATTTTTTATAACAGGGACAAAATGGAATACACATTGATATGTGAGAACTGTCTTAGCCTCTCTTACTCTTTGAAATACATATATATGTACATATGTATGTATGTATGTATTATATGTATGCATACATACAAACGTATATATGAGTATAATTTGTGTATTTCTTTATCATTTATAAAATTATTTCCTTCTAACACTCCTTCAAGGCAAATGGTAAAAATATTGTCATCCCCATTTTAAGGAAGGAACAATTCAATGTTATTTTCATGTTCAAGGATTTAAAGTTAGTAAAGCAAGAAATTGAACCCAGCTCTTCTGGCCCAAAGTTCTTTGCTCTTTCAATTACTTTGCTTTGCTTCTCAGAGCACAAGAGAGTAAGAAGAACAGGGAACCAGGTATGACTGTGTAATGGAATTCAGTGATGTAAGGATGGCTATAAATGATAATAGTACTAATTTTTCATTTTGTCATTTGATTTATGGTGAAAGCAAAAACCTGAATTTTGTGACAACTGCCAACCAGGGACTGACAAAAGACTGAAGAGATACTTACGGTCCCTTTTGATTGGAAAGTCCTGCCCGACATTGCTTGACCTTGGAATGACTCTCCTTGAGACTTTTAATTAACAGATGATGCCCAGCATGATAGGCATTCTGACTGTCAGGACACCACATTAATTAAAATACTGATGTCCAATAAAATGCACAAGGGAACATATGCACCATTCTTCTGGAATGTTGAGACATGGGAAGAGACTTAGAGGAAGAAATAAAAGAATAAATTACAAAAATACGATAAAGTTTTGAACACTTGTTAAACTGACTCTCACTTTCTAAATCTTTCACATTCTGTGTCTATTTTGGTTCCATTTTCTCGGTGGGTGACTGTCAACATGGAAAGGGGAGCTGATTTATTAATGGCTTTTTGTAGTCAAGTTTCCAGACAGACATTCAGCATGTCTCCCCTGTGGGAGAAGGAAGAAGTTAAAATGGCATCCTACTGCCCGAGAACTGTCAAATGAGGTAGTGAGTTTACCATCTGTAGAGGTGTTCAAACACAAATAAAATGATTGTCAATGAAGGATAATGTAAAAGGTAACCATGCATCAGTCATAGGGTTGAACTAGACATTTTCTAAAATCCTTTCTGAGGATTTCTGGGAGTTTTCCTTTGTTACTTCTTGCTTCTCCTTAGAATTCCCACTCCCCACCCTTCCATTTCTATTTGAAGAGGAGATTTAAAGGCTAGACATTTAGAAACTGGAGTCCTTTTAGTCTCTCATCATCGACTTTTGTTCATTGGGGGAATTATATTTATCATTTTGTGGCATTGACTTAAGCGGAAGAGATGTAAAGAACAATCATTACCGCTAGGTTATATCAGCTGTATTCTTGTAGTTCTTAGATAGGCATCTAGCCAGTATTATGCAACCTGACATCCCATGCAGAAGAGGCACACTAATGCAGGACTGAAATCATATCTTTTAGGTCTTCCTATTCCATTTAAACTTCAGGAGACACATGATTGTTATTCAATAAATATATTAAATAGATATTAAATTTGACTCCTCCTACAACACAGTACTCAAGGAATTCTCACATATCGTTACAACAATACATTCCCTTCATATATAGTGTCAAAGGAGACAATTTTGATTGTATAACCAATTGTAGAAGTGCATATTCACTGCTGAGTGGAAATATCCTGTGTTACTTTCCAAGCTTCCCTTACCTTAAGAACGACTTGAACCAAACTTTGACAAACTAGACCCATCTCTCCTAGTCATTTCTTGCATGATGATGGTGTCATGCTGTGCTGGAATAGTTGCAGAAAATTGTTTATCTATGTCTCTGTTTCTGTGTCTCAGTCTCTCTCTCCTTTCTCTTTGACTCTTTGTCTCTCTGTAGGTCAAGTTGACTCTTTCCTATCCATTTGGTCAACTTTTCATCTAAGACATGAAATTATGTTTAGCCATTCTTCTGGCTCTTCCCATCGAACACCTGGTTTTCCTTTCAATCCTGACACAAGGAAGTTGTAAAAATTAACACATGATTCTCTTTCTAAAGATCTGAGCCCACAATCATGAAGACTTTCTTGGCACATACTTGTATTCCAATTGACAAAAAAATCTATTTGTCTCTTTCATTCTTCTCAGACATTTCCTTTCTAGTATACCTTTCAACTGTGTTTGAGAAATAAAAACAAAAACATAGATCAGTGATACAGTGGTTAATGTCATTTTTTTAAAGATCAGTTCTAAAGAAAAAGTACAGAGAGGTAAATAAACATTAAAGAGACAGAAATAAGTTTCAGGAACTGACACATTTCAAAGAAAAGAAAGGCAGGGAATCAAGGGAGGAAGAGACTGAGGAATCAGAAACTTTCATTCCACCCCATTACATTAGCTCATCAAAAATAGCATCTCCCAGACACAACTTATTATCCTAGAGTCTGTTCTTGGCAAACTAATTAATAGCCACAGTTTGAGTCCCACTTCTAAGACATTGCTCTTTATAGCTTCTGCTCTCCCAATCTTTTGCTCAGCTACTTGCTGACTGCTTCCTGGGATACTCTCTGCTCCATAGCTTCTCTTTTTAGTTCCAGGTGCACACTCTTCTCTCACTGCCTTGCATCCTACTCATCCATTACCTTGTTAATCCAAATCTTGCTCCAGTCAATTGCAGGGTCAAGTCAATTCCCTAGAGGATTAAGGAAGGGAACATTAAGGAATTCTACCCACTAGTGGACATTTATTTCTAGCTATCTATCTAGATCTGTTGCATTTGGTATTCATGTATTGCAGATAGACTGGACACAACTATCATACTTGCTTGCTGAATTGGTCTATGATATAAGGAAAACAGAGAAAATGGTATCATTAAATTTTAGCCCTGTGGGTTGACCACAATAATTCCATTTCAAACTAGATGTCCTTCACCCTCTCAAATAAATCACTATTCTTAACAATAATTAACATTCATATGACATCTTTAACATTTGCAAACTATTTTCCCTGTAATAGAGTAAGGTAGAACTTATATTGTCAGAGAGAAAAGAGAGACAGAGAACACATTCTATGGGCTTACAAACTTGTTTGCCTTATTTTATTTTCAAGGGTTTGTTAAACATGTGTAATAAAACTTTACTATCCCTCCTTTCCAGATGTAGAAATGGAGACTCAGATAATTCAAATAACTTGTTCAATATCACAAAGTGAGAAAATGTCAGAGTCAGGATTTGAACTGAGGGCCTTTAGATTCTAAGCTCATTCTGTTCACTATACTGGTGCTACTCCCTGTGAACTTGTTCAGCACTGAAAAGGAACAGTCCAAAGCTTGGCCAGTCAGTTAGCAACATGGATAAAAGGATTACAATCAAATACTTAGGACCCTGTACTAATTGCTGTCTTGGTTTTCTAACAAGTAATCCAGAAGTTATCAATTCTCTCTTGTGAACACTGCAAAATTAATTTTTATTATTTATGCACTGCTATAAAATTAGCTTTATGAAACTTCACATTCTCTCACTCAAATTCTCTCACAGCATTGTTTTTGCTTGGCATGATACATGCATTTTGCAATACTGTAGTTTTGAACAAAAATATTTAAAATTTCCAAACTTCAGAAACAACTTTGATGTCAAAGATTTTTGAAGCCCACAGAGCTGAATATATTAAAAGATTTCATTTTGCATTTTCATTTGATGTTTGATTCTAATTTTCTAGAAAAATTGGCAAGCTGCCAGTTCCATAGATGGAATCCTGAGATCTTGATTGACTAGATTTTCTTCTTCATTCAGCTTCCCTAACTCCATCCTTGTCCACCTCCAATGCCCAGCCCCTCAGGTGAGACTCAGCACACCAAGAGAGCCACCTAACTAGATATTATGTAGGTTCTTTCGTGGATTCTTCTATTGCTCTGTGCTAGCCTCAGTAGTCCTGATCTTTAAGATGCCATGGCCTTGAATGGTTTTGCTAAGAGTATCATAAAACCCTAATGAAATTCTGAGGCCCTGAGAACTAAGGGAGTAGAACAAAGGCCAGCTGTGCTGTCACAAATATAACATGTACGCTGTGACGTAAAGGTCAGGTGATCTGATACTTTCCAGGTCTGGGGTTCCTAATGAATTCTTGTTGGTCAAATACATGGGGAGAGGGGCCTTGAATAGTATTGGAACCCTGGAAAATGGCTTCTCATGGTTCCCATAACTGAATAAAAGTACTCATTATTGATCTGAGTTACAGGTTTTGGAAAGTAATTAATAAATATTTGGTGAATGTTTCCTATGTGCAAAACACATGCAACCCCATTAACCCATGTGGAACTATAAATTCCTTTATGTTACACTAGATTATTTCTGGTATGAGCAATGTGATTCAATTCAATGTGTATTTATTGAGAATCTCGAATGATAATATCCATCCAGAGGCAGCCTGGCATTTTAAATAGAGTTGAGAAATGAACTTCAAACCAGAAAGACCTGAGTTCAAATACCACCTGTGAGGTTACTAGATGTACGGCCATGGATAAGATATAACCACTCTGAACCTCAGGAAATTCTCAATATCCATAAGATATATAGTCAGATAATGATCCTAAGTAGATAGAGGGAGTTTGCAAACCTATACAATCACAAATACTTGATGGGTTGATGTCCTATGACTTCTAAAACATCCTGACTCTGGTCCAGCTAGGTTGAAGAACTCACTCTCACACTAAGGTGCCCTTAATTCTAGCATCATGAATGCAGATCAAGTTCATTTCTCAGGAAACATGGCACCAGACAGAAGAATGAGACTTTATTTTGGTATTCTCTTATGCTTTACATTCATTCCTCAGAGCCCCAGAATAAAGGCTTATGAAACTTAAGAGTTTCCACAAACATGTACACTCAAACAGGTGTTCAACATAAAAAATAGATCAGGCATAGGACAGCTATTTATTTCCTGCACAGAAAAGAAATGGTTAAGACAGAAAATTTGTGTACAATGACAGATTTAAACATATCAATGTCTATAAATGCTATTATGATCTTCTAAAGTGTCAATAATCATAACAGTTTTGAAACACTGAGTGGAATGTTGAACAGACATTTTATCTTTACCTTGGTACTGCACTGCCTGAACAAGTACTTTAATGTCCATGTTTCCTAGGAAGCCAGGTAAGGACCAGATCTTATCTTCCTATCACTAATAATCTTCTCTGAGAAGCCTCACAGTAGCCAAGAGATCATTTTCAGCTGATACCAACAAAGGGATTCATGAAATTCTAACCTGGGGGTGGGGAACCTGAGGCCTCAAGGCCACATGTGGTTCTCTAGGTTCTTAAGTGTGGCCCTTTAACTGAATCCAAAGTTCATTCAACAAATCCCCTTAATAAACTGTAAAACTTAGACTCAGTCATATGACCTTATCCAAGAACCTAAAAGGTCTCATGTGGTCCTGAGGCCTTAGGGAACTCTTTAATTTCACAAGATTGCCTCTCACTCTAGAAATGTCCTTCTGAGAATTACTGTTTCGTCACCTAAAATCAGGAAAAGAAACACAAAGCAGAAAAGTCATCAAAGGGATTGAGTCCTAGACCTAGGCTCACCTAGCAATGAATGTTCCAAGTCACCATGGATAGCTCCAGAAAGACAGACATAGAAAGAGACATAGAGAGACAGAGACAGAAAGGCAGAGAGAGGGGAAAGAGATAGCTTATGACAAAGAAATTTAAAAAATGAAGAGAAAAGCAAGAGAATATATCTCTCCTTTAAAAATTTACTGAGGGAGTATTTCTTCCTGGTTAAGTGGTCAATACTCTTTGACTCATCTCCCTTCATCAGCTGCTGTCATAGGAACTAAGATATTGCTGCATCATACCAGTACCAACCCCTTCAGCACTGACCAGAGTCCACATAGCCCACCATAAATGACCCTAGAAACTCAGCTCCACACATGCTAAAATGAGCTGCTCCTCACTAACATAAAAAAAAAAATCTCTATAATCCTTTAAGGTTCACAAAACCCTTTCCTCATAACTGTGAGATAGGTAGTACAAATATTATTCCATGTTTCAGATGAGAGAGAGTTTAAGTGATTTGCCAAAGTCATGTATTGAATTTAAGACGTATTTCTGGGGAAAGGTCTATGCCTAATGTTGTGAAAAGGTCTGTGACTGGTTATTCAGTGAATTTAGAGGTATATTTCTAGGTTCAAATCTTGTACTAATTGATCTCCCTTTGTCCTTGGAATCCTAACTACAGAAAATGACCATGAAACCCTAGCAGCATATCATATTTTCAAGTTTAAAGTATATAGCTGACAGATTTTGACATTATAATATATGGTCTCATCACCCCAGACAATATATGTTTTCCCTGAAATACTAGTTTATGAAAATCAAACAAACCAAAAAACCACCGGACCGTTTTATTTGATTATTCTCAATTGCTTTGTAATTCATATGAATTTTTATTATTGAGAAAAGCTTGTCTGTTTACCTACTATATTATAGACTTGAGTGTACAAAGAATCAATACTGGATTCATTTACTATTGAATTGGAATCCTGCTCTCATGTTTGAGGTTCCTGAGGGTCCCCTGAAGATATAATGGAAAGAGAAAAAGAAGTAGGAAAAAAAAACTGCTCCAATGTTATATGGCTCCTATTGTGGCTACAATCAATTAAAGATTAGAAGTCCCATTCATAACTTTTCATTTAATGCTCTTTTCAAACCAGCAGTTAGGATCACACTCTATATTTAATGATTCAGTCAGTTTGTGATTCGGGAAAATATTTGCCTCCACTTTCTAATGTAATATGGGAAATAAGAAAAACTTCTGACAGCCTATACAGAATTTGTTAACTCCTCTCTGATTACATACTATTATACTAACGTATATTTGGTGACATAAATAGATACTACTCTAATGACCTTCAACACAAACACATACATTTTATTTTAAATGAAAGTGAATTTAAAAATTTAATTTCTAAAATGTCAATGTCTAGTCTTTGATTTCAAAACTTTCTACCACTTTGCATACTAAACATCAGAATATAAAGAAATAATAGCAGGATACTTACTTGTATCAAAACTATTTCTATCTGATCTCTTAGTGGCCAAATCCAATGACCTTTGCTCAATCCTCCTTCTCCTTGACATCTCTGTGACCTCTGACACTGCTGATCTTCCTCTCCATCTTGACAGTCTCTTTTCTCTAAGTTTTTGGATATCACTCACTCCCAGAATTCCTCTTACTGACTACTCCTCAGTTTCCGTTGCTGAATCCTCATCCAAATCACACCCTCTCACTATAGGTGTCCCTCAAGAGTTATGTCGGGGGGCGGAGCCAAGATGGCGGAGTAGAAAGACTCACCTAAGCTAGGTCCGAACCCACAGCCCATAGATTTCCTGTAAAAAGAACTCCTGACAAATTCTGGAACAGTGGAAGCCGCGCAGAAACACAGTGAAGGA
>CM053769.1:392202469-392244433 GCA_028658325.1 Potorous gilbertii
GAGCAGGAAAAAAAAAAAAAAAAAAAAAAAAGAGTTATGTCCTGGACCTTTTTCTCTTCTCCCTCTACACAACTTCATTTAGCAATCTCATTAGCTCCAACTTGTTTAACTCTCCTCTCTATGCTGATGATTCTCAAATCTACCTTTCCTACCCCACCTTCTCTGCTGACCTTCAATTTGTCTTTTTGACGCCTCAAACTGGATGTTCAGTAGACATCTTAAGCTAAAAATTTTCACAACAGAGCTTAACGTTTTTCTTCCTAAACCTCCCATCCCTCCTACCTTCCCTATCACTATAAAAGATAACACCACCCTCCCAGTCCCTCAGGATCACAACCTATGAATCATCCTTGACTTCACCATCTCTCACTTCCCATATTCAAGCTCTTGTCAAAGTTTCTGAAATTCTATTTTTGCAACTCATCTGGATGCTTCACATTGTGTTGAGTGGGGATTTTTATGTCATGGATCCTTTGGCAATCTGTTGAAACCTATGGGAACCTTCTCAGAATAATGGTTTTAAGAACATAAAATAGATAGGATCATAAAACAAATAATTTATATTCAAATAAAGATGTCTTTTTTTTCCCTCTTCAACTTGATAGATCTCTCAGAAAAGGTGTCTGTGAATTTCATATTAAGGACTTTACATGGACACATAATCAACAAGTTTTTGGTGGGAGATATCTATTTTATAATAGTTATAGGTTAGGTGATGTAGTAGGTAGAGCTTTAAGCTTAAGTCCAGGAAAATATGAACTAGAATCCAGCCTCAGACACCTCCTAGTTGTATGACCTTGAGCTCTATTTGTGACCTCTTAATTGTTATCTGCTTTAATACTGTCTCCCTCAATTTCCTCAACTGTGAAATGGGAATAAGGAGAGGGCTGTTGTGAAGACCAAATGGTCAAATTTACAAATATTTGTGAAACCTTAATACAGTGTCTAGTATATACTAATTGTTAATATATGTTTGTTTCCTTTCTGCCTACACTTAATATTCTGAACAAACAATGATCTAAATAGCTATCTAGATTAGATTTCCCAAAATAGAGGTGGCACCAAGTTTGGGTATTATGGGGCTCATTGCTTCAAATTCAACCTTGTTGGAAAAGCATTTGCTGCAATAAGATACCTCTTTTCCTCCTTAGTGACATTAATTTGTGCCTCAGCTAACGTGTACTACAAAAAAACTTGCTTATAATGCTGTGATGAGAAGTATCACAGTTTGAAGAACCACAGGAGTTCTTGGGTCCCATGCTCCCTGGGGTAACTCCCATGAACCCCAAATTCTATCTCTGCTTCACATCATTTATTTGCGATCTCACTGATATAGGTATCCCCACAAAGGCTGAAAGTTGTGACCTATCTATGTTTATCTATGCTGTATAATCGTTGTTCCAATCTCCTTAAAATGTTGATGAAAAGGTTTTAAAAAATAAAATATAATAAACAACATATTTTTATGGAAGGAAATAAAAGAGGAAGAAAGTCAGAAAATAATCTTTAAGAATACTTATCTGAAGGGAAAACAAAACAAAAGCAACTCCCTGGAGACTAAGCCTATCTGGGAAAAAAAGAAAATTAGAAAAATATTAAAGAAAATACTTTCAAAGTGACTTTCTTGAAATTTTTCAAACTATTCACATCCATTTCTTTTAATCATTGTTTTCCTGTCCTCTACCCCTCAAAAAAATAAATACAGAAAGAGGTATTATCTCCACTGAAATAGGGAATATTAACTGCTTTTGCAGCCCACACTTGGATTTGGTTGGATGGTTGATTCAAAGACAGGCTAGGAACCAGATCATATGTGCTTATGTAAATGTGAATTCTTCCCTTCCTTCCTTCTTTCCTTCCTTCCTTCTTTCCTTCCTTTCTTCCTTCCTTCATTTTCCTTTCTTTTCTTCCCACATATTTTGTTAGAAAGCATCCATCTTTTGTGCCCTGGCCATTGAGCTGCCAATGAAATCTAATCTGGATTCACAGCTTAAAGTGATAGTTAAAAAGACCAAATGACAACTCGTTGGCAAGGGAAGAAATTTGATTTTCACTGTGTAAGTCACTAAAGGTGTCACCAATAGCAGGGTAGAGAGTGCATGAAGAGATAGTTTCCTAGCAATTAAAAAAAATCATGTTCATTAATTTTCCTATGTTGCCTGCCTTCTGTTGGGTATATGTTCAGGGGAGCAAGTGTCCCATCATCGAAGTCACAGATCATTTCCCCTCACTATAAGTGAGGTTTCAAAAGCATCTGGATAGTCATTTGTATAGTACATTAGAGAAAAGATTCTTGTTCAAATAACTAGTCTCTGAGGTAACCTCCTAGTTTTAAGATTCCATGATTTTTCACATCATCATCAAAGACACAAACAGGCTTTATCAATCTCTATCTAAATCTTTCTTTGTTTCAATCTCCCTCTCTACCTATTTCTATCTTTCTGTCTCTCTGACTGCCTATCTTTTTAGCTTTCCCTCCCCTCCCTCCATCTCTCTCTCTCTCTCTCTCTCTCTCTCTCTCTCTCTCTCTCTCTCTCTCTCTCTTGCTCTCTCTCTCTCCCAGCAGAACCTGAAATGGTGGGAAGGAGACCAGACTGTTTACCACCCGATACTCCATTCCTCTCCAAGCTGCACTCTGGACTCTTCTCTTGTATTTTTTTTACAATGCCCTAGCATTTTATCACTTTATCTCTATGCAAAGCCTTTCCCACCTTTATTTATGTGTTATCTTCCCCCATTAAAAGGTCAGTTCCCTAAGGGCAGAGATTTTTATTTTCCTAGTATTTCAGCTGGTATTCCCAGTGCTTATCACAGTTTCTGGCAAATAGTATGTGCTTAATAAATTCTTGTTGATGGATTGATTTACTACTGTACAAGTAAGGAAGTCAATACTATAGATTGCACAAAGTCAAATAATTGGGCTATGGGACTATTTCAAGACTGGGACTAGAACCCTGGTCTTTGTACTATTACTCAATCACTCTTTTCACTAACCTCACATTACTTATCTTTTTTCTGACCTTGTGTTATGACTATATTCTGGGCCACATCTTTCAAAAAGCACGTGATATTCCTACATGCCAATTAATCTGTGATTTCATCAATATGGAGATCTCCTTCCAACTTTTCCAATATAGCATCCCCTCTGGAGTTATTTTGAAATTGTAGAACCGGCCCTAGGGAGCAATACTACCCCTCCCTCAGAGCTCTAGGGGTAACTGTTGTTCAGGAGCCCCCATTGGTAAGCTTCCCAGTGATTATCAAATAGCCAGTCATAAGTGATTTTTTAAAGGAATATTTACGAGATGGTATAATAAGAAGAATTCATTCAAGAATATCCTCCCAAAAGTCTGACACACTCTTCTACAAGTATAGGAGAAAGTTAGTTCAAACTTAAAAATCAAATGTGACAAACTAACAACTCACAACTCCTGGATGGAAAGAGTATTTGACTCCCTTAGTGGAGTTCTCAAGAATTTTTCTAAAGGTATGTGTATCTCTTTACTGAACTTCAAGGGTGAGGGTCCTTGTAAAGTCCTGAAGCTATCCTACCTTCAATTCTGAAGAGGTCACATTTCCTGAAACTACCATTACCCAGTTTGTCCTCTCTCAGCTCCCATTTATATGTATTGTTTGTTACTTTTCTATTTCTCAATGATGGTCAATGAGGAAAGAAAGAAGAAATGAAACATTCCCTCTGGGATCACTCTCTGGAAGTCTGGTTACAAGAACTAGGGTTAAATTCCTTAAAGTTCTTCAAAATGTGTCTGCTTACCTCTTTGTGTTAGGCTAATTATCTCCTGGGATGCCCACTGCCCCCACCACATGTGTTGGGCTAAGGGTTTTGTTGTTGCTGTAGTTGTTGTTTTACACCCTGAAAGGCAATAAAGCAAGCATTGCCACCCTTGATGCAGCTTTCTGGCATCAGTTTTCATGGCATTTTCATGGTTTCCTGGTGATACAAGGGCATTAAAAAGGCCCACCCACATTGAGTTGGGGCCCTTCAGACCTAATGACAATAAATTTTCATAGCCCGTTTTGCTGACCAGACAGCTTGCTATATGAAAGCAAGATGAGTCAAATCAACCCAAAATAAATGTTATTGTATCCTTGTTGAATATTTTTTCTGTGCTACAGCTAAGTAAATATACTTATGATAAATGCTGGATGATGTAGGATTGTCTTTCAATACTGAATTAAAACCAAGTGAAAAGATAGGTCTACCCATTATCCTGCTCAAATCTGTTCCTCTGATATGCTTAGGCCAGATATGTCTATGTCTAACTCATTTATCTAATTCCAATTCATTTATTCATCTGAATTCATTCAGTGTTTAAGTCACTTCGCTTCTCAAACCTAGTTGATTGTCTGATTTAATAGAGCTGTCTAGGAGTTGCTGCTACCTACTTTACACTTTTTTTTATTGATTGATTCTGTGACTCAATCAGAAACATTTTCACTTGATAGAGGCATCAAGGCATAAGACTTCTACTTACTCACATTAATTGAGGTTGGAGGGAAGGTGTAAAATACACCTCTAAATTTGACAGAGATTCCATTCTTTCCATACCTGCCTATTCTGTATAGCTCTTGTCTACATAATATCACAAAAATCTACAAATGAGAGTTCTCTTAACATTCTGTGTTCCTTCCTCGCATTTGTTTGACACTGCACGCAGACCTAAAGAGAACATGGACAGTCCATCTGTTCCAATTGACTCTTGCTCCAAATCAGATCTTTTTTTCCAGTTGTGCATTTCTTAGATGACACACCCTTCACCCTGCTCCTCTTACATAACAACCTGTAATGTGGCCCAGATATATTCACAACTTATCTATACTCTACTCTTTTGGGTGATTTTCACTTTCAATTCTTTGGAGACCCTAGTGTTTAGTAACAGTCAGTCATATAACATCTTAGAAAGGGTATTAAGAAAGAAAAAGGAAAGAGTGAAAGAAAATAAAAGAGATAAAGACAATTTTTTAAATGTCCATTCAGTAGATATCCACAGATTAGGGAAAAGTAACAAGTGTATACTACATGAATTCAATAGATAACTGTGATAAGAAATGAAAAATGTGATGAATGCATAGAAGCATAAAACGATTTACCTGAACTGATGTAAAGTGAAGTGAGCAGAGATAAAACCAAAACAATATACACAATGACCACTGAAGTGTAAGAAAGAACATCACACATGAAATAACTGAAAATGAAGATTGCAAATTACAAAGAATAAGCTTAGTGCCAAAACAGAGATATGAGACACCTCCCTCAATTTCTTTGAAGAAATTTCTTTAAAAAACTTCTTTGTTATAAGAGAGGGCCATCTGGGAGGTGAAGAGAGAGGAATAGAGAGGGAAATTTAGTTAATGTGAGAACAAAAGCTACAAATAAAATAGTTGATTTTTTTTTTGGTTGGGTTGGGTTGAGTTTTTTTTTTGGAGGGGGGAGTTTGTTTTGATTCGGTTTTTTAGGTGAGTCTTTGTTTCAACAAGACAGTTGGGGTCATCAAAAAAATGTCCTGTTTCTCAGAGGTAATACAGCCTGCTTACCTCCTCTTGTTCAATTCTAAGTCAAGGATATTCTCTACTTCCATTGTTTGTCCAAGACATACACACTGATGAGTGACATCTATTTGTTGTCTATCCAACTTCATACAACAGGATAGAATAAATAATAACATAAAAGTTTTGATTGGGCTTATGATTTCATTGGTAGAGGGCATGATCACGCTCAAAACTCCCTTAACCAGTACAAATTAGTACCTCCTCAGCAACTTAATAGTTTTATTAGAGGTGATCAGGGATTAAGAGATCAAGGGATTTATGCAGGAGCACATAACTAATATAGGTCAAAGATGGAATTTGGACCCAGGTCTTCTTGACTGATGCTGGGTTTCTATCCACACCACCTCTCATCATCATAGTAAATAGTTGTTTACTGATTTTCCTAGAGTGCTATTTTCCTTTGTACTTCACTGCTGCAACATAAGAAAACATTTTAAAATCATCATAGATGATCCAGGAAGAAAGAATGGAGGGGGAGGGATAAAATAACAAACAGTAAACAGTAATATAGTCTCTCTTTAAAAAAATGTAACTATTTAATAGGACTATCCTAGTTGAATGATAAATTATATGCAGCTTGTTCCAAGTTGCTTCCTAAAGCCTGCAACTGCTGACCACAGCAGACTTACAGGGAGATTTGAACAGGGTGATTTAGCTGAGAATCATGAGCATATATTTCTATAGCTCTGATATAACTGGTTTGGTAGAAGAGATATTTCTTATAAAACAGAGCAAAGGCTCCAAATATGGGAAGCATCACTGTGTGTAGTTTCACTACCTCTGTTAGGTGCACCACAAATGTTAGATGTATAAAGGGAGTTAACCCTCATTGCTTATTGGAGATAGATTTGGCTATGTTGTTTTGATGTTCAACCAAAACAAAAATGTTTTTTATATGTGTGACTTCTGACCTGAACCTTTAGCAGTTATTTGCTTTATTAATGCCATGTAAAATTGCTGTCTCAGGAGAAAAAAAAAAAGAAAGAAAGCCTCCTATCTCCAGGTTCCCAAACAAGCCCACCTTTTTTCTCTCTCCAGATTGATACCCTGAAAATACCAATAGATTACTCCCCTCTCCCTACCCAGTTATACCAAAGTTGGACTTCATGGGAAGATGAATTCTTGCATGCTTTATTGTTATCACTTTCATATAAAACTTTCTCACTTTGAAAAGCCCTCCTTGTCCCACCCATGCCATCCAATCATCTGCCATATCCTATTGACTACTTCTACAATATCTCTAACATTTGACCTTTGCCTGGACTCTCATTATTACATCCCTAGTTTAGGCTCTCATCTTTTGCCTAATCAATATGTAATAGCTTTCTGGAATCCAAGCTCTCTTTATACCATTTTCCTAATGAACACATTTTCCCATGTCATATCCTAATCAAAATCTTTTACTGGTTCACCACGGACAAGAGGATGGAATGTAGAGCTCGTAGAATCTTACAATCTTGGCCATAAGAAGGGAATCTCAAAGACAAGCCACTCCAACCCATTCTGAACAGGAAGCCCCTCTACTGGGATGATTGTTTACTTGAAAACCTCCAGTGATGATGAGTACACTCTCTTAAGGCTGCCTAGTACCCTTTGTCCTGTATATCCCCAGTTATACCCAGTGTGGCAATTTTTTACACACTAGACTTTTTTTTTATCAAATTTTTGAAATTGAAGTGAATGAACCAATTTTATTTATTATTGGGGAAAGGGAAATAATCAATCTTTTATTTTAAGGGTTGTCTTTTTCCCCCTATACTTTATTGGATTTATACACTTTTACTTCACTTATTATCCAAACTTTTCTGGTTATAGCTTAGGGGAATGTAACATTTCTTAACAGCTTGATCACAACCACTGGGAGGCCCAGTACCCATCAGTTTAAAAGTCATCACAGGGAAACACATTTGTGACCTTTCAGTTTCCTGCAAAGCACTTCAAGGGTAAATGGACCCTTTCATCAGAAACCGCATTGAACTCATTTAAAAAAGGAGAGCTTTTTACCCCTCGGCATCCAGTGTTCAAACAGTCAATCCCTCATGCAGAAGACCTGCCACATGGGTAAGTCTGGAAAACTGTTGCTCTCTGCACTAAAGCAAGCCTGTCTCTGTGAAGAAGACAGCCAATTGACAGGCATTATTTAGCATACACAATGAAAAGAGTAAGGTACAAAAAGCTCTACAGAGATACAAAGAGTATCATCCAAGACAACCAGAATCCAGTACAGTAAGTCAAAGAAGTCTGTGCCCAGACCAACACAAGGTACAATCAGAAATATAAAGTAAAAGGAGAGATATTACTAATCTTGAATAGGAGGAGAGGAACAAACAAAAACAAAAAACAAAATGAAAGAAGAATCTACTACTACTTGATTACACATGGGCATTCGGTTCAAAGCAGCTAGATGGCACAGTGGATACAGCACTGACTTTTGGAATCAGGAGGACCTAAATGTGACTTTAGACACTTCCTAAGTGTATGATCCTGGGCATGTCACTTGACTCCCTTTGCCTGAATTTCTCAATTATAAAAGGAGCTGGATAAGGAAATGGCAAACCACTCCAGTTTCTTTGCCAAGAAAACCCTGAAAAGGGGTCACAAAGATTGGACACAAGTGAAAACAACTAAACAACAACATGTGGTTCAGTGAATAGAGCACTGGGCCTAGTCAAGATGTTAGGACGTCAAATTCTATCTCAGAATCTAGCTGTGTGACCCTGGGCAGATCACTTCTCAGTCTCAATTTTCTAATCTGTAAAATGGGGGATGATCATAGCCCCTAGATCCCAAGGTTATTGTAACGATCAAATGACATAATATTTGTAAGGTGCCTTTCAACCTTAAAACAGTACATTGATAGTTATTCTTATTCCTTTTATTAAGTATTAGAATTTTTACTGTCAAATGGACTGCAGAAATTCAGAAAAAGGAACATCTATCCCGACTGCATGAAAAAGATCCATTTTCTCCCTCCTGTTCCCAACGCAGTCAACAATATGATTCAGTTCATTCTTTCTACTGTATTAATAAAAATTATATTTGTTACTGTTCATTTATTCAGTCATGTCTTACTCTTTGTGACCCCATGTACCACAGTACACCTGACCCTTTTATGCTGTACTGTCTCCCAAAGTCTGTCCAAATTTATGCTCATCGTTTCCATGACACTATCTATCCATCTCATTCTCTGTCATCCCATTCTCCTTGCCTTCAAACTGTCTGAATATCAGGGTCTTTTCCAATGAGTCCTGTCTTCTCATCATGTCACCAAAGTTTCAGGTTCAGTATCTGACCATTCTCCTTGCCTTCAAACTTTCTGAATATCAGGGTCTTTTCCAATGAGTCCTGTCTTCTCATCATGTCACCAAAGTTTCAGCTTCAGTATCTGACCTTCTAGGGAATAGTCTGAATTAATTGCTATAAGGATTGGCTGATTTAATTCCTTTACTGTCCAAAAGGCTTCTCCAGTAATACAATTCTGGGTGCTCAACTTTCTAGATGGTCCAACTCTCACAGCTATACATTGCTACAGGAAAAAACCATAGCTTTGCATATAAGGGCTTTTGTCAACAAGGTGATGCCTCTACTTTTTAGTATACTGTCCAGATTTACCATAGTTTTCCTTCTAAGGCGCAAGTATCTTTTAATTTCATGACTACAGTTGCTGTCTGCTGCAATCACTGAGCTCAAGAATATAAATCTGACAGCTGTTTCCATTTCTTCTCCCTTTATTTACCAGGGAGTGATCAGTTGTCAAGATGGTGGGGTTTTGTTATTATTATTTTGTTGTTGTGTGGTTCTATATTGAGCTTCAAGCCAGTTTTTGTATTCTCTCCTTTCATCCTCATCAAGAGTTTCTTTTTTTTTTTAATTCTTCACTTTTCTGTCATCTGAGTAGCATTGTCTATACATCTGAGATTGTTGATACTTCTCTAGGTAACTTTAACTCCAGCTTTTGATCTGGGCTGTGCAAATAAGTTAAATAAATAAGGTGACAATATATAACCTTGTCTACTCTTTCCCAATCTGAAAGCAATCAGTTATTCCACATTTGGTTCTAACTGTGGCTTCTCAGCTCCTACGCAGGTTCATTAGGACATAAATAAGATGATCTGGTGAGATGATTTCTTTGAGGATTTATTGCATTTTGTTGTGATCCACATAGTCAAAGGTCATAGTGTAGTCAACGAAACAGAAATAGATGGGTTTTGTTTGCTTGTTTGTTTTTCCTGGAACTCCCTGGCTTCTTCCATAATCCAGTGAATAAAGGCAATCTGGTTTCTAACTTTTCTGCCTCTTTGAAAACTAGCCCATTCATTTGATAATTCTCAGTTCTCATATTGTACTTCTGTTAAAATGTCATCAGTGCCTCCTTCACTGCCTATAGAATGATCAAAGAAATAATCAATTTTGCCCATTATTAGCAAATTTTAAGTTTCAAGTTCAAACTCTCCAGAATGGACATCAAGGTCCTCTGCAATCTGCATCTGATATATTTATCTTCTCACCACTCCTTTTGACAAACCCCATCTCCCTTGAATACTGCTGTTCTGTGACACATTCTTTTATTTTCTGTTTCCCCATAGCTGCCTAATCTGTTCCCTACCCTCAGAAAATATCTCCTTCCAAAAGAATCGCCATCTATGTCTCTGCCTGTAATAACAATTACTATAAGCAAGAAAACCCCAGATGGGGTCACAAAGAGTTGGACACAGCTGAAAATGATTGGACAGACACACACATAAAGCAAAGGGATAAAGGCTCAGACTTTCCATCGAAAGCTGCTGGTGTCAGAGCTACCTTGCTGTGGCTTGAGTCAAATAGAACATATGTGGGTATGTGTGTATACACACAAACTTACGTATATGTATAATGTTTTGCTCAACTAAACATTTCAACCCCACACCTGGCTGCATGAACATCTTATTTGCTCTACTATATTTTAAACTACTTGTACGCAGATATAATATGTCATTCATCTTTTTTATCTTTTCCAACACAGCACAGGACGTACATGAAGAGAGTAGATTAGAATTGAGACAGGAAAAGACAGAACCCCAAGCCCTCAGAAAACTTAGAATCAAGAGAAAAAGTATTGACCTACAAAACTTATGTATGTAAACTTCTGGCAGAATACTTTTGTAAATAGGCTAACTATCCTTACTGGGAAGAAATGATATGAATTGAGGGAAAATGCCCACGATTCTGAAGTAAATAGATACAGTCTACTGAGTCTCTTCTCATCCAGCCTTGGAAAAATAGAAAAAGCACAATAGGTATCCAAGTCAACAAAAGTAAGAAGTAAATATACCCAAAATGGCATGTTCTTTGTGATCAATGTCCCATGCATGTGAATCCTTATCCAATTGGGATTGATGACAAAAAAGACCAAGAGTATAGTCACTGCATATCTCTTCAATTTACCCTGTGGTTTAAAAGAAGAATTGAAACAGGAAATAAATCTGACAATGGTAGCATAGGTGAACACCTCCATGATTAGCTAAGCTAAAGAGACAGTTTTTCCCTGGTCAATCCATCCATATTCCTTAACATTCACTTAATGTGCCTGTACACTTGCTTTAATGTAGGGGCCATTTTTCTTTTTCAGATCTAGGAGTAAAAATAAACTAACCAGAATTATCCCTAAAAGAGAAGGCTGTTGACAACCATTTTGCTGAAAGCATTTTCCACTTAGATGTCCAGTGGGAGGTTGATAGTGGAAGAGCTGAGGTTAATTGGAAGACAAGATTTGCTTATCATTGGGCAAAATCAAGTCATTTTCTTGTCTTATTGACTGACCACCTTTTGAATCTGAGGAAAGAAATCCCAGGCTATGATAGCCCTTGAAATAATAACGGAATTGGAGAAAATAAGCCCCACAAACATGGATTCATAGAATTTCAACTGGTTTTTAACTATTATTTACTCTTCCAGGTGTCCGACATATGAGCCTTCTCCATCAAATCCCTAATAGATGGTCATCCATCCTATGCTATTATAATGGGAAACTCAACATCTCCAAAAGCATCTCATGACATTTTTGGGCAACTCTAGAGAAATCAAAGACTCATAACACTGTTAGAAACAGAAAGGTCCTGACTGGTCAACCAGTCGAGTGTAGCTCATTTTACAAGTGAGGTAATAGATTCAGAGAGATGAAGGGAAGTGCCCAATATCAGACATTATCAACTGCAAAGCAAAGACTGAAACCCAGATTTTTCAACTGTAAGTCTACATCCTTTGAGATTGACCCAAACTTTTTCCCTGTTTTACATTTATTGATCCTGTCTCTCCTCTTTGGAATATACAAGATAACTCTAGTCTTTCTGCCATGTGAAAGTCTTAAGATATTTAGAGACAGTAATCATTGCCTATGGTGTCTTTTCACATCTCTACCTATACATATCTAATGCCTCCAAACATTCTTCATATCACATGTTTTCCAGACTGTCACCACTACATGCATTTTCCTGTGGAATACACTCTGGTTTGTTAATGTCTCTCTTAAAGTATGGTACTCAGAACTTCCTTGTATCATTTGATACAAGTGAATCATATGTCAGAGTTTCAATCAAATCATTTATATACTTCTTATAGGAAAGCACAAGTACATATGGCATGCAGGTGTTGAGATTTAGGCTTCCATGAATTTCAGTTGAATAACCCTGTAGTTAACTTTAAAATACTACTGTGAAATTACTTCAGGTTGACCCTATAGCCTTTCTTGTCTCACTGTTGAGCTGCTGAAGCAGGCAGGCAACACCTAGTGATTCAGTTCTGTTTATAAGTTGATGGATTTCTCACTGGACCATCCTTTAGGCATCACTTTTTATTTGCTTCTTGGGCTATAATCTGCCTCTTTTCTCTGAACTCTGGCTATCCAGAGTAAACTCTGCACTAATCTTCATTGGCATCCAGAGGAGAGTGGTAAACTGACCTGCTCATTAAATCAATACACAGTCAATGGAGGTGTCCCTCACCAGACAAAGAAGCTTTGTTACAACTTTTGGTGTGTGCTTACACTTCACTACAGGGAATTTTCTCTAGATAGCAGTGTCTTAGGTAAATATTCAGAACCTTCTGGGACCACTACTGAGGCACTTGGGAAAAGAACTAGATTTGCTTTCTTTTTACCCTTAAAAAGAGTGGTGTTTTCTACTTTTATATTGTGTTTTATGTTCCACCCCTCATCTCTTTCACTTTTGAACCCTTCTTCTTTGTAACAGAAAAATAAGTAAAACTGACATAAGAGCTACGTACGATAGCACAGAAAACATTCTGCATCCATAGTTCCTCATATCTCTATTTGCTTTTTTTTTCCCAACAATTTTGAGGGCCAAGTTGGCTCATTACAATTAATCAGATCAACTGTTACTTTTATTTTCAGCTATGTTATAATTATTCTTATAGCTGTTCTGCTTATATACATCACTTCATACAAGTGCATCAGTTCATACAAGTCTTCCTATGTTTCTTGTAATTCTTTATATTTATCATTTTAAAAGTTGTAAATATAATATTTCATTACTTACATGGATTTTTCATACATTCTCCAACTGTTAGGCAACTACATTATTTCCAGGTTTTTTGGAGGAAAGCAGTAAAGAAATGTACTGCTCCAAATATTTCAATATCTCTAGGACATTTATTTCCATCTTCAACCTCCTTAATGTTGATGTCTCCAATACAAAAATCATGGGGTCAAAAGGTTAGAGCATTTAGTAACTTTGCTTGCATAGCTTTCAAAACAGATGGATCAGTTCCACCATAAAGGTCCTCAGCACATTTAATACCTGACATGTAAAGTACTTTACCTATTACAAATCCATTAACACGAGTTTTCTCTTTCTATCCTCTAATCAAGTAAATGACATACCTCTTATTACTATTACTTTTCGCTGATTCCCAGAAAAGAAAGTTGATTGAGAGTTAGAGAGGCCAAATGACTGTCCCAAAACCACACAACAAGTAATTGGCAGAGCTAGAACTGAAACTGGCATCTTTTAACTCCAAGATCATTGGTCTTTCCACTATACCCCACTTCCTTTCTTTATTCTCTCATGATACAAAATAGGGATTATCATCCAAAACTACTTCTTTAGCTCCTGTTCAGAATTCTTAATAGTGGGACAGAGAAATTTGAAATGAATCATTTTATTCTTTCAATCAATTAGTCAACAAGCACCTATTAAAAAACTTACCATGGGGGGATGGAGCCAAGATGGCAGAGAAAGACAGACCTGTCAAAGTTCTCCCTCATAGCCTATAAAATATCTGTAAAAATGACTCAACAAATTCTAGAGCAGCAGTAGCCACAAAATGATAGAGGGGAAGAGATTTCCAGTCCAAGACAGCCTGGAAGACTGACAGGAAAGGTCTATCATACCAGTTGCCGAGCAGAGTGTAGCCCAGCCTTGGCCACTTTACATGGCAGGGACAGGACCTGAGCAGGCGCCAAGGGGCAGAATCCCTGGCAGCAGCTGTGGTTCCTGGATTACTCAATCAACAAATGGCAATGACAGCTTCAAAGGTCAGTGAAAAACCTCTTTTAGCTGGCTGAGAAGAGAATGTGGGCTAGGTCCACCAGCAGCAGCCACTAGAGTGGCAGCATCTATTTTTGGTTCTCTCTGCCTAAAGACCTTGGGGGAATGGAGCCACTGATCTGGATCTCAGCCCTGAGTGGCAGTCCTGGGGAGAAGACATGGTGGAGCTGGTGGAGGCTCTGGATAGGGAATTCTATTTGCAGACCCTGGGCAGAAAAGCTTGCAGTACCTCCCAGATCAGAGCACAGGCCAGAAGAGGAGTAAATTTCTTTCCCTTGATTATGCCACCTTGGAGGAACTGAGAATTACAGGCTCCTAGAGTACAGGGTCCTCTTGACAAAGGACTCAAAAGTCAACTAATTGGCTGGGAAAATGCCCAAAAAGGGGAAAAAATAAGACTATAGAAGGTTACTTTCTTGGAGAACAGGTATTTTCTTCTACCCTTTCAGATGAGCAAGAACAATGCATACCAATAGAGAAAGACATAAAAGTCAAGGCTTCTGCATCCAAAACCTCTGAAATAAATATGCAATAGGCTCAGGTTATGGAAGAGCTCAAAAAAAATTTTGAAAATCAAATAAGAGAGGTAGAGGAAAAATGGGGGAGAAAAATGAGAGTGATGCAAGAAAATTGTGAAAAGGAAGTCAACACCTTGATAAAGGAGACCAAAACATGTTGAAGAAAATAACACGCTTAAAAACAGACTAAATCAAATGGCAAAAGAGGTCCAAAAAATCAATGAGGAGAAGAATGCTTTAAAAAGCAGAATTAGCCAAATGGAAAAAGAGGTTCAAAAGCTCACTGAAGAAAAGAGTTCTTTTAAAATTAGAATTGAACAGGAGGAAGCTAATGATTTTATGAGAAACCAAGAAATCACAAAACAAAACCAAAAGAATGAAAAAATAGAAGACAATGTGAAATATCTCATTGGAAAAACAACTGACCTGGAAAACAGAGCCAAGAGAGACAATTTAAAAATTATGGGACTACCTTTAAGACATGATCAAAAAAAGATCCTAGACATCATCTTTCATGAAATTATCAAGGAAAATTGCCCTGATATTCTAAAACCAGAGGGCAAAATAAATATTGAAAGAATCCTCCTCAAAGAGATCTGAAAAGAAAACCTCCTGGGAATATTGTAGCCAAATTCCAGAGTTGTCAGATCAAGGAGAAAATATTGCAAGTAGCTAGAACGAACAATTAGAATATTGTGGAAATACAATCAGGGTAACACAAGATCTAGCATCTTCTACATTAAGGGATTGCAAGGTATGGAATATGATATTCCAGAAGTCAAAGGAATTAGGATTAAAACCAAGAATCACCTACCCAGCAAAACTGAATATAATACTTCAGGGGAAAAATGGTCATTCAATAAAATAATGGTCTTTCAAGCATTCTTGATGAAAAGACCAGAGCTGAATAGAAAATTTGACTTTCAAACACAAGAGTCAAGAGAAGTATGGAAAGGTAAACAGGAAAGAGAAATCCTAAGGGACTTACTAAAGTTGAACTGTTCATAATCCTACATGGAAAGATCATAATTGTAACTCCTCTTTTCTCAGTATTTGGGTAGTTGGAGGGATTATGCACACACACACAAAACACACACTCACACACACATGCATATATCTATATCTATCTATCTCTATATATATATATGTATATATATATATATATATACATATATATATATATATATAGAGAGAGAGAGAGAGAGAGAGAGAGATACAAAGGGAACAGGGTAAGTTGAATAGGAAGGGATGACATCTAAAACGATAAAATTAAGGGGTGAGAGAAGAACATATTGGGAAGAGAAAGGGAGAAACAGAATGGGGCAAACTATCTCTCATAAAAGAGGCAAGAGAAAGCTTTTTCAATGGAAGGGAAAAGGGAAGAGATGAGATGGAAAAAATGAAGCTTACTCTCATCACCTTTGGTTTAAGGAGGGAATAACATGCATACCCAATTTGGTATGAAAATCTATCTTACAATACAGGAAAGTAGGTAAGAAGGGGACAGTGGGGTAGGAGGGGATGACAGAAGGGAGGGCAAATGAGAGGAGAGAGTAATTAGAGGCAAACACTTTAAGATGTCCATAAGACATCCAATTCAAAATATTCAACAGGCAGTTGGAAGGAAGAGAGATAAAGTCAGCAGAAAGGTTAGAGCTGGACAAATAGATCTGAGAATCATCTGCATAGAGAAGATAATTGATGAATTGATGAAACCATCAAGAAAAATAGTATAGAAGAGAAGATGCCCTATAACAAATCCTTGGGAGACACCCAAGGTTAGTGGGCCCGACTTGGGTGAAAAAGGAGGAAAAGAGTTGTAACAAGAAGTCTTCTGACAGGTACTACTGTAGCTGATAGGGAAGCATAGATTATTTCAACAAATATTTTGCATGTATAAAGAGCTCTACCAAGGAGGAACTGCAGTGCATAGCAAAAGTTGAACAGTATGATAAAAAAAAAAAAACAGGTTTTTTTGTTTGTTTGTTTTTTTAATTCATGAAGGTAAGAGCTGAACGGAGTTTTGACTGAAGAGAGAGACATGAGTTGCCAAAGAAAAAGGAAAGCATTCTAAATTGGAGAGTGAGGAGTGGGAAGACTTGGTTGTGAGAGCTGGCAAGTGGATTCATAGAAAAGTTAATAAGGTAGATTTTTTTGAACAGGAGTGATGAATTGGGCATGGATATTAAATCCTGTAAATACTTTGGAAAACTTTTAATGCTTTAATTTCTGGGCCTATTATTATACATCAAGCTACTACAGATCCAGACTTAGATCTTTAAATTCTTTTCTCACTTCCTACTAAATAGGGCTCATATTTTCATGAAGCATAAAACTTTGTGGGGCCTAATTATATTGGTCAGTAGGTATGATACTTGAATCAGAAAGGGATGGAGTGATCATAGTGTATCAGGATGGATATAATATTTATTATTATTAAAGTTATTATTATGTATTACTTTAAGGGTTGCAAAACACTTGGCAAATACTATCTTCAAAATAACCATGAGGGGTATGTGCTATTTTCATCCCCATTTTACAGATTAGAAAACTGAGGCAAATAAGTTAACTTGCAGAAGGTCACACAGTAAGTGTCTGAAGCTAGATTTGAACTCTAGTCTTCCTGGGTCCAATTCCAACATTCTAACCACTGTCCCACAGTGCTGTCATAATAAGTTCTGCCTAACATCATTTTCCATTATTATTAAATCACTCATATGATATTTTAACAGAACTATGATCGGATTGATATATGTTCCTCCAATGGTATAAATAATAACTTATCCATGTCTTCTCATCCTGTGAAATTTTTCCTCATTTTTTTCTATCAATCATCCAGAGAATATCCATTCAACACATCCAAAGGTTTTCTTATAAGTCTTTTAACATTCATTTAGGTAGCCAGATAGCATTTTAGCCAACCATCTACTGTCCCACTGCTCTCATTAAAACTGTCACAGTTCTTATTCCAGCCATACATTTCCTTTATAAAATCATTTATACAACTTCTTGGGGCAAGTCATCTTTCAAAACATGCTACAACCTACTTACACCTATAACGAATCTCCCCAATATCCTTTGGGTCACCACAATTTTAATTCTAAAGAGATCATTGTGTTCTATAATTTTATCAGAAAGCATCAATAAAACATACTGGTGAGGAGAGAGAGAGAGACAGAGAGAGATTGAAAGAGAGAGAGAGAGAGAGGGAGAGAGGGAGTGAGAGAGAGAGAGAGAGAGACACTTGTCATGGAGCAGCTTGGAATCACTGAGAGTATAGTACAGTTTCTCACACGTAATCCAACATACTTTGTTCCTCCTATTAAGTTTTTGACCAAGATCGTTATCTATTTATAGTGCCTAACAACGAAGTATGTACTAACATGGACCAGTTTAATGGGCTGCTCATCTAACCCCTTGTGATTTTCTGGGCATTAGGCATTCTTCACCCACTTGGATTTTCCTGTATGAACTAAGAGGTCAATTGCCTTTGAGGGAATTATTGTGCTATACATTTTCCCAGGAAAGACATGGCATAATGGGCCCAAGTCCAAGTACCTCCTTTGAAGAGCAAAAGTTGTAATCTGTTCACAGGAGCATGACCAATAGAGTGAAGGAACTTAAAAATGTGCCATACTAGGATCAGACAAAGGAACTGGCAGGATTTAACATGAAAAGCAAAAGACTTGGGGGGACATTATAATGTTGGTTATCTGAAGGAGAAATACTTGTTGTTTATTGTTCTTGGAGGTAGAAGGAATCTGTAGGAAGCATTTTTAAATTCAGTGTTGGGGGAAGAAAAAACAAACTTCCAAAGAGTGTTTTTTTGTTGTTCAGTCATATCTGATTCTTTAGGACCCCTTTCGGTCTTGGCAGAGATACTAGGATGGTTTTGCATTTCCTTCTCCTCTCATTTTACAGATGAGAAAACTAAGACAAATAAGGTTAAGTGTCTTGCGCCGGGTCACACAGCTAGCCAATGTCTAAGAGGCCAGATTTGAACTCACTGTCTTCCTAACTCCAGGCTCAGTACTTTATCCACTGCACCACCTAAAGCCTACTTAAAAAATAGAATGAATTTCCTCAGGAGACTGAGACTTTTCTATAAGAAGTTTTTGAGCAATGTCTGGATGACCCTCATCAGGTGCATCCTGGCCAAGAATCATTCTTCATGTAACGATTGGTTTAAATGAGCTCCAAGTTCTCTTTTAGTTTTGGAATTCTGTGGTTCCATAAATATATATATATATATATATATATATATATATATATATATATATACACACATATAATAAGGAGCTATAATTTATAACCGACAGAAGCAAATCTAATATAAAATTCTCTGGGGAAAAGCATTATTCAAGGCTCCAGTGTTTCTGGCATCTGATTATAGATATCATCTACTATCTCTGCAATTCTAGCTTATTCAGTCTTGGGTCATGGTAAGGATAATGTTTTCAGCTTTATCTTTCTAACCCTTGTTCTAATGTTTCTTGTTCTAATGCAGACCCTAATGCCCTTCTGATTTTCTAAACATCACAGGGGAATTTAGCTAGAGGAGTTTAGCTGCTGTGTGCAGCCCTAGCACTGAGTTGTGAGCTGCTAATGTCATTTTAAACATAGTTTTCTTATTTGTAAATTAGCTTGAGGATTTGCAAGCTTCCTACTACTAATTACTAGATTAGCTCAAGTTATCCTGCAGGGAAAACAGCGGCTAGGATGCTGGGAAGACAAACATGGCAGTGTTAACACCAGTGCTCATTTGCATAGTTCATATATCTTTGGGCTTGTGGGAAGATAACCCCCTGCCTCTCCTAGTTAAGTTTAATATGGCATTTACAGTTTTGCATAAGAATATTAGACAACAAATTAGCCCATGAAGTTCAATTAATCATAATCCAAAGCAAACTCTAGGGAACAGATAACCAAACAAACAAACTCCTTAACATTTAGCTCTTTCTCCAACCTGTACCAGGCGGTAGGGCAGAAATGACTAACAGAAATGATTCAGAAGGAAGCTGAGGGAAACAGCAGTGGAACTGGAGCAGCATGAACACTGAAACCCATATTGATCTACTGAAGTGATTGCCCTTGGAAATTTATATTGTAATGGTTTGAGCCTGGAAAAGGAAATACAAAGAAAAGAAAGAAGGAAGGAAAGAAGGAAGAAAGGAAGGAAAGAAAGAAGGAAGGGAGGAAGAAAGGAAGGAAGGAAGAAAGGAAGGAAAGAAAGAAGGAAAGGAGGAAGAAAGGAAGGAAGGAAGGAAGGAAGGGAGGGAGGAAGGAAGGAATGAAAGAAGGAAGGAAAAATTAATTAAGTGTTTACTATTTGCCAAGCATTGTATTAAGCACCAGGAGCTGCATATGCGAAAGTGAGATAATACTTTATAATCTAATTGTAAAAGATAATACAACCTTTTGAGGAATAGGGATCAGAGAGGGGAAGCTGCAGGTATTTTTAACCATATAAGAGATGATTATTACACCTTTTTCAATAACTGTGGAAATATTGATTTCATTACATTCCCAAGCAGCAAAGAATAGGTAAGAGAGGTGGTTGGCACACATTAGCAAGGAGTAGCTATCAAGATGTTTTTCAGTCATCTCTGACTTTTCATGATCCATTTGTGGTTTTCTTAGCAAAGATATTGGAATGGTTTGCCATTTTCTTTTCCAGTTCGTTTTACAGAAGGGAAAACTGAAGCAAATAGAATAAGGTACAGTAACTTGCCCAGGATCACACAGTGTCTAAGTTCAAATTTGAATTCAGGTCTTCCTGACTCCAGGTCCAGTGCCCTATGCACTGAATCACCTAGCTGCCCTAGCTAAAAATGGGTAGGATAGACTCTAAAGTAGATCTGGAGTCACTAAATATAGTGGACCATGTGTTATGCCCACAACTCAGGACATCATGGGCCTCAGGGTTGAGTTCCAGAACCTAAAACAAGTATACTACAGGGGAGATAACCAAAATCCCTTGACCAGTTGAATGGAAACTGTTGGGGTTTTAGATCCTCTAACCTAGCCTTTGAGAACCCAGGCTTACCTCCATACCACAGAGAGGAAACTGAGAAAGACTTCAGTAGAATTAGCTGTTCAGAAATTTAGGAGGGGAAGTGGATAGAGTACACATCCAGACTCAGACACTAACTCTGTGACCTTGTGTAGGGGCACATAACTTAAGCTCATTCTGCCTCAATTTCCCCAATTGCAATATGGGAGGTTCTTATAATAACACCTACCTAAGAAAGTTCTTGTGAGACTCAAATGTGATAAGGTTTGTAAAGTACTTAGCATAATGCCTAGTACGTAGTAGGGATTTAAAATATACTTCTTTCTCCCTTCCTCTCAATCTGAATTTTAAAAATAATTTTATAGTCTTATAGTTCAAGTATAGTTTAACCATAAAAAAATTTTTAAAGAATTTTAAGAAAAAATATTTTATTAAAATAGTAATCATGTATACTTAGATACAAATTAGCCATTATTTAGTTAAAAGGTCCTCTAAGCACCGAGAGGCAATCACCTTTCCTAAAATTATACATCATTTTAGGATTGTTTTTAGATCACATTTGGATAGTGCCAGCCTCAAATCAACCAATGACAAGATTTATATGGATTTTATTTGTGTAACTATTTGCTAGCAGTTCAGGTGAACCAATCACAACATCTTATATTCACTTGATATTAATCCACTCAAACCACTCTATATTTTTACCAAACTAACCCTACTCTATAGAATTATTAGATTATTACAAAAGTCCCCTAATTGATCTCTTTGTGTCAGGTCTTTTTCTTCTCCAATCCAGCTAAAACAGCTGCCAAACTGATTTTTTTGAAGCAAGTCTAAAGGTGTCACTCCCTCCAACAAAAAAAATTAAACTTTTAAATAAAAAAAAAAAAAACTTCAGGGACATTATTTCTTTTCTGATAAGCAACAGCAAAGCCTCCTTCATTACATTCTGCTTATCTTTCCAGACTTATTACACATCATTAACACACTCTTCAACTCTTTAATCAGGCTAAACAAGCCTATCTGATATTCTTACAACAAAGTCCACTGTATTAAATCAGGAGACAGCTAACCAGCAAACAACAAAGTCCACTGTATTAAATCAGGAGACAGCTAACCAGCAAAGTGGATAAAGTGCCAGGCTTGCAGTCAGGTAAACCTGAGTTCAAATCTGACCTCAGACACATACTAGCTTTGTGATCCTGAGCAAATCACTTTATTCTGTTTACATAGATTTCCTTACCTATAAAATGAGCTGAAGAAGGAAATGGCAAACCATTCCAGTATCTTTGCCAAGAAAACACCAGAAGGCCTCAAGGAGAGTCAGGCATAACTGGCAAACAACTAAATAACAAATTAAGGTAAGTCCATGAAATGGATGGGTACACAGGTGATCTAAATCATATCCAAAGCCTCTTAGGATTAAAATGATATGGCCATAATTATGCCTATGTCTAGAGGTTCACCAGTTGTGTCAGGCAACTAGGTGATGCAGTGGATAGAGTGCCAGAACTGGAGGCAGGAAGACTCATCTTTGTGAGTTCAAGTCTGGCCTCGGACACTTACTAGCTGTATGATCCTGAGCAGTCCTGTTAGCCTTGGTTTCTTCATCTGAAAAATAAGCTGGAGAAGGAAATGGCAAATTATTCCAGTATCCAGAAACCTCCAAATATGGTCACAAAGAGATTGAAATGCCTGAAAATGGTCAACTATGTACTCCCAAAGTCATGGTTACCAGCATGTTATTATTTGTAACCTTTTTAGGGCCATTAACATACTGTGGATTTTATACACTTTATGTGTAGAAAGTAATTTCACCCATATCCACTGGTTCAGTCAACCTGTCAGTAAACATTTATTAAGCACTAGCTATATGCCAGGCATTGTGCTAAATGTTGGGAATACAAGAAAAGTCAAATAAAAGTCTCTACCCCCAAAGAGTTCATAATGTAATAACTCAGGCATTTGGTGTGCACCTCCTACCTTTAACCTCATTATTCACACAATTCAGCAATGCATTCTCTTCACTCCACCAATTCTGACATTACTTTTAAAAAGTACAAAGGAAAGTGAACAACATCAGTATGCTATGATATACTTAGGATGTGTTCAATTTATACCAAAACATTCAGCCAGGTTCTCTGTGGAGAAACTGACCATACAATGTAAGGTGATAGATGGTCATGCTTTAAATCAAAGTAATCTTTTTGACAATCCATCTTCAGATTCAAGTCATGGCCAGTTTTCACAGAAATCATTTTTGAAAAATATTCTCCTTTAACTGCAACGTAGATTATTTATCATCCGAATGGAAGAAATAAATATGAAGCATAGAGCCTTGAAGTCAGGAAGATCTGGGTTTAAGGCCCACTTCTGACATTCTGTGACCCTGGGCAAGGCATTGGAATTGATATAGCTCTAAGGAGATCTTAAACATAAGAAGATGCCAAATTACACTTAGAGGCAATCTCCTTACATGGGGGTTATCCAATGAAATCATAAGTCCAGTTCCTATGGTTAATGGAAGGAATCCAAAGTCTGAAAGAAAACAAGAGGAAACATTATCTGTCTATAATGACAACGTAAGAGAACACTTGGAATATTGGTGTAGTATATCTCTAACTAGATTTTAGAACTTAAAGTATGTTAGTTCGGCCATATTATTTTACAGATGATAAAACTGAGATCTAGAGATGATGTAGTTATTCTAGTGAAATGTAGGCTCCTTGAAGCTAGGTGGTGCAGTGGATAGAGCACCAGTGCAGGAGTCAGGAGGACCTGAATTCAAATCTCACCTCAGACACTTGACACTCACTAGGTGTGTGACTTTGGGAAGTCACTTAACGCTAATTTGCCTTATCTTGGGTCATCTCCAGTCATCCTGATGAATATCTGGTCACTGGATTCAGATGACTCTGGAGGAGAAGTGAGGCTGATGACCTGCACAGCCCTTCCTCACTCAAAACAAAGTCAAGTGCAAGTCATATCATCATTTCTCTGATGGCATGGTCTTCTTCAGCAATGAAGGACGAACATACACACAGGGTTCTTGAGGACAGTGACTATTTAATTGTTATCTATGTTGCTACCTCATTGTCTATGACTCAATATAAATTATTATGGAATTTAAGTGATGCCTAAATTCAAATAGTAAATAGTGGATCTGGAATTTAAACCTAGAGACTCTGATTCCAAATCCAATCATCTCTCCATGATCACACATGTTTATATTGGGGTACCACATTTTTTGGAAGGGTGGATAGAACTACCATTCCAAATATTACTGATTAGCATATCATGGGGACTAGAAACCATGCTACATGTAAACTGGTTTAAGAAACTGGGATTTCTAAATCCAGTAGAAGAAAAAAAAGACTTAGAAGTAATTATGGTTGTACAGCCTGTTTTGAAGTGTGTGAGGTATTATCATGTGGTGATAAATCATCATAGTAATAGTTAGTATTTACATACGGTTTTAATGTCTACAAAGCATTTATACATATTATCTCATCTGATCCTCACAGCAATCCTGGGAGGTAGGTGTCATTATCATCTCCATTCAGTTGAGGAAACTGAAGTAGAAAAAGGCTAAATGACTTACCTAAGGTCACACAGTATCTATGACCAGATTTGAATCCAGGTCTTTCTGATTCCAGGTCTCTATAATACCACCAAGCATTTGATTCTTTTTTTTTTTAATTTGGCCCAAGAGATTGAAGTATATGTAATGAGTGGAAATTACATAATGGCGGGTTTTGATTCAATGCAAGCAAAGGAAAGTTTCCTAAAATGATGACTGTTCAAAATGGAATGGTGAAGACTGAGAAAACCTCCACAAGAAATCTTCAAGTTAAGACTGGATGATCTCTTGTTAAGGTAGGCTGAGCCCCAAAGCCCTGGTATGAGATTCTCTCCTCATTGGTGGAAATTGATACCCCATTCCTGCATGAGGGGCAAGGCCAGAGTTAGCCAGAATACCCTAAGAAACTGAAAAGTGGTCTCCTTTCTTTCTCTTTTCTTTCTTTCTCTTGCCAATTCTGTCATATTCCTTACTCATGGGAAGAGCACTGATCTCCACCAATGAAGAGAAAGTTCTATATCAATGGGCTTTGGGGTTCTGGTTACATTAGGGATGCTGTTAAGGGGATCTCTAAGAATAAGTCATACACAATAAACTATTTGGCTCCTTCCAACTTTGAGACAGATTGATTCTGGGATGATTCCAAATGGTATTCCCCTCAACCAAAATCCAAAATTGAAATATTAGTTCCAGCTCTTCTCTTATTTCATCCCTCTGTTTTGAGATGAAGAATGGTCTCCATTACCATTCTAATCTACAGAATATTCTCCTAATCATCATTTCCCATTATGATGATACACAGTGTTTTATAATAGCTTCCCAACTTAAAAAAGCATTATATTAAATGAAAAATACATTAGTGATTGACTCCATATATATTCTGATCATGGAAGTATTATATGAGTTGAGCCAGAGCCTTGGCTTAACTCAGAGGTAAAGAAAATATTCTTGGAAATGCATTCTAAGCCTTGAACAACAAACATAATTCTTAGCTATGAGTCCTTTCCTGAGACTCTGTGTCACATAAAGAAAAGGTACCTGGCTTTTGAAAGGATGAAGAGAAAAAAGTATCTTTGAGTGCTTCTTGTACTCTCCCAGTCTTTCCGGGCCTCTGTTGGGTATATTTTAATCACTTATTAATGATAAATTGATCTCAAGAGATAATAACTCTGTATTTACCGCATACTTAGCTGTGCTTGGGGCTGTTTTCAATGTAGCAGCTGCACAGCACTGGAGTAACTTCACAGCTGTTTTGATGAGCGTAGCATTCAATTTCAAGGCCCCAGCTGGAGTTCCCCCTTCAAATACATGCACACACATCTATGTACACAAACATACACACATTCCTCCAAATAATAGTCTTCAGTGATCAAGACAAACAAAAGGAAAGGAATTCACCTCTAAAATTGATAGTATAAGACATCCTTGAAGAAAGATTGGGGAACTGATACTCCAGGTCTTTAATTCGCTACTTGCCTGGTCCTTCAGGTATAACCTAAAGGTGCCAGAACCACATGACTTTGTATTGAAGTCATCCAGGAAAGCTATTCTGAATCACATCCATCCACATACAGAGATTTGGCTCCTGTCTCCTGACAAAGAGGCTGACCAATTCTTTGTGGGCATTGGGCCACCAAGTCAGATAGACACAAATTAAGAATGTGAGGAGAATATGTATGAGTATCAGCCAAGAAATCCAGAAGCTAGAAAACAGCTGGAGGTGCCAGGGTAGCTTAGACCTCAGAAGTATAGCCATTTGTGTTTTAAAATAGCTTTGTAGCCATTGCTGGAATCTAATCCAGGTGTGTGGAGATGTAGAGTTGCTTACCCATGCCAAATTTATGCAAACCACCTGGCAGCTGTTGTGGACATGAATAGCCTGAACATGGGACTAACTAAAGAATTTGCTTTACTACTACAGCTTTTCCACTATCCCTGTTTCAGTAGAACACTTTAAGGGCTTATGTCCCCACCTTTTGCTGTATAGTGCTGTGAGTCAGGCTGGAGCTTTCAATGTACGTCAGAGGGGAGACAAACCTCCCTGTGATTCTTCACCTTCCTCTCAACCTCTTAGCCCCAAATATGAGGGTGTTTGCAACACTTTGTTTCTTTAAAATGCTTAGGGTATGAAAGAACAGATCTTTGCAGGAGGAGGGACTGAGCATGGCTATTATGCCAGTGTTTCTGAAAGTGGAGACTGAAGTCCCCAGGGCAGTGACAGACTTCTTGGAGTTGAGAGAAATTGGAGCTAGAAGGGTATGGAAGGGAATGATGTTTTCCTAGTAACATGGTGAACCAAGCTTTGTGAACAGAATGATCTGACTTCTCTTACTTCCTTATAACTGTTGTGGTTCAGTTGCTTTTAGTCATGTCTGATTCTTCATGACCCTATTTAGTGTTTCCTTGGCAAAAATATTAGTGTGGTCTGCCATTTCCTTCTCCAACTCATTTTACAGATGAAGAAACTGAAGCAAACAGTCAAGTGACTTGCCCAGGGTCACACAGCTGGTAACTGTCTGAAGCCAAATTTGAAGTCAGGAAGATAAGTCTTCTCAACTCCAGTCCAAGATTGTGTTCATTTTGCCACCCTCTACTCCATATTACTTTTCTATTTGCTTTAAAGATTTATTATGGGGCCCAAAGAGATTGGTGATAATGATGATGTTGATGATAGATTCAAGCAACTGTGGTAGGTGTGTATTGTAATTATCTCAATTTTTAAGGCTAACAAAAGTTAAGTGATTTCCCCAGGGTTCCACAGGGCATTAAGAAGGGGAAACAAGATTTGAACTCAGGTCTCCCTCAGAGTCCCAATACACTATCTACTATGTTATCTTGCTACCTGCAAAGCAGGATATAGATAACTAAAAGAAAAAAATCTTAAAGGGTTTTCAGGCCTCCATCCAATACATAATTTCTTTTACTTTAGTTCTGCACCTCCTACCTCCAACATTCAGAAGTTTCCAAATAGCCAGATACTTGTGTGCATCTTACCTCATAGAGTATATGTGACTATGGGCATCACCCCATGAAGCATTCATGAAATTGCATGCTCCCCTGACCACTTCTGGGGAGCCTTATACTCAACACAATTACACTTGGGCTTTATGATGACAAAACAATGCCCTTGTTGTCCCTTGGTTTCTCTTGTCCCTCTCTCCCCATTACAGAGTATTAAATGAGACACTGATTTAATGTCAGTGAAGAATAGCCCTCCTTAGAAGTAGTTACTCCCCTCTCTAGCACTGTTCCTCTCTTTGAGCATGTTGGGACTTGGAGAACTCTTCCATGGACTTCCTGGGAAAATAAGGCAGGGGCTTGTTCCATCTCCCTATCCCCAGCAGCTATGGCACCTGCTTGAGCATGAACAAATTTACTGCCTAAGTGAGCTCTAGCCGGGACCTTGGGCCTTTGCTGCCTCTTTGCTTCTCTTTGGTATGATGAGCCTAAGCTCTTCCCTGGCCGGCCAGAAAATACAAACCATGACTGATATATTCAGATAGTGGAAGCTGAAGGTGAAATAGTTGTTTAGCAGTCTGACAAAAATGTCTTGGGTTTTAAGAATCAACTGCCTAGGAAAATATAATAAGAGTTATAGGTTAGTGTACCATATTTTAAGTCTCTACCAATTCTCATTTATGAATCTTGTATTTTAAGCATTTCTTTAGTATGGAGAAAATGAATTGCTGTCCTATATTTCATCTACATTACACATTAAATATTGTATTTTTCCTGGGATTTTGGAGTGGGAGATGTAAAGAACCAAAAGCACTGAGAATGAATCTCTTTTGGGATCAAGATTACCCACAAAGGAAAGAAATAGCATTTTATTAAGCATCTACCATGTGCCAGGAACTGTGAAAAGTGCTTTACAAAAATAACATTTGATCCTTAAAACAACCAGGAAACTGAGACATACAGAGATTAAGCAATTTGTCCAGGGTCACACCACTAGTTAGTGTTGATGGGCAGATTTTAATTCAGGTCTTTCTTACTCCAGGCCTAGCACTCTACATACAGTAAGCCATGAGGCTGATCAGCCCAAGGTTATTTTTTCATTTTCCATCTGTAAAATTTTAAAAAATCATAAATGTAGGGCACTGTATCAGGATAGAAATCCTGTACAATATCGCAGAAGAGTATCCATCCAGTCTCCATTGGAAGGCAATCAGTCAATAAATGTTTATTGAACACCTACTGCGTGCCAGTCATTGTGCTGGGAACACAAAGAATCACAAAAATAGTCTCTGTCCTCAAGGAATTGACAGATTAATGGGACCTATATGTCATATGTAACTCATGACTGTGTTACTTCCCAAGTCAGTCCATTCCATTTTTAGATGGCCTTGATTGCTAATTGTTACTTTAGCTTTTCATATATGAAACCAAAAATAGTCTTCACTGAAATTTCTGTCCATTATTTCTGATTTCTACCCTCTGGTCAAGCTGATTGTGTATCTCTACTTCTCTGTAAAAAGGTAAAAAGAAATATGTGCTTCTATGGGACCCTTCTTCAATCCCTTCATCACCATCTGCCATCTTTAAAACAACTCATTCTGGACACTACCTTCCAGGCTATCGCCTGATATTCATGTCAAAACATATTAAAAACCTCATTTTCATTCAACTGAAAACAATCATAATTATTTCTCTAGAATCCTTTGTAGATTTTTCTCCCTTTCTTTTAGACCTTCCCCCTAGAAAAGGTAACAAAAAGGTCAAGATCCTCTAAAACAAATGAAGGGTAAACTTAAGCTGAAAGATTTCAGGTTTAAATTAAGATCTTTGCCTTGCCCATCACCTGAAAGGAAAAGAAGCTCCTTTGATTACTTCAGGTCACCAGTGACAGAGCAAGCTGGGAAACAGTCCTTGAGGGGCATAGGCAAAGGGGCTTTTAGGAGGTCAAATATCCATGGGTGTTCCCAAAAATATTTAGTGAATATTATTCTTTTAGATAAAATAGAATATCAACCCCAACTTGGCATTTATCTTACTGTTACATTTTCCTTTTTTTTAATTTCTCAGGATTCTTATAATTTCAAAAAGTCTTGTGTTAGATGTCTAAGGAAAATTCTACCAAAATGAATTCTCTCTCTCTCTCTCTCTCTCTCTCTCTCTCTCTCTCTCTCTCTCTCTCTCTCTCTGTGTGTGTGTGTGTGTGTGTGTGTGTCTGTCTGTCTCTCCCTCTCTCTCTGGATTTAGAATAAACAAATTGATTTAAAAAGAGTTTCTAGCAAACTCATGCCCAAAGCATAAAGTATAGTCTTAATATGTGTTTTTTTTTCCCTCTTGACATACATATCAGGTTATAATTGCATCCAAATCCTTTGCTGCATTTTATTAAATCAAAAGAATTGTATATATAGTAATGAAGTATGGAGTCTTCACTAGATGAAAGTTGGCTACCATAGGAGGAACACTTTTTGGTCAAAGTAACTCATAAAGGCTGTTTATCATGGGAAGGGTATAAAGGGGAATGAGGAATTATGCACAGGAAATCATTCAAAGTATCAGATTATATTACATGTGAACTGTTTCACATATGTTATCTTCTCCCATTAGAAGATAAGCTCCTTGAGGACAGGAATAGTCTTTCTTTTGGTATTTGTCTCTCTAGCACTTAGCACACTATCTGCCACATAGTAAGTGCCAAATTAATATTTTTTTTATTTGACTTTGTTGACTTAAATAGCTGGACATAGCGCAGTTTCACTGCATAGACAAAGAAACTCATAAAATAAAGATCTGCCCCAATGAATTCAGCTGTTAATTTAACTGAACCATAATCATAAAAAATATGGTAAATTTAGAGAAAAAAGTTGCATCAGTATTATCTACATCCTGACGTAAATGATGCTGCTAAATGCCCCTGGTTTTTATGTCATTCACATCATCTTTCTTGTCTACTACAATGTCCTGCCCAGAATTAGCACTGAATAACTGCCACAGATTGACATAATACAGACAATTAACAAATGAAAAGCCACAGAAAAACTTAAGAGTAAATGGACAAAAGGCCAAGCTGAATTCATATTTTTAAATTGCACAATATTTCTAAGGAATCCTATCAAATTTTAGTTTCTTACCCTGAAAAGGAAGAAAATCATACTTATAAAGCCTATGTGAAATAATTTTTGTAAGGATTAAAGGGGATGACCGTACAAAACAGGAGCATGTGGTTATTTTTTAATTATTTTTCTCACTGTTATTACTTTTAAGCCTATATAAAACTGTGACTAGAATAACACAATATTGTCTAATATTATTCAGAAGGGCCAAGTTTAATGAATTAAAAAGACAATTAGACTGATCATTTGAATGCAGATAGATACTTCTGAACGACTTGTAAATAATTTTCCTCCCGAATAGGTTACACATCTTTCCACAATCTTCTTTAGGCTATTTATTAGTTTATCAAATGCTTCAAAGACAGTACAAAGTTTAACTGCCTCTGGTTCCTATCCAATTACCCTTGGTTCTAAATGTTCAGATTCTGATAATAGATTTTTATCCCTGGACCAAATCTTTGCCATCTCCTTTCTTAAAGTACTCCCAGCAACTTTGTTAAACAATAGCTAGCTACCTTGACGCTATGGCCAAACAACCCTTAAGGAGGACAGGAAAGGAGAAAATTGTCCAGTAATCCTACTTCAGCCATCTCAGACTTCCTTTCTCATAGTAAGGTCCACTCCAAAGAAATCTATCCCCATTTAGAGGGAGTCTTCTAAGACATGAAGAGCATACACTAATATTCCAATCGATCCTACCATTCTTTCTGTAATTTTTCAGTTCACTTTAGACCTCTGGGTTGGAGAAAGCTGCTGTTACTTTCTGGATGGGACCCAGCAATTTTTGTGTGCTGCACTTTCCTCCAATTACTGGTTAATTCTCTTTGTCTACTCTCCTCCCCACTCTCCTTTCTTCTCCTCCTCCACGTTTCTAAACCTCCTGGGCATTTGATCTCTTTTGGGAATAAGGCAGGGTGTGGGTGGGACCAGGAGACCTGATCTGAGCACATATTTGTTTGCTTGTGCTTGTGAGCACCATTCTTTTTATTAAACTCAGCATTGCCCTGAAGGTAATGAAGGCAATGTCGTGGATGAAAAAAGAGAGCTCTACTTTCTTCATGCCCAATAAAAGCTAAAGGACGATCAGCAAAATATACATGTAAAAGACTATCTTGCTGTATTATGAAAATGCATCCCTAATCTCTCCTTCCTCCCACACCCTAGGAGCACCAATAGAAGAACTGGAACAATCTTGATGGAAAGTAAGGGAAATCAATATCCTTGAATAAAATTTTGAAAACAAAATATGTGAGGAGGGCAATTGGAAAGAAACCAAGGAAAAATTTCCCCCCTAAGGCTAAAGGATCTCTACCACCCCCAGCAGAGACAATTAAGACTGATAGGGACATTAGAGCAATTGAAGCCTACATATCAAAGGAATCCCTGGGGCAAATCACGCCCAGCCAGCTTCACAGACTGGGAGATGTATTCCCTAAACAAACCTCTCTTTCTGACTGGAAAGAGCCGGAGGGGTCATAAACAACTGTGGCAAAACTGTGCTGTTTGACTCCAAATGAACACCCAGCAGTGCTGTTAAAAGGAACTTTCTCCAAGAAAATATTCCTTTTCTGATTCCACGGGTCATATTTAAAGGATATCTTGCTCCAGCTTCATGAGTCTATTTTATTTTAAATGTTTAACAGAAAAGTGTCACCAAAGGCCTTCAAAGAGAGCTTTAGAGCCAGGAGACAGATAACTGGCCCAGTAGATAGAGCAGGTGTAGAGTTAAGGAAAGATCTGAATTAAAATCTGTCTCCATACACTCACCAGCTATGTGACTCTGGCAAGTACCACAACCTCAGTTTCCCCAATTATGAAATGAGGGTAGTCATAATAGGTCCTACCTCCCAAAGCTGTGGGGAGATTTGAAGGAGACAATATTTGTAAAACACTGAGCACCGAGTCTGGCATATAGTAGGTGCCTAATAAATGCTTGCTTCATCCATTCCAGGAGTGTATAGGGCTAGTCTCAGTTTTACAACAAGTTAGCTCTAACTTTGAATAAGTAATTTCCTTTCTCTTATCTCTGGTTTCTCCCATCTTGAAACAGGAGCATTTAGGCCTATGATAAAATTGCCCAAATTGTACAGAGATAGATAGGAAATATGAAGATCTTAGTTCAAATCTTGCCTCAGGTACTTACTAGTTGTGTAACATTTGCGCTTTGGCAAGTTATTTTAATTTCTCAGTACCTTACTTTCCTTATCTGTAAAATGAAGGGATTTCAGGAGACTCTACAATCCCTTCCATCTCTAACTGTGTGATGCTATGACTCATTGAGCCACCACCTGGAATAGATTAGGGGCTAACTTTAAGTAAAGAAAGTCGGATTCAGTGAATCAATCAAGATTTATTGATTGACTACTATGTGTCAATGTGTTGAGTGTTTATGATGCAAAGAAAGGCAAATACCCAGTCCTTTCTTTCAAAGAGACTAAAATCTAGTGGAGTCACTCAGACCTGTACTGAGTGGTAAATCTCTTAAATTCCCTTTGTTCCTAAACAACTGACTAAAAATTGCATAGTAAGTGTTCATCTGCTTGTATGTCTAGAAAAGGGAATTGGAGTTCCCTAAATTGATGAAGTCATGAGTCAGAATCAAAGTAACAACCGATTACTTTTATGGAAGGCCTGTAAGGTTTAAAGAGCACTTTGGTTACAATAAGTATAGGATATAAGTGTAGGCAGAGAGGAAGTTGCTTATAAAGCCCATCCCAACTTTTAATATCTCAAGACTTTATTTTCTTCAGTTCGGAACCTCTTTTCCCCTGAAAAAAAGGGACAGATAATCAATACAGAATATCTTAGAGTAAAACAGCTTATCTTTTATGATGCTGATATTGACCAATCCGTAGACGATCAAATCCACCAAGTGCTGCATCCCTCTCCTCCCAGCCGCAATTCTGCTGCCAGGGAGTGGCTGTGAGTTTGAAAATACATTCCTTGGGGATTTGATTTCCCTTGTGACATTTGAAATGTCATCTGTAGTCAGATAATTAGAGTCTGCATGGTACAAGGGACTCCAAAGAGTCGCAGAAACTGGGTTTAGACTTACTCTGTTACTTATTACCTATGTGATTACAGGTAAATGACATTTTCCCTGGGCCTCATTTTCATCACTTATAAATTTAGATTCAGACTAGATGACTTCCAACGTCCTTTTACAGCACCATACCTCTGATCTGGTGAACTAAAATCATTCATAAGGGTTTGAATTTATCCCTTCAGTATCTAAGCCATGTTCTATGAAGTTTGGATTAGGTCAAAGAGTTATACTCGACAACCTAGAGGGCCACATGTGTTCTTGAGGCTGCAGGTTCCCCAACCCTGGTCTAGGCTATTTTTCCAACTAGCAGAACAAAGCAGTTACTACCTATTTCACAGATAACACATGCGAGGCACTGGAGTTTTCAAACTCCAGGCTCTAATAGGTTTATTCTTGATCTGATCAGACAGGAAGACAGATTTGGAGGCATTAATCATCTTACTTTATACTAGCCTAGTCTTCTTAAAAGAAGTTGCTGATAATGGGAGCACCAACTCCTACACATTCCCTAATCACCCTTCTGGAAGGGGCTACTGTGAAGGGGGGCAACTGCCCCTACATCTCGATGGGGTCAGTCAAGACAGGTATAGCTTGCGCACTCCCCTATATCCCCTTAAGCCTCAATGGGGGCTGGATGAGGTAGGTACATGCATTACTCTATGCATTACCCAAATCCCAAATGGACTGCCCTATAGGTTCCCCTATGGATTCCCCATGGTTTCCCACATGGGTTCCCCTCAAGCCTTGATGGGGCCCAGTCAAGACACACAGAGATTTCCTTATATCTCACTGTGCAGTCTCAGTAGAACTATCACAATGATTCTAGGGATTACTGTCTAGAATTCTTGGAGCTATTCTGGATACCTAGAAACTAGACATGGCCATGGCCATGGATTCTGAGAAACTGAACTCTAAAAACTCCTTATACGCACTACCATGATGACATATATGAACTCAGAGTGGCCTGGTTGTTTTAACTTTTTAACTTTTTATTTTTATTGTAGCAGACTTTCTGGATCCACTCTTTCAATTCACACTCTCTTTGAAGAGTCTCCAGAGCATGATTCCTAATAATTTTCTTCAGCATTCTAAGGGCAACACTAAGGAGCTAAAGGTTTCCTGTATTGTCACTCATAAGTCCTCACTGATGTGCTCCCCATCAGCCAGAGTTAACTAGCTTTTACAAAAGGCATTGACTAAGTAGGAGTAAAAATTACAATTCTTACCAAAAAACTCTCTCCAAACTAGGGGCACTTTTTCACTTTGTACACTTGAGGTCTCAGGGGGGAAAACATGGACTCAAACATAGAGGGCACATTGGCCAAAGGATCAACTCACCATTTCTGGATCCTCACAAAATTCTCCCTAGGCTATGCTCTGTTGTGCTCCAAGGTTACAGGGCCCTTATAGAATCCTCGAGCTGTCTTTCCTCAATGTGCCCAATTTGTTTTTAGTGTATCTCTTAGCTCATGATTCAGAAGGTCCCATCAGGTACTGAAGCTGTGGGTAAACGATTATCATTCCATCAGTGGGAGTGGGGTCAGTCAGTAGATCAAAAAGCATTTAAGAAAGTTGTGCCATATGTCAGCTCCTGTTCTAAGTTCTGCAGATACAAAGAAAGGAAAAAAAGAAAGTTGCTGCTTTTAAGGCACTCACAGCCTATTGGGAGACACAATGTGCAGACAACTATGGACGAATGAGGTGTATATGGGATAAGTAGGAGATAATCAACAAAAGGAAGGTACTAACATTTAGGGAATAGGGAAAGGCTTCTTTTAAAAAGGTTTATAACTAAATTTGAAAGAAGCCAGGGAGGGTAGGAAATGAAGGTGAAGAGGGATAAAAGTCTAAGTACAGGGGATAGTCAGTGAAACAGCCCCAGTAGGAGATCGTGTGTGGTTTGTCCTTTGTTCTGGAAGAGGACCATGACATCAGGGAGATAATGACATAACTTGCATTGAATTGGATTTATGTGAAGGAGGGCTATATAAAGTCAACAACCTCATTTTCTCCTCTAGAGTCATCTAGGTCCAGTGACTAGATATAGATCAGGATGACTGGAGATGGTCCAGGATATAATGGGAGACTATGGCATTTTTAAGCTAAGGTCTTTCCAAGTTCTCACTTTGAGTGAGGCAATGCCAATTCAGTGAATAGGCCTGCTGCCCCTTTAGAAGAAAAAAAAACATCAAACTGAAAGGGATAGTCCCTTAAGCTTGCTGGACAAAAGAAAAAACAATATTTATATTCATTCTGAGGCAGGAGGCCAGAAAAGAAACCATTAAGAGGTGCTAGCGCAGGGACCTATTGTTTTCCAATTAATGAGATCCAGAGGGAATTGGGTTTTAGGCACGATCTTTGAAAAAAGACATCTAGACAGTAAACCCCAAGACAACTAGGTAGGTTTTAGCCAATAAAATTTACCTTCCTTTGGACAAAGCATGATCAGGTAAAGGAAAGAAGGGAGGGATTCAGAAAAGGAGAGGAGAAAAAGCAATTTTCTTCTGCCCCAACTCTTCCCCATGCCGCTGAAAATTCCTTCTTGGGAATCCTTCATCTTTGGATTTGACCAGCACTGACTTACTGTTTTGTACCATAAAGGGGGATTTCCATAGGATCAGATCACTTAAGATGGAGGCACTTATGTGGATGTCTATAGGGATTTGTTTCAGGGAGGAGACACTGCATTTTCATACCATGTGGCTGGAAGTAATCTTCATTGATTACATAGTTAGAATACATGATGTCTTTAGAACTACTAGACTGCTACAGTTTCTGACAGCATGAGATATGTGTATGTGAAGAGATCCTGTTCACAGATGGCATAGACACCATGAACTAAGATGAGAATGGAGGGAAAGGCTCTATTCTCCCTCTCTTAATGTTTGAATCCTAAGGTCTGACTGGCTTAATCCTTTTCAGTTTTAGATTTAGGTGGTGGAGTCCCTGGAACTGGGAACTCCAGTAAAGGTGCATTTGGAGTCAGGATTCCAAGCCAGGTGTTGCTGTCAGTACTGTAAAGTAATCCCTGAGAAACTAGGATGCTGAGAAGCAAAGATACTTGGAACATAATGGGATCATGCTATGGAACAGAATTAAGCTGTGAACCTAAACACCCTCCTTTCCCCAGAGAAAGAAGTAGTTGGAGAGGTGTTTGTATATCTGTTCATCATCCTTTTTTAGTACATATTTTTAAGTTACTCTGATTGCCAAATGGTGAAAAGAACCTGGGGTACAGAGGACCTTTTATATGGGAAAACACAATGATGGGAGATGGAGTCAATGGCAGAGATACCCCTCAACCCTCTTAAAGGCATTAGAGAATCTTGGAGGAGGGTTGAAATGTAACATACCTAGCTTTCAGGCAGTGAGTGTCAGGGTAGCCACTGTACTTATAAGTGGCTACTTATAAATTTATAAGCCCAGAGTTAGCTCTAATTCTTCCAGCAATCCCAAGATATTTTTTCCTCTATGTATCATCTTCTTTGATCCAATGATCCAGAGCCCCTATGCACATTTTGAATTAGTTTAGGACTTATTCACACCTAGTTTATTTTTAATTGATTAATTCAATGCAGATGCTTAAACCTTCTTTCATTACATGAATCTGGGTGGAAGCAGAAACTTCCACTCTTACATTAGCTTTGGGCAAAATAGCATAAGCAATTTAACAGTATCTCTTCTATCAGCTATAAAAAATAAAAGTCATTTACTCATTTACTGTTATCTCCTTGGAGGTAATCAGATCACTAAATAGTCCCAGAGAGCAGTATCCTGAGCCTAACCAGTTAGTGCCACTCCCAGATTGTCTCCTCCACAGGATTTCAGTGCCAAAGCAGTTAGGTTCTCAGAGCACAGGGTGACTTTCTACACCAGTAGTTTGGTCCCTTAGGGATCAAAATTGATTTTCTCTACCCTGGCAGGTGGAAATCAAGCATTTGCCCTTTGATATTTATCCCAAGGGCGTACAGAGACAGAGCCCACAGAGTCACCAACTTAATGAGAATGAAATCACAAGTCAATATCAAAGTCATCTCAGAGGGGAAAAACAAACAAGGAGAAAACATTAGATTTTTTTTTTGTTGGAGGAGAAAGACATTTTTAATAAACAGGAACTATGTGGTATGGTAGACAAGGCAATCCTGGTTCTTATACTTAATAGTTGTGTGACCCAGAGCAAGTTAGTTAAAGTCTCTTAGTCTGAGTTCCCTCAAATATAAAAAAGAGGCAATAATGTTGGACATTCTGTGGTATAGAACAAGATGTCAACTGTGTGATTCATAGCACTCCCAAGAGCACTCAACATGGAGTCAGGAAGACCTGAGTGCAAATTTGACCTCAGACACTTAAGCTATATGACTGGGTAAAATTCCTAATCTCTCTGTGCCTGAGTTTTCATCTGCAAAACTGAGGGTAATGATAGCACCAATCTCTCGGGATTGTTGTGAGTATAAGATGAGATAAGAGTTATAAAATTTGGCGAATCTTAAAGCGCTCCATAAAGGCTCCTTGTTATCATTCCATAAAGGGTTTGGGCAAAATGAGAACGAGTAGAAGACAACTTTTTTTTAAAGTCCAAAATTGAATTGATAGTGTTTTCTTTTGTGAAACTATTAATTATTATGTTTGCTAGAAATAATTACAGTATTTTTTTTAAAAAACAGACTCCTTTTTGGTTTGCAAATAATGTAAGTCCCTGCATGCACTTTGGGAACAGAATTATCCAAATCTGTTGTTTCTGTCCCTCAAGTGATTTGGATCCCCAATCTCTTGCCTACCCAAACTTAAGTTCTAAACTGCTAAGAGACTTGTTCAGTCACTCAGTCATATCTGACTCTCTATGTTCTTGGACCACAGTACGCCAACACTGTCCATGGTGTTTTCTTGGCAAAGATGATGGAGTGGTTTACCATTTCCTTCTCAAGTGTATTAAGACAAGTGAAAGTTAAATGATGTGCCCAGGGTCATATAAGTAGTAAGTGAGGCTAGATTTGAACTCGTGTCTTTTTGACTCCAAGTGGACATCTAGCTGCCTCTAAAGATACTCCTTAACCCAAATGGCATTCCCTTTTTAGGTGTAATTCTTAAGTCCCAAGAAGCTTCGCCTATAATCGCTGTTTGCCTCTTTACTTTAGGATTCCTTTGGGAATTAATGTGGAATGGAAGAAAGGGTGTAAACCCTGAAGTCAAAAGACGTGGGCTTGAGTCCCCTTGCTGTTTCTTACCATGTATGTGCTTGTTTTGCTTTGACTCAGTCTTTTCATCTGCAAAGTGAGAATATTAATAATTTTAGTAACTAATTAGGAAGGCAGTCTTGTGTAAAGGAAAGAACCTTATATTTAGAATCAGAAGACCTGGGCACAAATCCCAGCTGTTTCCTCTACTCCCTGAACTTCAGCTCTATGATCTGCACGCTGAAGACATGAGATTAGATGACCTTCCAACTACAAATCTGATCTTACCTCTACAGGGCTATGATAAAGAAAGTGTTTTCTTAGCTGTAAAATGTTATATGATATATATACAGGGTCCCTAAAGCTTTAGTGCTGTTAACGTGCACAAATTAAATTACACTAAGACTTTGAGGACACTGTATTTTGATGGATTTGGGAATTCACAGTTATGGGTACTCTTTACACTGGCAAAGATCCCAGTTGCTCCAGGATTTCTCATATGGTATGCTTTCTCATCTATATGCAGCTATAAATCTTTTATAGATGTGCTAGCCAGTATGATTGAGATTCTTATCTAGATCTTTTAATAACTCAAGTACCAGTTGAGCATTCAGTCAATTTGTTATCTCATTCTCATTACTTGGTGGTTCACCTCCTTTTCCAACACTATGATGCTTTTTATATCACATCTTTTCACTCAAGACGTAGTTGATTGTTTCAGCCTTCCTGCAAGAGAATGGCATATGTACCATACATACATATCTAAATCATAAATCATTGTCACTTCAACATCCAGACCTCTTAGCCCCACACAATTCCAAAACAATTGAAATAGACAACCTTTAAAATTTTGATGAATGGAGCCAAGCTTGGAATCAGAAGAAGAGATCTGGGTTCAAATACGGGTTATCTGACTTACTACTTCTGTGACTTTGAGCATGTTTGAATCTGTATGTATTCATCTGTAAAAGAAAGGGGTTAAGCTAGATGATTTCTAACATCATTTCCAGGTCTAAATACTATGAATGAAATCATTTGAATGAAAAGGCATTTATTAAGCACTTACTATGCCGTTTCTCCTTTACTTATTTTCTGCACCATGAAGTATGTGAGGCATTCAAGGAGGACAAGCATGTCTGGTATGAGGGTTTACTGAGCCCTTTTCAATGTTTCTCATCCACTTTTGTTTTCTGCATAGCACTCAATTCTCACATTGGCTTCAAGAAGCTGTAGCATGCACAGTGGCCACACCCTGGTAAACTGTCTCAGTAGATGGGGTAAACAGGTAAGGATAACCAACTGGCCACAAACCCAACAGTGAATTAAGGGGTTGCCTACACTAAACATATTAAAACTTCCCCTGTGGAATGAGTAGATGAGAACAATTTGTTCCAACATCCATGGAGGTGAATAAAGCAGGCACTGTGGAGCCCTTAAAGCTTGGTCAGACATTAAAGATGCCAAAGGTAATCCATGCACTCCATCCTAGGCCATTGCTGGTCTTCTTGACTTTGGTCTTGACACTAGACTTTGATAACTCTGGAAGAAAGAGTGAGGCTAATGACTTTGTGAAACTGTCTCTCTTAAATCCAATTCACTCATGAGTCAAGGCATCACCACCCAGTTTATCACTGGTCCTCTTTGAAAATGAAGGACAAAAAAATAATAGCCCTTTTATACAGTGTCTCAAAAGTCTTACTGTGGTTTTAGGCTATTAAAGCTTGAATAAACCAGGACAATCTGGTACATTAAAAATACCAAAAAAGTTTGGCAATACCTCATGTTTTCAGGAATTAGATAAATGAAGTGAGCAATCTATCCTAAGAGAAAATTGGACAATTATATTTTCCCTCTGTGCTAGGTCTTAATCATATTTGAGTCCTGATTGGAATTTATTTGTTAACCATCTAACACTAGAATAAAGGGAATTTCCAGTGTTTGATTAACTTTGGCCAATTTACACAGTTCCCAAAATAGGTGCAATGGAATCATATTGTCCCTACCAGATTTAATGCCATTTTCATAGTCAATCATGACTCAGATCCATCCATCAAATCTTTTATTCCTTCTTGGATCTATATCTCTATCTCCACTGGCCTCTTTTCTTTGGTGAATATTTCAATAATATACATATTGTTAAAAAAAAAAAACAAGTTAGGTACTATTTTATTGTATAAGGTACTTTGACAGAATCTGTTGTTAATAGAAAAATAAACAAGATATGGTCCTTACCTTCAAGGGACTTATAATATAGGTACTTGCTCCAAACTGGCATCCTATGAAGTAGATTTTACTAAACTGGTTCTATTGAAATTTTACTTCATGGAATGGAAAAATAAATGGTAGAAAGATGTCATACTCAATCAACAAGCTACCTTCTATGAAAGAGACCTTGGTTGTACCGATTCTGTGGATACAAGATTATTTTGAGTATCCTGGGAGGCATTAATATCTCTCCATATATTATATAGGGGTTATTATATAGGGGTTGGTCCTTAATTTGGTCTTTGAAGAGGTGGAGTCAAAAAGGGAACAGGTCTGGAGACACAGCCTGAGCAAAGACAGAGAGAATTAAATGGAATGTCATGTGTAAGGAAAAACAAGAAGGCATATTTGATTTGAAAGTAGAGTATGTAGAGGGGTATAATTTGTAATAATCCCAGAAAAGTAGGCTAGAGTCAGGTTTTAAAGGCTTTAAATACCAGAGAAATATGTATTTAACTCCAGAGAATAAGGAGCCATTGGTGCTTATTTTTAAGATTTGATCTTGGGGGGTGGAGCCAAGATGGCGGAGTAGAAAGACTCACCTATGCTAGGTCCGAACCCACAGCCTATAGATTTCCTGTAAAAAGAACTCCTGACAAATTCTGGAACAGTGGAAGCCGCGCAGCAACACAGTGAAGGAGATTTCCGTTGTAGAGAGCCCTGAAAAACCGACCTCAAAGGTACCCCAGACGGGAGCCGAGTCCTGTCCTGCCGAGCGCTTCCCTCCCCCACCCCGGCCACGAGGCACTGAGAGGAGCGAGCAGAGCCAAGCAGGAGTCAGGGACCTGAATCTCCGGCAGCCCCGAAGGTCCCTCCACCCACAGACGCACAGGTCAGTGAGAGAGATGGGCTGAGAGGCGAGCGGGGGATCTCCGGGACTCGGACCCCCTGGGAAGCGGCCGCTGTGGCAGAGGCTGAGGCAGCTCGGCCAGAGACTCCCAGAATGGGCTGGAGCTCTACCCCAGCTCCACTACAAAGGATCTCTGTATAAACCCCCTGAGGGAACTGAGTCTGAGAGGTGGCCCTGCCCCCACCTGAGAACCAGCAGATAAGCCCCCTTTGAAGAGCAGTCAAGCCTGCTGCCAAAAGCCCTGAGGCTGGGGAGCAGCATTTGAATCCCAGACCCCAAGCACTAGCAGGCGGATCTAGGCCAGGGGGTAGAGAGGACTCTCAGAAATGAAATAAC
>CM053769.1:392244933-392277731 GCA_028658325.1 Potorous gilbertii
ACAAATGGGGAGAAAATTTTGGAACCCAAAATCTTGTGAAAATGAATGTAAAAAGTTAAATAAAATATAAAAATAAAAAAAAATTAAAAAAAAAAGATTTGATCTTTCCCTCTCTAATACGTTATTTTTTCCCTGGGTATGCCCCCTCTTCCCATCCCCTCCTTTCTGCCCTGTCCCTTTTTTGGCATTCTATCCCCATTTCAAACCTCTTCTTCCCATATTGAGAGTCTTCTGTTCCACAATAGAAACTTGCAAGTTCTTAGCTGATTGATGTTTCCTTGCTTATGACCACAGGGGTGGGAAATCACTAAGGGTTACCTTAACAGAGCCCTTTCCTCCCCTCCTTATAAAACACTTAAAGAACCGATCATGTACCTGACCTGAATCAGGTACACTGGAGTTCCAGTGAGTGAATTAGCATTTCTATATACCTACTATATTCCAGGCATTGTGCAAAACACTTAACAAATATTTCATTTGGGCCCCCAACAACCCTGAGAGATAAATGCTATTAGTCACCCCATTTTACAGTTGAGGAAACAGGAGTAAAAAAAGAGGTTATTTAACTTACCCAGGGTCACACAGCTTGTGTCTGAAGCTGGATTTGAAGTCAGATGTTCCTGACTCTAGGCCCAGTGTTCTATCCATTGTGCCATCTAGCTGCCTCTCTGGTATAACCATGTACTCATTCCTCAGAGTAGCATGCTACCCTCTAAATCATCAGGAACTTCCAAGTTTTTCTTCCTGCTAAAATCTAAAGACTATCATGTCTGCCTCCCTGGTCTGTCCCTTTAGAGTATTCTTAGTTATATTTGTAGGGAGATCCAGCTCTGACGTGATGGGGTTGATGGACTGTCCTTTTTTTTAAAAGTATCAGTTGGAGTCCTGTATACCTATGCACAATGTAAAGGTCAGGGTAGGTGAATGGATCTCTTTTTTCTTGTTGCTTCCTGTCTCCTCCCATTTGTTCAGAATTTCCAGTCATATTCTTTATTCTGTTATTTCATTGGCATGCTTCACAGGTGCAGACAGTCAACTGGAGTCATCTGGGGCATTAAGAGATTAAGGAAATTGTTGTCCAGGGTTGCAAGCCAGTTGTGTCAGAGAAGGGAATCAGAGGTCTTGAGCCATGGTTTTCCTGCCTAAAGGCCACCTGTATCCACTCCACCATGGTTACTTCCATATAACTTACTCTTAAACATGTAAAATCAAAAGTCTTTGCTGGCTTATCAAATTCTTCAAAATCCCTCCAGTTGTAGCAAGTGACCCTGACAATAGTATATTCTGAGCCACAATTATGTGCTTTTTCACCTGGGTCAAAAAGAGAAGAGTAGGGTAGGGATAAGGATAAAAGTAGTGGCTCAGAAATAGTTTGATCATGTGTGAAGCCATGTTTGGGGAAGATATATAAGGCACGGGACACTTCAACATCTAGACTGGAGGGTAGAGGGCAGCAACATAGCAAATCAGTAAACATTTATTAAGAGATTACTATGCACCAGACACTGTGCTAAGGACTCAGAATATAAATACAAAAAAGACAGTCCTTTCTCTCAAGGTGCTAATGTGAGAAGACCATAAATAAAGTGAAGCTGAAAAGTGGGGAGGGATAGGGAATTTACCAAGCTTGGGGAATGATGGAGAGGTCCAGAGTTCAGCTGGGTAGGAAATGAAAAAAAAAATAACTGGACTAGGCCCACTCCTTAAATGGAGATTTCAAATGTTTGTTCTCAGGACATGATCCTTATCTTCTCTTACCCTTTCATCCATTCACTCTGGGCTGTTAATAACTCTATACCCGCCCTCCCCCTCTACCTTTTTGGACAAAATCTAGGACTTCATCAGCTTTATGGATCTTCAGGTGAGCAACATTTTCCAAAGTCAAACAGCACTTTCCCTGAACTTTTATGGTCTTAGATAGTTGTCTGGGGACACTAAGGAATTAAGTGATTTCTTCAGGGTCACAAAACTCTTATGTATCAGAGGCAAGACTTAAACAAGGGCTCCTTGGACACTGAAGCCAGGTCTCGGACCCTTACAGCACAGCCTAACACAACCTCAAGAAGCACAATTTTTAAAAAATGTGTGTATTTTCTCTTCGTTTTCAACATTCATTTCCAAGAGATTTTGAGTTCCCAATTTTCTGCACATCTTTCTCCTCCCCTCCCCAAGATGGCACGCATTCGGATCCTTGCCCCCTTTAATCATTCTCACCTCTTGTACCATTCCCCTTTACTTTTTTGAAGGGCAAGATAGATTTCCATACCCCATTGCTTGTATATCTTATTTCCCATTTGCATGTAAAAACAATTGTTTAACATTTGTTTTTAAAACTTTAAGTTCCAAATTCTCTCCCTTTTTCTTTCCCCACCCACTCCCATTGAGAAGGTAATTCATTATAGGTTATACATGTGTAGCTCTGTAAAATACCTCCATAATAGTCATGTTGAAAAAGACTAACTATACTTCCTTCCATCCTATCCTGCCCCACTCAATTATTCTGTTTCTCCTTTGACCTGGTCCCTTTTCTAAAGCCTTCGCTTCTGACTACCCCCTTCCCCATTCTGCCCTCCTTTCTATCATCCTTCACTCTTATCCCCTTTCCCCCTACTTTCCTGAAGGTTGATATTCAATTGAGTGCATATGTTATTCTCTCTTTGAGCCAAATCCAATGAGAGTATGATTCACTCATTCCTTCTCACCTCCCACTTCTTTTCCTCCATTGTGAAACCTTTTCCTTGCCTCTTTTAGGTGAGACAATTTACCCTATTCTATCTCTCCCTTTCTCCTTCTTTCAATATATTACTCTCTCATGCCTTCATTTTATTTTTTTATATCATCCCTTCATATTCCACTCACCCTGTGCCACCCATCTATCCATCTATCTATCTATCAATCTATCCATCTGTCTATCCATCTATCCTATCTATCATCTATCTATCTATCTATCTCCTCCAACTCCCCTAATACGAAAAGTCTCATGAGTTACAAATATCATCTTTCCATGTTAGGAATGTAAAGAGTTCAACTTTAATGGTCTCTTTTGATTTCTCTTTCCTGTTTACCTTTTGATGCTTCCCTTGATTCTTATATTAGAAAGTCAAATTTTCAATTCAGCTCCAGTATTTTCATCAGGAATGCTTGAAAGTCTTTTATTTCATTGAATATACATTTTTCCCCAGACAGATTATATTCAGTTTCACTGGGTAGGTGATTCTTGGTTGTAATTCTAACTCCTCTGACCTCTGGAATATCATATTCTAAGCTTTTCAATCACTTAATGTACAAGCTCCTAGGTCTTGTGTTGTCCTGATTGTGTTTCCACAATACTTGTATTGTTTCTTTCTGGCTGCTTGCAATACTTTCTCTTTGACCTGGGAACTCAGGAATTTGGCTACAATATTCCTAGGAGTTTTCCTTTTAGGATCTCTTTCCAGAGGCATTGGTAGATTATTTCAATTTCTATTTTATCCTCTGGTTCTAGATATCAGGGCAGTTTCCCTTGATAATTTCTTGAAAGATGATGGCTAGGCTCTTTTTTTTTTTTTATCATGGCTTTCAGGTAGTCCAATAATTTTTAAATTATTTCTCCTGGATCTATTTTCCAGGTCAGTGGTTTTTCCAATGAGATACTTCACATTGTCTTCTATTTTTTCATTCTTTTGGTTGTTTTATAATTTCTTGATTTCTCATAAAGTTATTAACTTTCATTTGCTCCATTCTAATTTTTAAGATATTATTTTCTTCAGTGAGCTTTTGGACCTCCTTTTCCATGTGGCTAATTCTGCTTTTTAAAGCATTTTTCTCATTGGCTTTTTGGACCTCTTTTGCTAATTGGGTTAGTCTATTTGAAAGATGTTATTTTCCTTGGTTTTTTTTTTTTGGGGGGGTGAACTTTAGCAAGCTGTTGATTCTATTTTCATGACTTTTTTGCATCACTCTCATTTCTCTTCCCAATTTTTCCCCTACTTCACTTATTTCATTTTCAAAATGCTTTTTGAGCTCTTCCATGGCCTGAGAACAATTCATATTCCGCATGCAGGTTTTTGATGTAGGAACTTTAACTCTATTATCCTCTTCTTGTTGTATGCCCTGATCTTCCTTGTCACTAAAGCAAGATTCTATAGTCTGAGTCCTGTTACAGTGTTTACTCATCTTTGTAGCCAAACACTTGATTTTCTAACTGTTTGTCAAAGTAGGACTCTGATTCCACTGCGGGTGGCTTTAGGGATTTTATATCAGCTGCTTGATTCCCTACCATCTGTGAGCCCAGAGCTCCAGAAGCAGCCTCTACTGCTGTTGTTGTCGCAACTGTCACCACCACTACCACTGCCACTACTACCACCCCCACCCTGGGCCTGGGGACAAATCTAGCCAGACTGTGGGTTCCTCTTTTACCTCAGACCCACAGAATTTTCACCTTGACTTTTTTTTTTAGCATTTGTGGGGTGAAAGGCTGGAAACTGCCACAGCTGCCAAACGCTTTAGTCCCCTGAGGCCTACTCAAGTTCTTCTGCTGTGGCCCATGACAAACTGTGCTCCCCTCCCTGCCTTGTGTGGTAGACCTTTCCTGTCAACTTTCCAGGTTGTCTGGGGCTGAGGATTTGTTTAATCCTGTCATTTTGTGAGTTCTATAGCTCTAGAATTTCTTTAGAGTCATTTTTGCAGGTATTTGAATGGCTTTGGGGAAAAGCTCAGGGAAGTCTCTGCTTTTACTTTGCCATCTTAGCTCAGCCCACGAACATATTTTTTTAAAATAAAAAGAATGGGGGAGTGGAGCCAAAATGGCAGTGTAGAAAGATGCACATACGCTAGCTCTTCCCCCACAGCCCATAAAATACTTGTAAAGAATGACTCTCAACAAATTCTAGAGCAGCAGAAGCCACAGAATGTTGGAGTGGATATTTCCAGCTCAGGGTGACCTGAAAGGCTGATGGGAAAGGTCTGTTGCACAGGACACAGAGTAGACCTCTGCCCAGCCTGGGTCTCCCTGCACCAGGAGGAGCAGGATCAGAGCAGGCTTTGAGGGTGGAATCCCTGGCACCAGTAAAGGTTCTCAGATCCTTCCACCCACAGGCAACAAAGATTCAAAGGTTCAAAGACACCTCAGTGACATAGGAGCAGGGTCCTTCCCTAGCTCTGGCCCCAGGCAAACAGTAGTAGCAGCAGCAGCAGCAGGAGGCAAGTGCCCTAACCACAACAGGCAAGTGCCAGCCTCCATTGTTGGAGCACTCAGCTTAAAGCCCCTGGGGAACTGAGTAGCTGATCTGAACCTCAGCCCTGAGTGATGGCCCTGCCTCCACCTAAAAGCCCCTGGGTGAGGAGGAGCCTTGGTGTGGTACAGCTGGAGGCAGTTGTGCAGAGGGAATTCTACTCACAGATTCTGGGCAGAAAAGTTTCTGATTGCACACGGGCCAGTATGCATGGCAGGAGAGGAGTAAACTCCTCTCCCTTGATTGTACCACCTTGGAGAAACTGAGAATTTACAGGTCCCCAAAGTATACCCTACTCTTGACAAAGGACCCAAAAGTCAAATAACTGGTTGGAAAAATGCCCAAAAAGGGGAAAAAGTAAGACTATAAAAGTTACTTTCTTGGTGAATCAGTACTTTCTCCCATCGTTTCAGATGAGGAAGAACAATGATTACCATCAGGGGAAGACATAAAAGGCAAAGATTCTGCTTCCCAAACATCCAAAATAAATATTCAATGGGCCATGGAAGAGCCCAAATAGGATTTTGAAAATCAAATGAGAGAGGTGGAGGAAAAACTGGGAGGTGAAATGAGAACAATGCAAGAAAATCATGAAAAGCAAGTCAACGGTGTGCTAAAGGAGACCCAAAAAATGATGAAGAAAATAACACCTTTAAAAATAGATTGTCAATTGGCAAAAGAGGTCCAAAGCCAATGAGGAGAATAATGTTTTAAAAAGTAGAATTAGTCAAATGGAAAAGGAGGTTGAAAAGCTCACTGAAGAAAATAGTTCTTTAAAAATTAGAATGGAACAGATGGAGGCTAGTGACTTTATGAGAGTCAAGAAATTACAAAACAAAAACTAAGGAATGAAAAAATGGAAGATAATGTGAAATATATCATTGGAAAAAACAAATGACCTGGGAAAATAGGTTCATGAGAGACAATTTAAAAATTATGGGACTACCTGAAAAAGCCTTGATCAAAAAAAGAGCCTAGACATCATCTTTCATGATATTATCAAGGAAAACTGCCCTGATATTCTAGAATTGGAGGGCAAAATAAATATTGAAAGAATCCACCAATTACCTCCTGAAAGAGATCCAAAAAGAGAAACTCCTAGGAATATTGCAGCCAAATTCCTGAGTTCCCAGGTCAAGGAGAAAATATTGCAAGCAGCTAGAAAGAAACAATTCAATTATTGTGGAATCAATCGGGGTAACACAAGATCTAGCATCTTCCACATTAAGGGATTGCAGGATGTGGAATATGATATTCCAGAAGTCAAAGGAACTAGGATTAAAACCAAAAATAACCTACCCAATAGGGCTTAGTATAATACTTCAGGGGGAAAAAGTCATTTAATGAAATAGAAGACTTTCAAGCATTCTTGATGAAAAGACCAGAGCTGAAAAGAAAATTTGACTTTCAAACACAAGAATCAGGAGAAGCATGAAAAGTTAAACAGAAAGAGAAATCACAAGGGACATACTAAAATTGAACTGTTTATATTCCTACGTGGAAAGATAATATTTGTAACTTGAAATTTTCTCAGTATCTGGGTAGTTGGAGGGGTTATACATACATACACACACACACACACACACACACACACAGAGAACACAGGGTGAATTGATAGGAAGGAATCGTACCTAAAAAAAATAAAATTAAGGGGTAAGAGAGCAATATATTGAGAGGAGAAAGGGAGAAATGAAATGGGGCAAATTATCTCTCATAAAACAGGCAAGAAAAAGCTTTGGAGGGGAAAAGGTGGGAGGTGATAGGAAAAAAGTCAAGGTAAGTCTTGTCATATTTGGCTCAAGAAAGGAATAACATACACACTCAATTTGGTATGAAAACCTATCTTATACTACAGGAAAGTAGAGGAGAAGGGGATAAGAAGGGTGAGGCGGATGGTAGAAGGGAGAGCAAATGGGAGAAGGGAGCAATTAGAAGTAAACACTTTTGGGGAGGGACAAGGTCAAAAGAGAGAATAGAAGAAATAGAGGGCAGGATAGGATGGAGGGAAATATAGTTAGTCTTACACAATGTGACTATTATGGAAGTCATTTGAAACTACACATATATATATATATAGCTTATATTGAATTGTTTCCCTTCTCAGTGGGATTGAGGGGGAGGGAGGAAGGAAGAGAAGCTGGAATTCAAAGTTTTAGGAACAAATGTTGAGAATTGTATTTGCATACAACTGAGAAACAAGAAATACAAGTAATCATGTATAGAAATTTATATTGCCCTACAGGACAAGAGAGAAGATGGGGATAAGGAAAGGGAGGGGTGTTAGAAGGAAGGGCAGATTGGTGGAAGGGACAATGAATGCATGGCGTTTTGGGGGTGAGGGAGGAGAGAGATGGGGAGAAATTTGGAATGCAAAATTTTGTGGAAATGAATCTTGAAAATTTTAAATAAAATAATATAAAAAGAATGACAATGGTGACGATGATGATGATATTAGTTATAAGCCTCACTTTAGTGTTACCTGAGGCAGGTTAAATGGCCATATGCTGAAAGAAATATTTATTTTCCTTCGTCTCACAATATAAGAAAATTTATCAGACTAGCCTTAGTTTTGAAAAGCACCAGAAAGAAAAAAGAAACTGAAATCACTCCTAACTTAGAAATGACTTTTGTACTGAAAAGGGTTATCAACAAGTAAAAACAACTTGGCAGACAAATCTTTTTCATTATATAATAAAATATATAAATATGTATACATGTGTGTATATGTGTATGTATGTATATATACATATACATAACCATATATACATGAATACACACATAACTATATACACATACATACACAAATATAAAGTAGCTTGTTTTATGATTGCATAACAAAGTCTGGGATTTTTCCCATAATTTTGATGAGGATTTTCACAACATGTAATGTACATTCCAAATGACCAGTTGCCCACAACAAAGACTAAATTTATCTCCTTTGTGAATGCTAAGAAGGGAAAAAATTTTTTGAATGCATCCACTTTTTCCCAAGAAGTCAGAAATTCCACCATGATCATCCAGCTTAAGAGGCAATTTAGATTACTTTTAAGCTTTCCATGAAATTAATCATCAGCGTGCTCCACTGGCTTCTGCTAAAGGCTAGAGGGACTGAAGGATTTGGAATTCAAGCAGGAAGATAAACCTTGTGCGTTACCTCTGATAAGTCACCTCATCTGCCCATATCTTGCAGGTATCTTGCTCATTTCAGCAATAAAACTAAATAAAATCTGAACTCATGCTGATAAAACCTCCTGCATACTTGTATTTTGCTAAGTGATACAGGGCACTTTTTTTTGCAGCAGTACCAATCTTCCTTCACTCTCATAACCATAGAAATAAAACCAAAACCAGAATGTAGAATGCCTGAGACCTTTTGCTCTGCCCAGTTCTGTTGGGATATGGCTGAGCATACAGAAGGTGCTTAATATATTTTCACTGATTGAATAATTTTATTGCAGACAGAAGCATCATGCCTTTTAATTGAAAATCCAATGTTTTGACCTCTGAGTAAAAAGATGAAACAATATTGCAAAATAAATTCATGATTAGTTTCAAGATAGACAGCCATCTCATCAACCAAATGTTTCTTGCAGTGCTGGAATACAGAACCTCATCATGAAACAATTTAATTTTCATCATAATATAGCACTAGTCAGGCTGTCATCCACTAAATGTTTGAGTGAAAAGCATCTGAACTGCATGGATAATTATGAATATTGTACTTAACGGATGCAGGCTTTGAATAAACAGGGGAATGCTGATTTTCCAATTGGGGGAGATCACTTTCTAAAATCATTTTGCAGGGGAATTAGTATAATAATAACAACAGCAATTCACATTTAGACAGCAGGTTTTTTTAAAATTACTTACTATTTTATTTTTCCCAATTACATGTAAAACGTTTTTTAACATTCATTTTTAAAATTTTGAGTTCCAAATTTTCTTCCTTTCTCCCTTCTCACCTCCGTTGTTGAGAAGGCAAGCAATTCGATATAGGTTATATATATGTAGTCATGCAAATCATTTCCATAATAGTCATATTGTAAAAGAAAACAGATAAAAAAATTCAAGAAAAACAGAGTTCAAAAACACATACTCCAATCTTTATTCATACACTGTCAGTCCTTTCTCTGAGGATAGATAGCATTTTTCATCATAAGTCCTTCTGAGTTGTCTTGGAGCACTGTATTGCTAATAGTCAAGTCATTAGCAGTTAGTCATCTTATAATATTGCTGTCACTTTGTATACAATACATTTCTCTTTGCATCAGCTCATATAAGTCTTTCCAGGTGTTTCTGAGAGCATCCTGCTCATCATTTCTTATACACAATAGTGTTCTATTAAAATCACACAGCACAATTTGTTCAGCCTTTTCCCAAATGATGGGCATACCCTCAATTCCCAATTCCTTGAAACCAGAAAAGAGCTGCTAAAAGTATTTTTGTATATATAGGTTCTGATATAGACCTAGTAGTGGTATTGCTAGATTCTGCATTTAGGATATGCATGATTTTATAGCTCTTTGGGTATAATTTCAAATTGAGTTCCATATCCTTCCCTCTCCTCCTCTTCATTTCCCTTCCCTGCCCTCTTTTGAAAATGGTAGACAGTTTGATATCATTTATACACCCTTAATTTTATTTTATTTTTATTTTCATCCCTTTATATTCAACTCCCACCTATGCCCTCTGTCTACATATACCCCTAATTGCCCTAATAATGACAAAAGTTCTTATGAGTTAGAAGTATCAACTTCCCATGTAGGAATGTAAAATTTAACCCTTCTTAGGCCCCTATGATTTCCCTTTCGTTTTTATGCATTTCTTGAGTCTTGTATTTGAAAGTAAAATTTTCTATTCAGTTTTGGTATTTTCATCAAGAATAGCTGAAAGTCTTCTATCTCATTGAAAGCCTATATTTTTCCCAAGGATGATTACACTCAGTTTTCTTGGGTAGGTGAATTTTGGTCTCTTGCAATCTTAGTCTTTTGCTCTCCAGAATATCATATTCCAAGCTCTCCAGTCCCTTAATGTAGAAGCTGCTAAATCTTGTGTTATCCTGTTTGTGGTTCCACAATATTTAAATTGTTTCTTTATGACTGCTTGCAATATTTTCTCCTTAACCTGGGAACTCATGAATTTGGCTATAATATTCCCAGAAATTTCTCTTTTTGGATATCTTTCAGGAGGAAATCAGTGGATTCTTCCAATTTATAGTTTACCCTCTTGTTCTAGAATATCAGGGCAGTTTTCCTTGATAATTTCTTGAAAGATGATATCTAGCCTATTTTTTTAGTATAGCCTTCAGGTAGTCCAATTATTTTTAAATTGTATCTCCTGGATATTTTTTTTCCAGGTCAATATTTCACAATCTTCTAGTTTTTCTTTCTTTTGATTTTGTTTTATTGCTTCTTTGTTTCTCACAAAATCATTAGCTTCCTTGTGCTCCATTCTAATTTTTAAGGAATGATTTTTTTCTGTGAGTTTTTGGCCCTCCTTTGCCATTTGGCCAATTCTGCTTTTGAAGGTATTCTTCACCTCATTGATTTTTTGGACCTATTTTGCCATTTAGTCTAGTCTATTTTAAAGTGTTATTTTCTTCAGTATTTTGAGGAGGTCTCCTTTACCGAGCTGTTGACTCATTTTTCATAATTATCTTGGATCACCCTCATTTCTCTTCTCAATTTTTCTCTACTTCTCTTACTTGATTTTCAAAATCCTTTTTGAGCTCTTCCATGGCCTGAGACCAATTCGTATTTTTCTTGGAGGTTTTGAACTTTTTTGTCTTCTGCTGAGTGTATGTTTTGATCTTTCTTGTCACCAAAGTAAGTTCCTATAGTCTGAAACTTTTTGTGGTTTTTTCCCCATTACTTGCTCATTTTCTCAGCCAATTATTTGGCTCTTTAACTTTTTGTTAAGGTAGGGCTGTGCTTCTAGTATGGAGGGCATAGTATCCCAAGCTTCAGGCATTTTGTGCAGCTATTTTCAGAGATATTCCCAAAGTCCTGTAAGCTTTCAGTTCTTCCAAGGTGGTATGATCTTAGGAGAATGAACTTAGCACTCTTTTCTGCCCTGGAACTGTGAGGAGGGTCCCTACTCTGCTGCAGCAGCATGCTCCTGCTAGCAAAGAAACCCCTGTGATCTTCTTCTGACCAGTTGTTTGACCACCATCATTCCTTACCATCTATGGGTTGAGAGTCCCAGAAACAGCTATTAATAATGTTAATTCTTTGACTCTCAAGGCCTACTCCTTGTTTGCTGGATCCTAGTCTGCACTAGCATGGCCTGTACTGGACTGTGCTCCACTCTCATTCATGCAACAGACCTTTCCTGCTGACATTCTAAGTTTTATTTGTCTGGAAAATTATTTCACCCCATCCTTTCATGGGTTCTGCTACTCCAGAAATTATTTTATGGCATTTTAAAAATATATTCAGAGAGCTTTTGGGAAAAGGTCAGGCAAGTAGCTGCCTTTTTTCCATCACCTTTGCTCTGCTGCAGACAGCTGTTGTTTATGAGGTGTTTTCCTCATCCTGTTAGGTAAGTAATGGAATTATTATGTTTTCAAAGACACAGAAGAGGAAATCCAAGTCTCAGAGAGGTGAATTGCTTTGCCTCCACTGACATAGCTAATGACAGGCAGGATTGAGACTTGAAGTCAGGACTTCACATACTGAATCCAAAGATGTTTACCTTTCTCAGTGGTGCCTTTTGAAAATCTATGTTTCAGATGAAATATTCTGAATCTTCCTCTTCCTAGAATATATGAATCCTAAACATTCCTGTAGAGAATCTTTATAGAAATATTTCTTTAAAAAAAATTACCATTGCACGTAAGTTAGATCTTAGTTGTCTTCACTTTCCTGGATCAGATTAAAAATTATTTGTGTATGTATATTGGGGGGTTGGAGTGAGACAAAAGTAATATATATAAAAGGAAAAACTAATCTATCATCTTTACCATTTTTAATAGCTTAATATTTCTCTGTCTGACATGGCAGATACATTCTTATATCCTTGATTATTTCTATGATTTTCATGGAATTTGAGAGGTTTCTGGGATGAAATTGAGATGGGTTGGTGATATCAGATATAGTAGCAACACTATATGGAGAAGGAAATGGCAAATCCCTCAAGCATCTTTGCCAAGAAAACCCTAAATGGGTTAGTGAAAAGGCAGTTGCTACTGAAATGACTGAATAACAATGTCACTTTGGGTTAAGGCAGAATTTCTGAGCACTCATGATATCTCACAAAGGGTCAGAGTAAGGGGCAAGGTACAGATGAATTTAAGTTACTGAGTCATCATCAAGTCAAGAAAGTTATTAAGCATCTACTATGTGCCAGGTGATCAACTAAAGGCAGAGCACTATTATCCTATATTTTACATACATGCCCATGTGCATGTACACATACACACACACACATACACACACACTATAGAAAGTACGGGTCTGGTCCTTGGAAAAATGTACAACTATCTTCAAAATAAAGATTAACACCAATTAATCATATCTATGTCTACATTATATATCTTTATATCTATGCATATGTGTATATATACCTTTTTTTTTTACACAGTTGTTTGCATGTATCCTCCCCATTAGACTATGAGCTCCTTGATAGCAAGGACTGCTCTCTTTCTGTTTTTTTGTTTTGTTTTTTACTTTCTATGTGTCTCCAGCCATTACTACAGTGCTTTGCACACAGTAAGTACTCAATAATACATACTGACTTGAAGTTTGCCTATCCAATGTCAAGACATATTACAGGTGCACTAAAAATAGCCAGCATGTATACAGTATTTTAAGATGTGTAAAGTGCTTTACACGTTACATCATTTAATCCTCACCGTGACCCTGTGAGGTACACGCAATTATTATGCTGAAAGTAAAAAAAAAAGTGTTATGCTGAAAAAAAGAAAAGTAAGAAAACATCAATAATCAATGCCTTGAGTGTTTTGCTCTGTATCATTCTGCTAATCTTTTATCAACTACAACCATTAGGGTAAAAAATAATTGTGTGATTTATAGTAAGAACATTGTCCCAGGTAAAAAACAAACAAACTTGTGTGTAATCAAAATATGATGTGGTTACCAGGAAATTCCTGCATTATTTAATGCCAGAAATGTAACAAAATTTATTACAAAGTATGTATCTTAAGTTTGTGACCGTAATAACCATACTTATATATTAATCTTTATATTAACATGATAATGTAAGAAAGTCCTGTAATGGGCTGATTGAGATATCAACGGGCTAACTGAGACATCATGAGAAGTACAAAGTTAGAACAAAGTGACCTGCAAAATGCAATCTTGTATGAATCAGCATCTAGAGGACTTTGTTGCTCCATATATAAATTAAAAGATGTATAAATTACTGTAACTACTGTCTCTTGAGGTCTCAGTCTGTATTAGGTGGACTGTAGACCCCAACTTTTGTTTTTCTTACTAAAGGTTGGTTTCTTGCTCAGAGAGGCTTTTCAGTCTCTTTTTTTTACAATGTCCATTTTACAAATGGAGAAACTGATGTTGAGGGAGAGCACAAGTGACTTGCCAGGCATCATATGGTTACTTAGAGGAATACTTTAAATTCTGGTCATACTGACTCCTAAGTCCAGTGCTCTACCCACAGTATCACCTAGCTGTCTATAAAGACTATTATCTAAATTACTCACCCAATACATTTGGAAAATCTCCAATTCCTGCTTTATATAACGGAACAGACATAGTCTAAATAGTCAAAAGGAGTCACATGAATAATTTTTAGGAAAGATGGTACCTGAAATACTTTTCACGGAAATATTATGTCACTCCTTAAGGATCATTGGCATGATGGGGGAGATGATACTGGTTTCCTGAAGGCTCTGTTTAAAAGACTACAGAATCAAAGATTTGGAGCCAGACAGGACCATAGATGCCATCTACTCCAACCCTTTTATTTCACAGATAATGAAGTTGAGGCCCAGAGAGGTTGTAACTTGCCCAGTATTTTTTAAGTAACCAGGATTTGTGTTTCCTCCGATTTCAAATCTAATACTCTTTTCATTGTGCCTTGGTTTTCTCAAGTATTAGGTGTGGTGGCTTGTGAGGCATACAAAATCGGAGTTGGTTGCCTGATAATCATGGCCACAGCAATTCATGAAAATCATTTTCTGCTAAATCACAGAAAGACTGTAATCTGAATTAGTGAAGGGAAAATGGACCTTGACATAAACACTTCAAGTATTTTAGTAAAGGTAGAATTTGACTGGTTGACTATAAACTGTGAATAAATCTAATAATTTCTTAAGTTGCCACTTGACTCCAGTGATATAACCAATCTACATGAATTAGAATACTATTCCTCAACAAATCTTTATTTTTTTTTCTTCTACAGGATTTTGTTTTGTTTTGTCTTTAGCATAGTTTCCTCACATAATTACTGCCGATTTACAGACTAGATTCACTTTGTTTCCCAAACTCTAGCTCATGCTGATTTATGTACTTAACTCCTCCCCTGGTGGCAGAGTAGGACATCTGTGAAGCAGATGTAGAGCTGAGCCCATCAGCATAGGAGAGTTCTGAAGCCCCAAAGATTGATAATTATATTTATGGTCAATGCTTGGGGAGTAAACTGGCCTGTCCTCAGTCCTATTGAGGTACAATATGCCATATGTTAGAATGAGAGAAGAGAATAAGAGGGAGAAGAAAAAGAATGGAAAGAATAGTAAATTCATCAAAAGACTTTTTGCCCCTTCCTGACTAGAATGAAATTAAAAAGCTCCCTGACAGGTCTGGAATGCCATTCTACTTCATTTTGCGTCCTTATTTTTACTGAGATTTTTTGCTTAGGATTTCAAAGAGTTCTAATCAAATTCTCTAGATCTCTGGACCTTCCCTTGGGGATATGAATGGGTATACAGAAACAAGGACTTGCTTTAGTGTAGTTTTTCACTTACCCAGGGAGTTAGTTGTGTTTGACTTGCTGGCTACATGTTCCAGAAGGCAAATTTTGTTGTGTTCACACTTAATGAAGCCTGTAGGCAATCAAAAACACAAGAGGGGAATCAGAGCAAGAAGTACTACAGGGAAAATGAAAACCATGGGGCCCATAATTTGCTCTTTTCACCTTATTCTTCAAGGTTGGAACTTCTCAACCACATCAGACCTCAGAGATGAGGACGACAAGAGGGGATAGTATTATATATTTCAGGGCTTGCATCAGCAGTAGTGCAGGATACATGGCTAATGGGCTGTCTCTTGCCCTAGTCCAATTTATATCCTAATGCCAAGACTCACCACAGATTAGCCCTCAAAGTAAGAAAATAAATGCCACTCGAAAGAAGGGGACTTTTGTTAGGAATTTTAATTTAGGTAGAACAACTACTTTGTTTCAAAGCAACATGACACAGAATACAAGAGTCTCTGAAGAAAAAAAAATCCCATCAGGGATGATGGAGAGGTGTATGCTGGATATGAAGAGGCTACTTTCTATATGTAATGGGGAACTTGGAAAAAGAATAGTAATGTATGTCATAAAAAATAAATCATATTATAGGAAGTGAAATAAAGTTGGTTGAATATAGCAAAGACAAAGGTGACTTGTAGACAACAAGAGTGCTTTGCTAGTATGCTTCCAATGTTAGGAGAAATTGAGAAAGGACTGAAGAACATTGATAATATTCCCTGGGGCGAACTTATGGGAGGTTATGTATAGGAACTGAATATTATAGGTATATATAGATGTGTTATAATATGTATATGTGGAGGGAACTTTCAAATAAATGAGGACACATTTTTTTAAAAAATATTTGAGTGAATCCAACCACAGTCAGTTATGCAAAATGTTCCAAAATTACAAATTTATCCCAATACAATTAATTGATAGGGGACCATTTGAGCATAATGCAAATTTTGCATTTGTTTTTATGAGATTCCTTCCTACTTGATTTCTTCCTCAAGAATAGTGAAGATGCAGTAAACTATGCCATTTCACAATAACTCACAGGCTGAAACTATTCTGATGCCTATCTCTCTAAGCAAACTTTAGATAAAGTAGTGTATGTGTTCTGGTTCAGTAGGAGTTGTTAGTGGAGAAGGCCAGGTCCATACCACCTCCATCGCCTTTTGCCATGGTCTCCACACCTGAGACCCAGAGTTATAGACTACCAAAAATTGCTTCTACATTATGAAGTGCAAGCTGAGAAGTAGGCTGAGGCCATAGACACTGTTTATTGTAGCATTTACATATTTCTTAACCATTTAAACAAGCATAAAACTGTGCTACCATTTTCTGTTAGGTTCCTATCTTATTTTTTATGTGTCACTGATGAAGTTTTTGAGTGTTGTGTCCCTAATCTCATTTTCCCCAGAAGCTCTGTGGTTTTTATTGCAAGATTTTGCATAGCTATGGTGCTTTTGGGGAATCCATATGTCTTGTTATAGTAGAACTGCCTGTACTTATTTCTCCAGCACAGTTATCCTTTCTACATCACAAATTTCCTCACCATGTTTTCAGTATATTGCAGGTTGGAATAAGAAATTAAATGAGAATTTTGAGGGGAGATTTGCAAAAGCCACAGACACACAAAAGCTAATAGAAAACACAGAAAAAGTTTAGAAAATTAGAAATGCCCAAAATACATATAATATCAACATATTTTATTTTTTAATGCCATAATAATTCAAACTTCTTGTCTGGTATGAATGGAGGGTCAAAAAAATTTAGGTGGATTTTCCAGACCCCAGAGGCTCCATGCCTCTAACATATCCCACCCCTCTGATGTGGAAGGAATAACTGTATATTCTTTTCCTAAAGGAGAGATTATCTCCTTTAGGCTGTTTCTCTAACTCCTCAACTTCACAGAGGTGGACTAGGTCTCCAGAAGGTAGTTAACTTTTGCCATCAGAGTTCTAATATCAGACAAACCTGTTCATAGTTCTCCATCCTATCTGTTGCCCCATGATCAATCAATTAGTTGATATCAATCAGCTTTTACAAAAGGATATTTTACCAATAAAATGTAGTAAGAACAGATGTTATAAAAACAGCTCCCTATACCAGGTATACATTGATCCACTGAAAAACCTAGTCCCTATAGAGAATGGGAGCAACTATTAAGTAGAAAGATAATGAGGCCAACATGTAAAAATAGGTGGAACCAAGTGGGTACCCTTCAACTCTTGGTCCCAAAAGGCCTTTTCTCTTTTTGTAAAATTTTCACCAGGTTTACTTCAGAGTTTACACTGTAATGGATGAGCCTCCTCCTTAATCATTTAAGCTGTCTTCTTCCAGGACAGATGCTTCAGCTGACAGGTCAATCCACTGCTGGGCTGAGTAAAGAAGGTTGCATGGTCAGTATACTGGCACCTCAATGGACTCAATTCCTGATGTTACTTGCTGCAGGAGTTCAGTTGTTGGTGAATCCTTGTATGAATTTTATGGATCTCCTTGACTCATTGGTTGCATAGATATTCCTATCTTAAAATACTCATTCATCTAAGATTAATAAAAAAAGAAACCAAATGAACAGACACTACTCAATCATGAACACATAGTGTTTGTTGAGGGAAAGGAAAGGAAGGGGAAATGGCCACTGCCTTTTCCCTCCCTTCTTATCTTATGCCCAGTTCATAACAATTTGTATATCCCTTAGCACTAGGAGGGAAAGGTGCAGTAAAAGGCATAAGGGAGGAATGTATTGATAATTTGCATGTTAATAGAGCTTTTGCTCCATAATTCTGCATTCGTGGGTACTTTACACTGACTTCCTAAGTTCCATGTAATAGGTTGGCAGTAGATAGAGAATTTCTCCTGCTCTGTACAGCTCTCCAGGAAGGGCAAATTGATATACTCTAAGGAGTGTGCCCTCATAGGCCAGTCTTTCCATGACATGTGGTTGAAAAGATTTACATGTATACCAGATCAATACTTGATTTCTAGTTAAACTCTTTGAGCATATGTCTTACCTAAAGAGTTGACCCAACAGAACAGAATAGATTTCATGGCAAAGAGAAATTTTCAGCAGTATATAGATGAATACATCACAACTATCACAATGAACCCGAAATATTAAATATTATAATGTCCTATTAACAGTCCCTGATTCTTTCCTGCAGGGAGATTACTACATTAACATTAAGAACTACAGAGTCAGCTCTGAGGAGCCAAGATGGAAGAATAGAGGCAAACCAGCTGAACTCTATCAACATTGCCCTCCAAACATCTTTATAATAAGGTCTCAAGTCAAGTTTTAGAGGGGCAGAACAAACAAAAGCTCAGGGGAAGACATTTTTCCACCCTCAGAAAACTTAGGAGGTTGGAAGTAAAAGTTTGTGATGTTTTGTGATAGAGGTAGAAATCTACCTACAGCCCATACAGAAAATGGCAGAAACAGAGGATATAGAAGCAAATTAAAGAGCTCCTAGCCCAGAGACAGTAAGGGTCTCTGATAGCTGATCAGAAAGAGAATACAGGGGACCCTTTGCTATCCCTGTGTACAGTTGACTGTAACTAACAAGTCTACTATCCACGCACAGTTCCAAGGTGGATAGGAGTGCTGGTGATGTATCACCAGGGAATAGGAGACCTGATAACAGTTCTAAAGCAAAGATAGGTCTACTTCTTTCATGCCTTCAGAGGGTCAGGGGCCCTTCCTGGGTTAAGATTAGAATGCATGCCAAGAAAGCAGTGACCATCATTCTCCCAGGATAACATAATATTTGAAGCACCACAAATTTGCAGACTCCAAGAAGTAGATCTGGAAACAGGAGCACAAAAAGTTTGAAGTTTGGGATACTGCCTCCCTATGCACAGGTGAACAGAGACCACTTTAATATTTTTTTCAGTCATTCAGCAAACATTTCTTAAACATTTAGGTATAAAACAACATTTCACTCTTGTTATTTGCCAAGTGAGTGAGGGTAGATTATGATAGTTAAGTACTTTTTTTTTGGATCATTGTCTTTTTTGTAGAAGGCAGAAAAAAAACACATTTATTCAAACATCAGAAAGTCAAATCCATCACAGTAACCAAGAAGTCAATACACAGTAACATCGTAGGGGGACAAAGCCGTTTCCATGCTTCACCCTCCCCTCTTTGCTGGGGCCTTTCCATATACAAACACTCAAAATCCTAGCTGTCTGCTTGTACTATCCTCCTTCCTCTCTAACTGCTCTCATCAACTTCCTCTCAGTTCTGCTCTACCTTCCTGTTCCACCAATTCATCATGCTCATCCCACCACATATGACTTAAGCTTCCACGTGATTTAAGCAGGTCACATAGCCCTATTAATGAATGGGAAAGATCTTCCAATTTAAACTACCATTACATTCAGCCCCAAGATCTTTAGTACTCATTACATAGATCAGTGGGGCAACTTATATCAACAGAACTGTAACAGGGATAACAGAAATAAGCATATAAGATAATATCTTACAAAACTGGTGTCAACAGAACTTTACAACAATATAACAAGGATCAAACAAAATAAGCACATAAAACATTATATTTGGGTGGGGCTTGAGCACAAGCACCCCATCATTTCCCCCTCAATCTAATGGGGTCTAAAATCTTGGGGTAAGTGGCAAAGGTTCCTTCTGCTATAGCTACTTCCAGTTGAAATTGGCCATAGAGCTGTCCCTATTCCAAGATGTCCCATTAAAAAGGTCAGTTCTTTAGCTGGCATCCAGAGCTTGGTTGACGCCAGGTCTAGGAGTGACACATCACAGCTGTGGACAGGGGGTGACATCTGGCTTAAGCAATTAGACATCTTCATATGGAGGGTATTAAGCTAGTAGGAAACAAACTAGGAAACAAGTTTAACACGTAAAAAGTCTAAAAGAAACAAGGAGAAAATAAACAGAACCAGGGTAGGTAGTGTCAGTTGTGCTTTTGGAGTTCATGAACCCACTCTTACAGTCTCATTCACAGTAGAAAAATGACTTAAAGGTAAAATTTGGTAATCATATTCTCCTGAATAAACAAAAATTATGGTAATATATTTCCAATGTGCTATAATTTCTGCCACTTTTGGAATATCTCTGGGTTTCTGTTTTACCAATACTTTAGCTCCAAATTTTATTCTGTCAGTAGAACCTTACCCTTTAGTTCCTCTGCTAGTTATTTCAGAAGGAGGGTCAGTTTTCACAAGGGATATTTTTTCACAAGGAATAATAATCACTTGAACTAAATTTTGTTTCATTTTTAACCCATTTTTAACAGATAAAACATTTCAAATTTTGGTCAGGTGATACTTCTTTTTAAAGCATTTACAATATGAACCACAAAAATTTTTTTAAACATTAACCAACTAAGACACAAATAATATTTATGTTGCTAACTTCACAAGCTCTTGACCTAATTGTCTCCACAGTATTACTAAGAATTCAAGGACCCTAACTTATTGTTGTTGGTCTAAAGTCTTATGCCTAATAGCTTAATTTTAGACTTAACTTTGGATGTTTCCCTACCAATAATCTATAATTTAATAGATCTGGTATTAAGCTTACAAACTTTTTGACTACAGGAAATTGCCACCAAGAGTAGGGACATAGCAGGGATACAATATCTCCCCAATTTAATGTCAATTCCAGGCAGGATTAGATTGTCCACTTGCATTTAGTCAGGCTTAAAGTCTTCCAGGTGTCAATGGGGAAACTGAGTCAAGAGAATCCTACCTCAGCCCAGGCTGAACAGCCACTCTCCCACCCTTCCCATGAGATCACCTTTTGTAGTTCATACCAGCATGTCACTGAGCCCACTTTAGTATTAAATTCAAAGTTACAAAATAGACTGGGGAAATGCACAAAAAAAAAATTTGATCATAAAAAACTGGTAAAGTGGCAAGGAAAAACAAGTCATCGACTTAGAAAAAGATAACAATGTGAAAATGGCTACACACAAGGCCTCACACTAAAATTTTATTTGACTGAAGCCCAACAAGAATTTCTGGAAGAGTTAAAGAAACAAATGAGTGGTAGGGAAAAAATTGGGAAAAGAAATGAGAGGGAGGGAAGAAATTTATGAAAAAAAGAATTAATAATTTGGTAAAAAGAGTCACACAAAAAATGTTGAATAAAATAAAACCTTAGAAAACAAAATTGACTTAATGGTAAAAGAGGTACAAAAATTCGCTGATGAAATTAACTCCTTTAAAAGCAGAACAGGGCAAATGGAAAAGGAGATACAAAAATTGACTAAATAAAAGAACTCCTCAAAAATGGTCAAAAGGAAAATGAGGTATAAATATCTCAATGACAAAAATAAGTCCTTAAAAATTAGAATTGGGAAGTGAAAGCTAATGACTCCATGAGATATCAAGAACAACAAAATAAAGTAAAAAAGAAGACTAAAATGAAAGAAATTGTGAAATATTTCATCAAAAAAAAAAACTACAACAAAAAACAATTGACCTGACAAAATTGATCAAAAAGAGATAATAATTCAAGAATTATTCAACTACCTGAAAGCCCTGATCAAAGAAAGAACAAGATGTCATATTTAAGGAAATTCTTGAAAAAATTGTCATACTATCTTAGATCCAGAGAGTCAAATACAAATTTAAAGAATCCCTCACCTTACCTACTTAAAGAGATCCCCAAATAAAAACTCCTGGGAATCTTATAGGCAAATTCTAGAGCTCCCAAGTCAAAGAGAAAATATTTCAAGTAGCCAGAAAGACAAAATTCAAGTATCATGGAACCATAGTGAGAATCACATAAAATTTAGTGACTTCCAGGTTAAAGGAGCAGAGGGCTTAGCATACAATACTCTGGAAGGTACAGGAGTTAGGATTACAACTAAGAATGACCTAGAAAAACTGAGGATAATCCTTCAGGGGGGAAATATATATATATATTTATAGATAGATAGATTTATATAATATATACATATGTATTTATATGTAAAATTAGACATTAAAACACAAGACTCAAGAGATACTGATAAAGTAAAAATGAAAGAGTAATCATAACAGATTTAATAAAGTTAAACTGCTTATATGCCTACATGAAAAATGATACATGTAACTGTTAAGAACTTTTTCATTATTACAGCAGTTAAAAAGAGTCTACATGGTCAAAAGGGCATAGATGTGAGTTGATCATGTTGGAATGATGTCCAAAAACAAAAATGGAGTGGTGAGAAATAGGGAGACACTGCAAGAAGGAGGGAGAGGTAGAATGAGAAAAGTTTTCTCACATAAAAGAGATACACAAGGAAGAGTTTTTAAAGTGGAGAGGAAAATGTTTAAGGTGGCAGAAAAACTTTGGTAAAACTAGTTCAAATAAGAATATATGTATCTGTGTGTATGGATAATATATATAGATATTCACATATAGATATACACATACATATATTCATATCCTTGTATACACACACACAGAGAGATGTGTATAGAAATCTAACTAACCTAATAGGGAAATAGAAGGGGGATGGGAATACGAGAAAGGGGATAAGGTAGAGGATGAGAAAAGTGAGGGTAGATTAATGGAGACAATGGTCAAACGCAAAATAGTCTTTTGAGGAGAAACAACAAAAAAAAAGAGGGGAAGAAACAAGAAAATGGGATTGAGGGAAATACACAGTAATCATAACTGTTAATGTGAATGGAATGAGCTCACTCATGAACAGAAGCAGATGGCATAATGGATTGCAAACCACTATCTAACAATATGCTGTGTACCAGTGACACATTTGAAACAGAAAGACACACAGAGAGTTAAAATGAAAGACTGGAGAAGAATCTTATACGTTTCAGTTGAACTAAACAAAGGAAAGGATATGAATCAGGATCTCAGGCAAAGCAAAAGAAAAAATAAACCTAATTAAAAGGGATAAGCAAAGAAACTACACTGTGCTAGAAGGCATCATAGACAAAATTAATATAAAAACATTACAGCATGTTTCTCTTGATAAAGGCCTCATTTCTCAAATATAAGCTGAGTATAGAACTAAGTCAAATTTATAAAAATGAGTCATTTTCCAAGGGATAAATGGCCAAAGGATATAAACACATAGTGTTCAGAAGAAATCAAAGCAATTTATGGTCATATAAAATACTTCAAATCATTACCGACTAGACAAAGGCAAATTAAAACAACTACCTCACACCTATCAGAAATGACAAATGCTGGGATGAGGAAAAAAATAGCTACACTAATGAACGGTTAGCGAACTGGTCCAATTCTAGAGAACAATTTGGAGTTAGGCCTGATGGGCAATAAACTTGGTACCACTAATAGGTGTATATCTCAACAAATATCAAAGAGAAAGGAAAAGGACCTATATGTACAAAAATATCTCAGCAACTTTCTTGTGGGAGCAAAGAATTGGAAAGCAAAGGGATGCTCAGTAACTGGGGAATGACTGAACATGTTGTGGTATATGATTTCAATGGAGTATTATTCTGTCAGAAATGATGAAGGGGGTCATCTCAGAAAAAAAATGTCAAGACCTAGTTAAACTGACGCAAAGTAAAGTGAGAAGTACTATTGAATTCTGAGTGCAAATTGAAGTATAACTTTCTCATTTTATTTGTCTTGCTTTTTAAAAAAAATGTGACTAATGTGGAAATATGTTTTGCATGATTTTACAAGTATCATTGACATCCTATCACTTGCCTTTTCAATGGGTCAGGGAGGAATGGGAGGGAGATACTTTGGAATTTGAAATTTAAAAAGAAAAATATTCTAAAAATAAATAAATAACAATAAAAAACCCAATAAACCAAAAGAGTAGCAGAGTTATACAACACTGTTGGCACAGTTATGAGCTGTGAGGCCTAAATATTCAACAAGGCTCTATAATTAACTTTTCACCACAATTATTTACTGGTTCATTTAATTAGTTTTAGTGTCATGCATTTGATTGAATTATCAACCAGCTCCCACTGAATTCTCAAAGGATTTCCTGGCTACTGTAGCTTTTGGGGTATTATTATACCATGGCCAATTTTCTTAGGCTGAGGTTTCCAGAGTCTATTATACTCACACTTCAGCCTGTTGTCCAAAAGGATATTCGTGTAACCTTTCCATATAAAAAAATAACAAATTTCTGAATTTCAGGCTGATTTTCAATTTGTTTTTAGACTATGTAAGTTATACCTAATAATATGCTAAACATGGCATAAAAAGGTTATGCTGGATAACAATTCATAAGATATTATCTCATAATTAATTGTACCTCCTCATCAAGGTGGGCAACTGAAAATGTCTCTTCTTTGATTCCCACCTCTGTGGCCTTGAAAAGATAAAGCATTCATTTTCCTTCCCTATTTATAAATTGAATCTAGATTGTAGTGGGTAAATTCTTACTTCTCTGTAGAGATGTACCTCACTTTTCATGATAAATGAGTTCATAGGATCATAGATTTAGAACCAGAAGGGAAATTGTAAGTCAATAAATTCAACCACTTCATTTTACAGATGAGGAACCTAGTTAAGTGACTGGCCTTGAATCCCACACCTTGAAACTATTTGAGGCAAGATTTGCACTCAAGTTTTCCTAATTCCAGGTGTAGCATTCTATATACTGTACTCCCTAGCTTCATTAAGGCAGATATCAATTTCCTGGCAATTTGCCTTAAAACAACAGAAGAGGGGACTTTACTTCATATTGAAAATACTTTTTGCAAAATGGATCATCTCCTCACTCCAACCCATTCCTACTTCATTTTAGCCAAACTTAGCTATTTAAATAAAACAGAAAGTTTCCTGTGTTTCAATAGATGTTTCTGTTTTTCAGAATTGAACCAGAGTCAAGACAGGAGTTTCCTTTGGACAATTTCCTGGAAGATTGTCTAAGTTTCTGTGTAGTGATGAGCAAATGAGTGATGTTCTGAGGTGGCAGCAATAGTGGAAAGCAGGTCCGTTTAGATCCCCTATAAATGACTCATTCCTCCAGAGGCCTGCTGAATCTCCAGCACAGCTGAACTTCATAGTATATGCCTCACAGCAGCTGAAAAGAGAAAAGATCTTCCAGTCTTCCTCCCATCACCCTCTAAGGAGACCTCAATGACAATCACCAGTAGAGTCTGATAGCCTGTCTGTGTATATCAGCAGAGAGATTTTGGCCATATTTTCTATCCTTCCAAATTCTCCCAGGATACACTTACATATACAAACTACAGCAGGTAGACCAATTAATCTAGGTCTTTTTCAGAACTGAAGTATCAGAAAACTAGGTTCAGAATAGCTTATTCCTGCTTCTGTCAAATGCTTCATTAAAAGATCAGCAGTGACTTTCATCCCTAAACTAACTTTAGGCTCAAGTTAAAACTGAATGATTCCAGCTCTCTGTCTATTACCAGGATACAGAAAGCTTCAAAAAGCTCAATTTAGAATCTGAATCCTTAGGGGAAGGAGAAGATATTAATGACCACTAAAACCTCTTTCCTCTCCTCTGGCAACCTGTGTTTCTTACAGGAGGCCTTTTCTAGCAGTGTTAAGTTACCTTTCAGTAAAAGTTACCTATCTGATCCTCATACTTTGCACCCACAATTACAGGAGTGGTGAAAAACACATTGAAAAATATTTTAAATACCACATTATTATTTTGTTTTCTGGTGTGTTTTTCCCACCTTGGTAACCATTTGTACATTCTTCATTGCAAGGAAAAAAAAGTTTCTGAAAACTGTTCGTGGAAATGAGTGAGTCCACCATTTAATTCTCAGGGCATAAATCATTTTTCCTTTACATTTTTATGCTTCATAAGGCTATTAATGATTTAAAGGTCACCAATTTCCTAGCAGTTTATTATCAGTAGGGTTAATTCTTTCCACTGGTCATTGCCTGTCAGAAAATGCCAGGCCCATCAGCTACATTATCCACTTCATTAGATGATACAATATAATTTCAGTGTGTTAGGAATTAAGACACAGTACAAGGAAAGAATGCCTTGATATCAGACCAAAAATAGTATTCAGGAACAAAGTTCTCCACTTAATTTCATTAATAATAATTGAAGGTGGAATCAAGATAGCAAGTAAAGGCAAGGATTACCCTGTGTTCTCCCCCAAACTCTCCATATCCCTTTAAATAATGACACTAAACAAATTCTAGAGTGGGAAAACCTACAAAAAGACAAACTGAGCGATTTTTCCAGGCCAAGGCAACCTAGAAGCTTGGTAGAAAGGTCTATTGCACCAAAGTAAGAGAGGAGTACATTCCAATGCAGGCCATGCCAGTACAGACCAGGCCCAAGCCAAATAGGAGCAGGGCTCAGGGCAAATAAATCGGTGGCAGCAGAGGCAGTTCCAGACCTCTCATCCCATAGACAGTAAGGGGCTCAGACTATAGGCCACAAGGAGATTCATAGGGGTCACTTTGCTGGCATCAGGGGCAAGGCTCTGTTGCATTGCCTATAATTAGATCTGGGTAATTACTGGGCAATGACTAAGACCCTAGTCTCAGTTCCAGGGTTTAAAAGAGTGCTTGTGGTCATTCATAAACCAGTACACAGTATAGGAGACTAGTAAACACACTTCTCCCTAGATTATACTGTCTTGTAAGAGCCAAAAACCCACAGGTCTCCAAAATTACCTCTGAAAACAATGGCATAAAAAAATCTGAAGCTTGGAACAGTGCCTACACTTGAGAAGAAGAGCTCTATTTTAGAGTAGAGTTAAAAATCAAGAAAAGGCTGGAAAACGAGCAAACAAAAAATAATTGTGACCTTATAAAGTTACTCTGATGACAAGAAAGATCAAACTGCACACTCAGAAGAAAACAATAAAGTAATCCTGAATCTGAAGCCTCAAAAAAATATGAATTGTTTTCAAGCCATGGAGGGACTCAAAAAAGAGTTCAAAAATCAAGTAAGAGAGGCTGAGGAAATATTGGAAAGAAAAATTAGAGTTTTGCAATAAAATTGTGGGGGAAAAAGGAGTCAACAGTTTGGTAAAGCACACACACGCACACATACACAAATACTGATGCAAATAACACTTTAAAAAACAGAACAAGCCAAATGGTAAAAGAGGCACAGAAATTCAATGAAGAAAGTACCTTGAAAAGTAGAATTGGCCAAATGGAAAAAGCTTTACAAAAATTCACCAAAAAGAACTTCTTAAAATATAGAATTAACCAAATGGAAAAGGAGGTAAAAAAACTAAGCAAAGAAAATAATTCCTTAGAAATCAAACTTGAGCAAATGGAAGCCAATGATTTTATGAGACATCAAGAAACAGTCAAGAAAAACAAAAGAATAAAAAATAGAAGAAAATGTGAAATATTTCATTGGAAAAAAAAAAACCTGACCTAGAAATAGATCCAAGAGAGAAAATTTAAGTTACTTTACCTGAAAGCCATGATAAAAATAAAGAGTTCATACATCATCTTTTAAGAAATTATCAAGGAAACCTGCCCTGATATTCTAGAAACAAAGGGTAAAATAGAAATTGGAAGAATCCACCGATCACATCATAAAGGAGATCCCAAAATGAAAACTCCCAGGAATATTATAGTTACATTTAGACCTTGGAGATCAAAGAAAAAATACTACAAGCAGCCAAAAAGAAACAATTCAAGTAAAATGGAACCACAGTCAGGATAACATGAGATTTAGCAACTTTTACATTAAATGACCATAGCATGTGGAACATGGTATTTCAGAGCACAAAAGAGCTAGGATTACAACCACAAATAATATACCCAACAAAACTGACTATTATAATTCAGTGGGGGAAATAGATGTTCAGTGAAACAGAAGGCTTTTAAGAAATCCTGATGAAAAAACCAGAGCTGAATAGAAAATCCAACTTTCAAATAAAAAACTTTAGAGAAACATTAAAAGGTAAACAGGAAAGAGAACTCAAAAGGGATTCAATAAACTTAAAGTGTTTATATTCCTACATGGAAAGATGATACTTGTAACTCCTAAGTACGTTCTCATTATTAGGGCTGTTAGAAGTAGTATACATAGACAGAAAGCAGAAGTGTGAGTTGAATGTGAAGGCATAATTATCTAAGAAAATAAAATTAAAGGATGAGAAGGAAGGATAAACTGGGAGCAGTGGAAAGTGAAAGGTAGAATGGGATAAATTATCTGACATAAAAGATGCCTATAAGAGATTTTACAGTGTCAGGAAAAATGGGGGAAGTTGGGAGAGGAACACATGAACCTTGCTTTCATCAGAATTGACCCAAAGAGGGAAGAATACACACACTCAGTTGGATGTAGAAATCTATCTTACTATACAGGAAATGAGGAAGGGAAAGTAATGAGGCAACAGGGAGCTGATAGAAGGGAGGGCAGTTCAAGGGAGATAAAAGTCAGAAGCAAAATACTTTTGAGAATGGACATGGTAAAAGGAGAGAGAATAGGATAAATAGAGGGAAAACAGGATGGATGGAAATACATAAATGGTAATCGTTACATGAAAAAATTACAGTAAGTTTCTCTGAAAAAGACTTCATTTCTTAAACATAGAAAGCTGAGCCAAATTCATAGAAATAAAAGCCATTCCTCTATTGATAAATGGTCAAAAATACAAACAGACAGTTCTCAGCTAAAGTAATCAAAATTATCTATAGTCAAATAAAAATGCTCTAAATCACTCTTGATGAGAGAAACGCAAATCAAAACAACTCTGAGGTACCACATCGCATCTATCAGATTGGCTAACATGACAAAACGGGAAGATGAGACATGTTGGAGAAGATGTGAGAGAGTTGGAACACTAATTCATTGTTCATGAGCTGTGAGATGATTCAGCTATTCTGGAGAGCATTTGGAAGAATGCCCAAAGGACATATTTTCTTTAGCATTTTTTACCCAGGAATATTACTTCTAGGGTTGTATCCCAAAGAGATCATAAAAATGCTAAAAATGTGAAGAGGTATCACATGCACAAAAATATTGCAGCCCTTTTTGTGGAGACCAAGAACTGGAAATGGAGGGGATACTCATTGATGGGGGGATGGCTGAACAACTTGTGGTATACGAATGTAATGAAATACTATTGTGGCATAAGAAATGAAGAACAGGCAGACTTCAGAAAAACCTGGAAAGCCTTAAATGTACTGATGCTGAATGAAATGAGCAGAACTAGGAGAATATTATACACAGTAACAGCCACAGTGTGGGAGAATTGTTTTTGAGAGGCTTTTAGCCCTTCACAGCAATGCAAGGACCTAAAACATTCTCAAAAGACTCTTGATGAAAAATGACATCCACATCCAGAAAAAGAAATGTGGAATCAGAACATAAAATAATGCAGACTATTTTCTCTTGGGTTATGTTTTGTTTTGTTTTGTTTTTTCTCATGCTTTCTCCTATTCGTTCTATTTAGATGCAGTGTGACTAATGTGAAAATGTTTTTTAATAAGAATGTATGTGTAGAACCCATATAAGATTGCATTCTGTCTTTGGGAGGAACAGGGAGGGAGGGAGAGAAAATTTAAAACTTATGAAAGTGATTGTTAAAAACTGAAAACAAATTAATTAAGTAAAAAAAAAGAAATGATGGGCTGTCAAAAAAATAAAAAAAACCCAACATGAAAATCGACTTACATGAAGTGATGCAAAGTGGAATGAGCAGAAGCAGGAAGACACTATACACAATACAATTGTAACAGCAACACAGTATGATGATCTACTATGAATAACTGAGATATTCTCAGCAATACAATGATCCAAGACAATTCTGTAGGACTGATGATGAAAGGATCTGAGAAGAATTTTTTCATATTATCCTTCGTAACTTTTTTAAGAATTCGAGGATCTGGGATTTCACTCCTTGCATAGATATAGAATGAATTATACAATACCTGAAAAGATGGTCTGTGTGAGTTATTATATACAAATAAGGAAGAAAGCAAATTGATAGATAATTATTTGATCAATTGCATTGTTAACTATTTCTTATTTACTAGGCTAGCTTTCTAACAACAAGTGTAGAATCTCTAATGGTACACACTCTTAAAAGCCTCTATATTGAGGCTATCAAATAAAGTATATGCTCTGTCATCATGGCCTCTGAAAATTCAGGACCACTCTCATATCACAAAAGCATACTGGTAGATTTTAATCAAAAATTTCTGGACTTTTGGATACTCAAATGAATATGTGACCACATCAATATATGTATCCCATTCAATACTAATGACTGCTGGCCCTTGTCTGCCCTTGCGCATTTATCCTGCAAAGAATCTTATTCATATGCCCCTCTAAGTTCATTAAAGGCCTTATGCACATTCTCCTGTCATCATGAGGACATCTTGCCTATTGTCCATTCCTCTCCCCCCATTACTTGTCAATCACATATATCTGTAATAACATCCTTCATACTACTTCTTCAATTCAATTCAGTTTAATTCAGCAAGCACTTATTTTGCACTTAATGTGTACCAGTCTGTGTTTATTTGTAATGTGTTGCTACATGCAATCCTGTACAACAGTTGAATAACATATGACACTATTTAAGGGAAGGGTTACCTCTTTCTCCAAGGCAATATTCACAGCACTGGTGATCACTGTGAATATAGTTTTCAATCTCCAAGTATAATAGAAGGCAGAATAACAACACTTATTATGACACCAGAAAGCCAAATATCAAACCAGAAAGCCAAATCCATCAGAGTGGCAAAGAAGTCAATATACATTAGCACTACAGGGGACAAAACCATTCCCAAGCCTCCCCTCCCCCCCATACCCCACTGGGGCCTTCCCACAAACAAATACTCATGAGCCTAGCTGTCTATTTACCTATGTCCTCTTTCTCCCCACCCTAACTGCTTTCACTCATTTCTTCCTGGTTCTGCTCCATCCTTCCTTTCCCACCCATTCAGCAAGCTCCTCCCACGATATATGACTTAGGCTTCCATATGACTTAAGCAGGTCACATGAGCCTATTAATAAATGGGAAAGATCTTCTCATTTAAATTATTATTACATTCAGCCCCAAGATCTTTTGTATTCATTACTTAAGTCAGTGGGGCAACTGGTATCAAGAGAACTTTAACTGGGATGACAGAAAATAAGAATATAAAACAGTATCATAGGCAACTGCTGCCTACAGAACTTTACAACAGTATAACAGGGATCATACAAAATAAGCACATAAAACAATATCTTATGGTGGGACTTCAGCACAAGCACCCCATCATTCCCCCATCGAGCAAAGGGCACACAGTGTATCCAGGTAGCCAAGAAATGTTATATATATATATATCAGTTGAAAGTCTTTTCTTCCATAACTACTTCCTTATGAGATTGGACATAGAGCTGTCCCTGCCCCAAGAGATCCCATTTGAGGGGGTCACTTCTTTAGCTGGCATCTGAAGCTTGGTCAGTTCCAGGTACAGAGATGATATATCACAGTCATGAACCAGAGGTGACATTTGTTTTAAGCAATCAGGCATCTGCAGGTGGAGGGTACTAAGCCTGCAGAAAACAAATCTAGTAAACAAATTTAACAGACAAAAGGCCAAAAAGAAACAAGGAGACAATAACCAGAAACCAGGTAGATATAAGGTCTGCCACACTTCTGGAGTCCATGAACCCAGTATCATGGCCTCATCCACGGTAGGATATATGAGTTAAGGGAACATTTTGGTAATCATCTTCTCCTGAATAAACAGCAGTTATGGATTATCTTTCCTGCGTCCCATAATTTCTGCAGCCTTTGGAACGTCATCTGGCTTCGGTTTTACCTATATTTTATCTCCCAATTTGATTCTATTGATAGAACCGAACCCTTCACTTCTTCTGCTAGTTATTTCAGAGGGGGTCAGTTTTCACAAAGGGTATTGTTTCATGAGGAATAATAATCACTTGGACTATTCTATCATTTTTACAGAACTGTCTGGGTTCTTTACCTAAATTTTGGAATGTCACAATAATTAATCCTGGATAATTAGAATCTATCACTCCAGCCAATACATGCATATGAATGAATACATGAATACATGTATTCCTCAAACTACTAATCCTAATTTATATGTGTTTGTTGCTTTCTAATTTGCAGATTTGGGGTCATTATTCTGGATAGAGGTCTCCTTCCTCCTAATGGTTTATTATTTAAATTATGTACAGCAGTGAACAAATTATCTTTCCAATGTTGTTAAGAATTATTAGAACTTAAGTTCCTTATCTGTTCTTTCAATAATCCTTTCATTCTTTCAATTAACCCAGACACTTTTGAATAATATGGAATATGGTATTCTATGTTGTTTAATACACAATATATTGTTTAATACACAATATCTCTTCACTTCATTACGTTTGAAATGTGACCCAATGTCACTTTGGATCTACACTGGAGTTCCATAATGTAGGCTTAAGATATTTAGAGTTTTACGGGTGTTTTTCTGGGTCACATTCTTATAAGAACAAACCACTAGTACACCTGAATAGATGTCAACACAAGTACATATGTATCTGCATCCTTTATCTTGGGGTAGAAGTCCAATATAATCTATTTGCCAAATTTGGGCTGGTACTTTTCCCCTTGCTATCTCTCCAGTTACTACTTGAGGAAGAGTCTATTCCTTTTCCAACTGATATATCTATCTATCTATCTATCTATCTATCTATATATATATATATACACATATATATAGATATATAGCTATATCTATATATCTATATCTATATCTAC
>CM053769.1:392277831-392289515 GCA_028658325.1 Potorous gilbertii
ATTTTCCAATTTTGATTTTTCCCACATGAGAATTCAGGTACCTGAATTCTCATGTGGGAAAAATCAAAATTGGAAAATCAGTAAATATAGGACACTGTTCTCCTTGTTCTCTTTTGATAGCTTGATATACTGCCATAAGTTAAGCATATTGACTACTTCCACCTATCCCAGTACTTTATCTACCTAGTACATGGGTTATAGGCTACTGCTTTCCAATGTCTTTTGTGGCCTAAATATTTTACTGTCCCATCAGTAAATCATGCATGTCTCTATTGTCTTCAGTTAATCCATCATATCCCTCATTTCATTTTACCAAGGACCGTACCAACTGTTGCTTTGATTCAGGAGGTATATAATTTCTCTTAGTATCTATGTTTACTATAGACTCAGGTGGAGCAGAAACTCCACTTTTGCCTGCTTTAGATCTATTATGAATACACCATTTCCATTTAATTATGCTAGCCTCTTGAGCATGTCCAATGTTGTAAGAAGCTGGGGGTACTCATTACTCGGTCATAATCAGGATTCCAGGCCTTAATATCACCTCATGGTCCAAAATTAATCGTTCAGTTTCTACTAAAGCCCAATATGCCACTAACAACTGCTTTTCAAAAGGAGTATATTGAATTCCAGATGAAGACAATTTCCTAGACTAAAATCTTAAAGGTATATTTCAGCTTTGTTGTTTTTGCCATAAACTCCAGTTTGCATATTCATCCTGTACAGTCACTTGTAATTCCACTGGGTCACTTTGCATAGGCCATAAATCCAGGGCCAACTGTGTGGCATCCTTTATTTTTTCAAAGGTTTTACGTTGCTCAAATCCCCAGTCAAAATCATTTTTTCCTATTAATTTTATATAAAGGTTTCAAATCTTGTCCTAGACATGGTATGTGATGTTACCAGTATCAAAATAATCCTGTAAACTTTGGGGCCTCTTTCTTATTGGTGGGGATAGGAATGTTCTGAATCTTTTATCAGACTTGCAAGAGAATCTCTCACAGCCCCTTATTCCATTGTATACCCCAAAATTTTACAGTTTGAGCTGGCCTTTGAATCTTTGTAGGATTAATTTCCCACCCTTCACTTTTCGTATGCTCAATGAAAAGTGTCAACTTTTTTACCACTTATTTGACATTTTTTACTTGTATCATACTATCTATGCATACTATCTATGCAGTGGGTAAGCTATATACCAGGTTGCTCTAATTCATCTAAATGTTTAGCCACAATCCTATGACAAATAGTGGGGTTATGCCGATATCCTTGTGGCAAGCATGTAAAAATATATTGTCAGCCCTGGTAAGTGAAAGTAAATTGGCCCCATTGTTTAGAATCTATTGGGACAGTAAAGAAAGCACTGGCTAAATCAATAACTGTGTACTAAGTCCCATCATTTTTCTGAATTCTTTCTATTAAGGAAATGGTATCTGTAACAGCAGTATACAAGGGAGGAGTCACCTTATTCAATTGTCTATAATTTACTGTCATCATCCATGTCTCATTTGATTTTTATACTCTCCAGACAGGATTATTTTGTCAAATGGTTGCAGAGCACATGATACTGCTTTAAAGTAATTACCTTAGAAAACTCAGATAAAGTGATTGGGTCCATTTTTATTTTACCCATGAAAAGTGTATTAATTCCTATCTTCCTTACTGCAAATTGGTATCTCCCCTCAAGTAAATTTAGAGTCATACTGCTCAATATATATATATTCCAATGATGTATTCAGGAATGGGTAAAACTACTATGGTATATTCTTTCCTAGGTAATTGTTCAATTTTCACCATTGTTTGACTTGACTGGTTGATATTTCAGCCCCTCCCAGACCTGTGATGGTGATAGAAGTTCCATGTTTAAACTTATTAGGGTTTCCATATACAAGGGAGGTCTCCACCCCAATGTCTATTTGTGCCTCAATTACAGTATTTGATTCATTTTTTCCAATACATGGTCAAATTGATATGAGGTCTATAATGCTATCTGCGTATTTCTTCAATCTGATCTGGGACTTGGTCAATTTCCTATTCTCCCTGAAAGTGACAATCTTGGATATAATGTTTCAGGAGGATCTTTAGGGACAGTTCTTACTTCTCTAGTCCCTCTATTATCAAGTCCCTTTTCTCAGTACTTTCTGTATAGTTCATTAGTTGGAATACCATCTATGCTTCTAAAATCTACCCCTTCTCTGAATAGAGCAATAAATAATACTTTCCTTCTCAGTCTATTCTGACTTTGAATCTGCTGAGTATTTACTCTTCTCTCTCAAGGAAATTTATCTTTTGCCCAATCCCCTAAATCACTTAACTATGAAATCATTTCCAGCACATCTGAAAGAGGATTCCCTATTTCCCCAATTATCAAAGTCAAAATTAGGTGCAAGTAAGTATGAGGAGCCATCTTCACTTATTATATTCCTATGGTAAACTGCTATGGCAGTATCATAATATGCATCTGCATTTCAGATCATCATGGAAGTCTTCATTACTTCCTCCTTTAAATTTCTTATACAATTCTTAAGTGAATATCGGAGTCTGCCTCCATAGGCTACATAGAGTCAGTAAGATACTGCCTACTGCAACCTTCTGCAGCCAAAACTAACAGATTAGTCACATTGTTATCCCCTTGCATATTGTAGTCTCTAAAGGCTTCTTGTATAAAAGAATTCTGACTGATACCTATAAATTTCAAGTAATTCATGCCATCAATTTACACTCCTCCAGCTTCTTCATCACTGATTCTCACCATCCAAACTCTTAACAATTACCCCATCCTTTGGGTGAATTAATTCAAAATATATGTGACCTGTAGCTCAGTAAAATCCTCAATTATCTCCCTAAACACTGTGATCCCTGCTTGGTTCTCTTGTTTTTGCCTTAGTATAGGGTGAGCTTCAGTCTTAGAAGTCTCCCTCTGCAACACTGTTTCATTTTCCTACTCTGACTTAGTTATATTTTCTGCCCAAGCACTCTTTCAGTAGTCATTGTCATGGCAACTAGGCTGAGTCTGTACAAAGATCATATGCCCTTTTTTTTGGCCATCCTTCCACTACTTCTTAACTAAATGAACAGACTTTTCTTTGACCAGAGACCTCCCAGCCTGCTCTTTTAAAGAAGAGCCTGAACACTGAGAATTCCCATGCAAACTAGCTAACTCTTCCCATCTGATATTTTTCGTTCAGCATCTCATCTCTGCTTTTACACATAAGACAGTACCCTGTTAATAAAATCCATCCTGTCCTACACATGCCTGCAAGCTCTTTCCCTGGTCTTACTGGTATTTCTTGCAAACCTTGCTTCCCATCTTTCACAGAGTCCAGGCCTTTTAGTCTATTCTCTTGCCAGGGAGGAATATTGTAAATTCTCCTATCATGAAATATCTATTTCATCCTCTAAATTCTTTCTGTCTCTAAAGGGAGATTTTCTACCCTGTGATGCTGTTCATGAGGCCAAATGTATTGCCAAGGCAATATTCACAGCCCTGGTAGTGACAATGAATATGCTGGCATAGTTATCAATCACAAAGGATAACAGACTCTCTGTGTAGAAAGGAAAAGAAAAATATTTTTCAGACACCATATAGTCAAATCCATCACAGTTACCAAGAAATTAATACATATTAGCACTGCAAGGGACAAAGTCATTCCCAAGCCTTGCCGCACCCCTCCCCCTTCAATTTTCAATTCTTTGCCACCAAAAAAAGAGCCACTGTAAATATTTTTATAAATGCAGGTACTTTTCCCTTTTTGTCATTTTCTTTGGGATACAGACCTAGTAGTGGTATTACTGAATCAAAGGGTTTTATAGACAGCTTTATAGTACTTTGGGCATAGTTCCGAATTGTTCTCCAGAATGGCAGGATCCATTCAAAATTCCACCAACAGGGCATTAATGTCCCAATTTTCCCACGCCCCCTCCAATATTTGTTATTTTCCTTTTCTGTCATATTGAGGTCTTTGGTCTTTGGTCAGACAACTATGGTCATTTAATATTGTGTCTTGTGTACCTAGTGTATCCCGTTGATCAGCCACTCTATTTCTTAGCCAACGCCAGGTAGTTTTGATGATAGTTTAACTCTATAACACAGTTTGAGATCTGGTCCAGAAAAGTCACCTTCCTTCACATATTTTTCATTGATTCCTTTAATATTAATCTTTTGTTCTTCCAGATGAATGTTGTTACTATTTTTCTAGTTCTATAAATTATTTTTGGTAGTTTGATTTTAAGCCACTGAATAAGTAAATCAATTTAGGTAGAAAGTCATTTTTATTATATTAGCATGGGCAATTAATATTTTTCCACTTATCTAAATCTGACTTTATTTGTGTGAAAAGTGTTTTGTAATTGTGTTCATAAACTTCCTGGGTTTGTCCTGGTTGGTAGACTCTCAAGTATTTTATTTGTCTATAGTTATTTAAAAGGAATTTCTCTATCTCTTGCTGCTGAGTTTTGTTGGTAATATATCTTTGATAAAAATGTTAATTATTTCAATTAGTCTTTTAGTTGATTTTTTGCAATTCTCTATGTATATCATCATCTGAAAAGAGTGATAGTTTTGGTTTCACACTGTGTAGTCTAATTCCTTCCATTTCTTTTTCTTCTCCTATTAGTATAGCTAACATTTCTAGTACAATATTAGACAATAGTGGTGATATTGACATCCTTGATTTACCCCTGATCTTATTGGGAAGAATTTAAGTTTTGTCCTTGTTACAGGGAATGTTTGGAGATAGTTTTTATATTTTTTAAGTTCCAAATGTGGTGAATTTATTTTATTCTAACGCAAAACTAAAGTTTTCACTATAACAGACAGACCAATATGATAAAAGGTCATGAAAAGGTAGTGTAAGACATGCAGAACATAATGTACAACCTGGAGGATAAGGTCATTTCCATTATAACATGACACTATACTGTTGTTGAAAAACAAATTTACTAGAACACTGAGAAACTGTACTGAAATGTGGCACAAACACTACAACTTCCATGCATGCCTTCAAGTATCTCTCTTTTATAATTGACTCAAAAACTTCTAGGCTTCAGCATGGTGATGCTACAACAATTCTTTGGAAGAATAAAAAGTTCACATAGTTGAAATTTTACAGAAGAATATTAAAGCTAAAACAGAGTGGGTTCATCTCTTTTCATTTCCAGAGATAGACCCTGATACTTTACTTAAAAACTATATTAAGCTTCTAAATCAAATCCCAACCCAATCTTGTAACCTCTTGCATTGAAGATTTTTTCCATCAATTAAAGCTGAAAGGATCTGTTTTACACCTGCTTGGAGTGTCTAAGTAAAACTAAGTCCAATAAGTCTGGCATTAGTCACATTCCCAGATAAAGAAGTTTTTTGATCCAACTTGTAGCAGCAATGCCAAAATGGGTGTTGTTACTGCCAGCCTTTAAGCAAGATTTATTGACATTTCAATCTTCTCATTAACCTTTTGGTAGATCGACCCTCCAAATTCAGTGCCATCATTCACATGTGTGTGTATGTGTGTGTATAGCTGGAAGTCAACAGCCTTATAACCCAGGACAAAATTATTCTGACAATTTGGATTTGGCAATGTCAAAACTCATCTGAGAGCCAGCAAGCCATTCTTCATAAGACAACACAGTCCAGCCATAGATAGTGGGTACAGAGAAATTGTCAACATTTCCACCAACACTGAAATAATCACTCTTATTGGAGGGCTTTAATTTCCTACTTTTCTTTCCTGTGTTTGGTACAAATATGATGTTAGGAATCACCTTCAAACCTTCATCCAATTTATCCTCCATGTTGATTTTTGTCCCCAGAGTATTGTCTGTGTTCTATTTTTGAATGAAAGTAAGCCCATAGTCACAGATATTGTACTTGTTTCCAAATTACCTGAAGCTTTATCTGTATCAGTGTATGAATGACCAGATGTAGAAAATTCCACTCAACCACAAGACTTGGTTCTAAGACCTATTTTAATGATACCAAACCCATATCCTTTGTTGAAAACATTTTTGGCAGCTTTTTCGAAGTCACAGTAAGTTGATGTGTTACACATTTCTTAGTTACAAAGCTTCTCCTCCTCCCCCATACATTTCAGCCTCCATCACATTCCACCCCAGTCTCCAGATCTGTCCCATTAGCCTTGGGCTGGCCTGTGTGATGTGTGGGCCTGTGGCCTCCTCACCTCTGACTGATAGTTTTAGAAGGGATATTGCTTATCATTTTAAGGAAAATTCCATTTATTCTTATGCTCTCTAGTGTTCTTTAATAGGAATGAGGGTTATATTTTTTCATTTTTTGACACAGTTTATAACAGATAAAACAATTCAAACTTTTGGTCAGGTGATACTTCTTTTTAAAGCATTTACAATATGAACCACAAAGTAATTTTTTTTGAAACATTAACCAACTGAGACAAATAATATTTATGTTGCTAACTTCACAAGCTCTTGACTTAATTGTTTCCACATTATTACTAAGAATTAAAGGACCCTAACTTATTGTGGTTGGTCTAAAGTCCTATGCCTAAAAGCTTAATTTTAGACTTAATCTCGGATGTTCCCCTACCAATAATCTATAATTTAATAGATCTAGTATTAAGCTTACAAACCTTTTGACTATAGGAAATTGCCACCAAGAGTAGGGATATTGCAAGGATACAATATCTCCCCAATTTAATGTCAATTTCAGGCAGGATTAGATTGTCCACTTGCATTCAGTCAGGCTTAAAGTCTGCCAGGTGTCAGTGGGGAAATTGAGTCAGGAGAACCTCAGCCCAGACTGCACAGCCACTCTCCCACCCTTCCCATGAGATCACCTTTTGCAGTTCATACCAGCATCTCACAAACTTACTGGCATCATGGATTTGAGGATCAGACTGCCTTTTTTGGTATCCATATCTGGAGTTAGGCTCAGAAGAACAATCACTTAATAGTCCCATAGCATCTAAAAATGGCAAGTTCCAATAACCAGGTTTCAAATATGATTATAATTTCACTTTGGCTAAGGAACATCTTTAGAGGCAAGTCTTAAGTGGCTTACATGCCTTTCTATACATGTTCTAGTTCCTGATTAAATAGCAATCATAAAATCAAATTTACCATTAAAACCTTAACTTTTCCATCAATGCCAAATTTTACCCAAGGTTACTATCCTCTAGTAAATTTAGACTAAAATTCTTTTCCCCAAACTAAAGATGTCATTGATTTATTCTCAGTAATTAATTCAGTCAATTGTTTTAATACTAATTGCTTTTACCTCACTTTGTAACATCTCCCCATCACTCCCATCCCCCTGCTTCCTAATGCCTTGCATTTTGATTACTCCTGCCCTCCCTTCTATCACACTCCACCCTTCCCTTATGCCCATCTTCTCTCTTTTCTTGTAGGGTCAGATAAATTTTTATACTCCATTGCCTGTATTTCTTATTTCCTGATTATATGCAATCAAAATTCTCAACATTCGTTGCTAATACTTTGAACTCCAACTTCTCTCCCTCACCCCCTCCCTCCTTAACCCCACTGGGAGGCAAGCAATTCAATATAGATTAAATATGTGTCGTTTTGCAAAAGACATAATAATCATGTTGTGTAATACTAATTATATTGCCCTCTGTCCTACTCTATCCCCCATGAGGGTTGTATTTTGTTAAAGGCTTTTTTTTTTCTTCCCATCAATTGAGATAATTATATTATTTCTGTTGGTTTTGTTATTGATTTGGTCAATTATTCTGATAGTTTTTCTAATATTGCACCAGCCTTCATCCCTGCTATAAATCCCACCTGGTTATGGTATTTGATCCTGGTGATATATTACTATAATCTCTTTGCTAGTAATTTTTTTCCTTCAATAAGCATTTATTACTATATATGTGTTTATAGATCTATTTATGTTTATAGGTACACATATGCACATGTATGCATTTACATTTTAATACAGATTAAAGTTCAGAAGGAAACAATATTTAAATATTATACCTAATCCTTTACTAAAAACTAATTACACATTTTCTTCTTTCACTCACAAGTGTCAATTCCCCTGAGGTTTATCATATTTAACTTATCTAAAATTCTGTTCACTTCCTTGAGTTCTTTTTTATTTTGTGGTTATATTTATTTAATTCTGAAAGGAGAACGTTGAGGTGCCCTACTAGTATAACTGTGCTATCTATTCACTCCTATAACTCATTTAACTTGGTGCACTTATGTTTAGTACTGCTGTTACTTCATTGTCTATGGTACCTTTTAGCAAGATGTAGTTTCCTTTCTTTTCTCTTTTAATTAGAACTATTTTTGCTTTTGCTTTATCTGAGATCGTGATTACTACTCCTTTTGTTTTTTTTTTTAATTTCAGCTGAAGCATAATGGAATCTGCTCCAATCTTTTACCTTTATTCTGTATGTCTCTGTCTACTTTGAATGTGCTTTTTGTATATTATCAGATTTTAGTTTTTAATCTTCTCTGTTACCTGCTTCTGTTTTATGAGTTAGTTTATCTCATTCACATTCACAGTTATAATTACAAACTTTGTATTTCTCTCTTTTCACCCCATCCTTCTTCACCAGCATTTTGCTCCTTACTCCCCCGATCTGCTTTGCCTTCTATCACTCCCCACATTTTTGATCCCCTTCCTTCTTCTACATCCCTGTAGGGTAAGATAGATTTCTATACCCAGTTGAGTGTGATGTTATTCCCTCTTTGAGACAAATCCAACCAAAGTGAGGTTCAAATAATGCTCACCCTCCTTTTCTTTGCCTCCACCATAAGTTTTTTTTTTTACATCTCTTCCTGTAGGATAATTTAACCCATTCTACCTTTCCATCCCTCTTCTCTCAGTGTAATCCTATTTCTTAACCCTTAATTTTTTTATATCATCCCATTAAAGTCAACTTCTAGACATACCTCCTGTTTGTCTGTGCTCTTTCTCACTGACCTAGTAGTTCTTAACAGTTACAAAATCATCTTCCTGTATAGAGATGAAAACCATTTGACCCTATGGAATCCCTTATGCTTTCTCTTTACCTTTTTATACTTCTCTTGAGTCTTGTATTTGCAAATCAAATTTTCTGTTTAGCTCTGGTCTTCTTATCAGAAATGCATTAAAATTCTCTATTTCATTGAACATCCTCTTGTCCTGAAGAATTATGCCCAGTTTTGGTATACAACTGATTTTTTGGTTGTAAGCCAAGCTCCTTTGCCTTCCAGAATATCATATTCCAGGCCCTTTGACCTCTCAGAGTAGAAGCTTCTAAATCCTATATAATCCTGACTATAACTCCTTGGTATTTTGAATTGTTACTTTCTGGCTGCTTACAATATTTTCTCCATGACCAGAGAGTTTTGAAATTTGGTTATAAAGTTCCTGGGAATTTTCATTTTGGGATTTTTTTCAGGAGGTGATAAATGGATTCTTTCAGTTTGGTTCTAGGATATCAAGGCAGTTTTCTTGGATAATTTCTTGAAAGATGATGTCTAAGCATTTTTTTAACATGGTTTTCAGGTAGACCAATAATTCTTAAAATATTTCTTCTGGATCTATTTTCCAGATAAGTTGGTTTCCAATGAAATATTTCACATTTTCTTCTATTTCTTTTTATTCTTTTGGATTTTGTTTTATCGATTCTTGATATCTCATGGAGTTATTAGCCTCCATTTATCCAATTCAAATTTTTAAGGAATGATTTTCTTTAGTGAGCTCTTGTTCCTTCTTTTTCATTGGGCCAATTATACTCTTTAAGGAGTTGTTTTCTTTAGTGAATTTTTGTACATCTTTTTGTCCATTTTTTATACTTCTTTTACCAAGCTATTGGCCCTTTTTTTCCACAATTTTCTTGCATAGCTTTCATTCATTTTCCCAATTTTTCTTCTATCCCTCTTACTTGATTTTTTTTAAAAAATCCTTTTTGAGCTCTTCCAAGAGTTCCGTTTGGGAGTGAGAATTATCCGTATTCCTCCTTAAGGTTTTTCATGTAGTGTATTTTGACATTGTTATCCTCTTCTGAGTTTTTGTTTTCATCTTCCCTTTTGCCATCACAACTTTCTATGTTCAGGGTCTTTTTGTTTTTTGTTTTTATTTATGTTGTTTTTGTATTGTTTTTGCTCATTTTACAATCTATTTAATAGCTTTTGAAGATGAGTTCTTCTCCTGGGATACAGGGAGCACAGTCTCAGGTTTCTTACATAAAGTGGGTCAGGGGCCTACTGCATTGCACCTTCTAGGCCTTGAGGTTTACCTGCTGTTCGAGGGCCTCTGGGTCTGGAAGCTTGTCTATAGCACTGAGGCCTCAAGGCCTTACTGCTGGTCTCTTATGCTGCTCACCAGATGTACCAAGGTCGTAGGATCTGACTTGAAGCCTCCAGTTCCCTTGTCTGGATACTACCTCCACTGCTCTATGATTGCCTTTTATCCAAATGAATGAGATAGATCTTTACTATAGTCCTTCTAAGTTGACTTGAGCTGAAAAATTGTTTCACCCTATCTTTTTTTCATATTCTGTTGCTCCAGAATTAATTAGAAGTTGGAGGGAAATTTGAGAGTTCAGACAAGTCCCTGTTTTTTTCTCCTCTGTTTTCGTTCGACCCTCTTTTTGCCTTTAAAGGTCCATAAACAGTGGCTTGAAAGTATGAACATAAGTATTTCCTAGGATCCCAAGATACTCTTCTTATCCTAGGTAAATATGTGCATATGGCAAGAAATCAGAGAATATTTCTTTTTTTTCAAATTTTATAATAGATTGTCCTTAACTTATTCCAAACTACAAGATTCTAGTTTACTGAAAAACTTCTACTAATACAGAAGGATGGATGATGCTATAGTAATGTGCTAGATTTGGAATCAGGTAAACCTGCATTCAAATGATGTTTAACTCATTATGGGACCTCAGCCAAGTAACTAACATTTCTGAGCCTCAGTTTCCTCATCTATAAAATGACAGGGTTGGAGTACAACATCACTGAATTCTCTCATAGCTTTAGATCTCTTAACCTATAAACTACAGTCCAGAGATCTCACAACATGGGGAAAAGAATAATGGGTAAAGTACTTGGAACCACTTTACACAAAATGCAATCTTCTTATACATAATTGTCATCCCTACTTGAAAATTGTAGGCAGTGCATTTGATTTATGAGATACATAGAACATGAAGTAACATTTGATCCACTCTTCAAGTGAAGACCATCATAGGACATATGTATGAAACACAGCAACATTGTGTGATGATTAACTATGATCTACTTTGATTAGCAGAATTTCTTATTTAGCATGATGCTATCTCATGGAGGTCTCTGGACAGTAACCACATTAATTCATCACAGCACTCATTTCTTTACTGCATTTTCATCATGTTGCCATAGCATCATCACAGTAAAAAAAAATTCCACTCTAATACTACACAATTCCCAATGGGTTGAAGGGAGAGAGAAATAAAGTAGGAAAGGAAGTACAGGAGAGTCGAAAGAACACTGAACTTTGATTCAGAAGAACTAGTTTAGAATGATTTACATGATGCTGCTTAACCACTTTTGCAAATAAATTCAATTGCATTAATATTTCTTTTTTTATTTAAATAAATTTATTTAACTTTTTACATTCATTTTCACAAGATTTTGGGTTCCAAAATTTTCTCCCCCTTTGTCCCCTCCCCCCTCCTCGATACACTGGACATTCTAATTACCCATATCACCAATCTGCCCTC
>CM053769.1:392290015-392323198 GCA_028658325.1 Potorous gilbertii
AGAGGGCAGATTGGTGATATGGGTAATTAGAATGTTCAGTGTATTGGAGAGGGGGGAGGATACAAATGGGGAGAAAAGTTTGGAACCCAAAATCTTGTGAAAATGAATGTAAAAAGTTAAATAAATAAATTTATAAAAAAAAAATGAATGACATGGAATAATACTATCCTATAAAAAGTTATGCACATGGCAAATATAAAGAATCACAGAAACATTTTTGTGAAATGACACAATATGTAGTAAACAATCAAGAAAACAATCCATACAATGACTACAACATTATCAATGGTAAGAATTTCATCCATAAAATAATCAAAAATGAATGTTGTAAAGTTACAAAGAATAAACACGACCCTGAAGAAGAAATACGAGAATATGCACTCAGACACATACACACAGACACAAAGAAACACACACACACATGCACAGACACACACACTCCACCACCACCACTCCTTTTGCCAGGGATGGCAAGTCCAGAACTTGGGAATGCAACCTGTGTTTTCAGATATTGGAGGGTGTATTGGTCAGTTTTGCTGGTTTTATTTTTTCTTTTCTTTATATTTTTCTTTTTAAAACATTTCCTTTATTACATGAGATGGCTTTGTGGGAGAGGGAGGAAGAAGGATGTAAGGGAAATTTGGGGCAATGTAAAAATAAAAGATACCAATAAAACTTAATTTGTTTTACAAGAAGTATATGAAATGGGATTCAAGTCTATTTTTTCCTCACTCCAAATTTAACACTCAGTTCATTAGCAGAAACAATGAGACATCTTGAGGAAGAGACAAGAAATAGCATGTGTCAGGGAAGCCACACCACTGCTATGATTTCAGACCATGATGGAAACAAGAGAGGATCTAGAGATCAAAGGCCTAAGAATGGTCATCCCCTCTTCCCCAGTCCCTCAGGCCATATACACTTCCAAACCAAACTTTAAGACCATCATAGAAGATAACAGTCTTTATAGAAATGCAACCTATCAACTGCCTCTGAAGGTATCAAACCCTTCTCTTCCTCAGATATTTTTGCCACAAGCCCAGAAATAAAGGTTTTTGCCACCAAAGTTCTTTGTTTTGTTAGAAATATATATTATCCATGGAAATGACATTAAAGATGAATTAGTATTTGGTTTGTCCTGCATCCTGAGGTTCATGAGGCCTTTCTATCTGCCAATATTTCCTATGTTGCCTCCATCATTAGAATGTGACCTCCTTGTAAGCAGTGACTGTGCTTACTTTTCTGTTTGCATTCTCAGCTCTTAACATGGTGCTCTGAACTTAGCAAGTATTTAATAATTTTAATGATTTTTTTCATTAATTTATATGTCATAAAAGACACAGGATACATGACTTCAGGTCTAAGAGAAAGATGGCAAAATCACAAATATTGTACCAAACATTGTACTAGACAAATATTGTACAAATATTGTACAATTGTACAAGAAAGCTTTGTTGTTGTTGTTCTGTTGTTTCAGTCATGCCCAGTTATTCATGACATAATTTGGGTTTTCATTTCTGGTAAAGATCCTGCAGTGGTTTGCCATTTCCTTCTCCATCACAAAAAGGTACCCAGGAACTGAAAGACTAGAAAGTACTACATTTCTTGAAGCACATTGTGTAAAACAAAATTTTTCAGTTGCCACATAATGTGATCAGGGGAGTAAACCATATGAAATAATATGGGTAGAATGGAATTTTTGGCTTAGACTCAACATTAACTATGTACTTTTAAGTCATTTGTCCACACAATCTAATAACAGATGGTTGTAGAACATAATTTCACATGGAATTTAAATAGATTTGCTATAGGTAATCAAATAGTGTAGAAAGGCCATAAAGAACACAATGTGTTTTTGCCATGCCCCATTTGTTTTGTTGGGCTGTAAGTTAGTTTCTGACTATGGAATTGAGGAGAAATTATTCTGAAGTATATATACTTGATACTCAATTGTTGAGACACTAAATTTAGGTACTTATCCATCTGAGGGAACCATTTCTTCTCCACCAACTATCTAGGTGAAACTTCCAATAGAAATCTAGTTACACTGATCAATTATTTAATAATTTAGAAGGCTAGAAGCCTTCATAGGAAGAGCCTTATGCATATAATGCAATCTGTCTGAACTGTGACTATTCTTACAGAAAGTTTGCAGACATTGATGCCCCCAGAACTAACTTAGAGTTATGCTGGGATACCATCTACTCAGTGACTTATTGGTTACTTACTAAGGGTTGGTGATCATTTATAGGTTTTGAAACTGGAGTCAAATGGAACTAAATTATCACCTCAGGGAAAATAATAAATGTAAATGAGACTAATTCACACCAAAATACTACTTCCTCTAGTAACTTTTCAGTAAACTAAAAGGAAAACCTGTGTTCTTTCAGTAAATTAGTCACCATTGTGGGTACCATCCGGGAAAGAAAGAAAAATGTGGAAGACCTGACCCTGTTTCAAAGAGACAGCTCACTTGTCCTGTGACCACCTCAGAGAACCAATTAAGGAAGCCACTCAGTGAAGATTGCAGAAGAAAACATGCAAGTCTGTCAGGAATTGCTTTCTCAGGATCTTGCAGTGAACCCTGTGTTTTATCAATTTCTGCTAGTTGAAAATAATTGAAGCAGGTGCTATATTAATATTTGTCATTCCTCAAAAAAATAGCATTTGATCTAATGGCACAAACATTAGCCTTTTCTCCAACATCCCACTTCTTTCTCTCATCTCTCTCACAGTTTGATAGTGTAATTTCCAATTAATTGCATGGGACTACTTATCCCTATTCCACTGCAGAAAGAGTCAAGGGAAATGTCCTTGTCTTTTAGGTCTGCTTAGAGACCCTGAGTTCTCTACTGGGACTGAGTGCCTATTGGGACTGACCAAGGAGGACATATTAAAGTGACTTGGAGCTTAGTTCTGTCCTCATTTCATTTTTGAAACTGGTTTCAAGTAGTCACTGTTTTTTGTTTGTTTGTTTGCTTTTTAAATGGTTTTACTTACCAAGAAGTTTCTTCAATTAAAATAAAAGCTACCATTAGTCAAACAGTATAAGTCAGTGGTATGAAATGCAAATTGAAACGGGGTCCACTAAATCATCCATTAGGATCCCTACAGGCCTCGTTTTGACTTAGAAAACCACACATGTTTATTTTGTTATTAATACATCATCACATTAAAGTCAGATAGAAACTACATTTAAATCCTATTTGGGCCTCACTTAGGATTGTTGTGAGCTCCAGGAAGTCCATGGGCCATGAGTTTGTCACTTCTGTTCTAACAAGGAGAAATAAGTCAAGAGCAAGAAGTGTTGTGCATAAAAACTATTGGGATTTTAGATTCCATTCGGAGAAGTAGTGTCCAGAATAAGGGAATTTTGTTCTAGTCAGAGTATAATTTTGACCTCTAGGTACCAAAATTAAAGGTAGATGTTGACAAACTCTACAGTATCCCCAAAAGATAATGTTACATGAATGACATTTGGAAGAATTAGTGATGTTTAACCCGGTGAAGGGAAAATTTAGGGAGGACACAAAAGCTCTCACTCCGCCTCTTGTAGAGTACATTTTTTTCTGGAAGATCAGTCCATATATGGTAGGAGGAGATTACAAAAAGGCCAAATCTTCCCTGTCTAGATAGCACATATTTCACATTCCCTGCTGACTTAGTTAGTGAGGGCTTAGAGACTATCACCCCTTGCTTTCATAACCAACTTGTAAAGTTTCCAGTTCCTCAATGTCAGGAGCACTCATCTACCTATGTCACCAATCCTATTTCATATAGCATATATTCTATGCAGTAATGGAGAGTGGCATGGGCCTCTGGTCACGTGAAGTTGTCAACCACTTGATTATATTTCCTTTATAGCCCTTCCCATGTAGGCTGAAACATAAATAACACAGATGAAGTATATATTTGGCATACCCTGAAGGCTTTCTAAAGCTCAGAATTCTGGAGATTCTGTCCCTGGATTTGCCAGTCATTGTAACCCCACCTACCATACCAGACAACAAATTCATTAGTTACTGTCCAGAAGTAAATATAGAACCAGTGGAAGTGCCTCCCTTGTTTCAGAGAGTCCCCCATGACTAGATAAGTGTTTTTGAGTTCTGCCCACTGAATACTATGTTTTAATCCCTTCATTCTTCATTAGAATGGTAGATACAGAGTGAAAGGTTATAGCTACTCAGCAGAAATTCCCTCTGGTCCTAGAAGAACTGATATTTGTGAAATGAACCTCACCCCTATTAGTGCTTGCAAGATGTTCCCAGTGTGGGGCACACTTAGGGTGTCCAGTAATTGGGGATTGGTGTATCCTCTGGGTCAAGAGAGATTAATGGAGATTTTGCTACTTGCTCATAACAATTTCTGATTCCCTGGAGGGTTGGGGACACTACAGCCTGTCCCTGACCTGAAAATACTACTTCCATTTCAACACAGAGCATCAGTGACTGACCTTAGCTTTTTAGGGTTGTTTTCCTTAATTTGGGGGAGGATAAGCAATTTAGTCCTTTAAGTGATGAAGTCTGTGAGGGTTGTGTGGCCATCAGAGCCCAATGTTAGAGAGTACCTATCTCTCTAGGGATGAATACCTCGAAGAAATATTTGAGAGCTTCTTGTTCTACTACCTCATTGGCAGTCTCTTGCCATTATGGTGGGTCCTTAGGTTAAAGGAAGCTTTGGTGGATATGACCAAGGTCTCTACCTGGAAACCATCACCTGAATGGACTGAGGGTGTTGCTTGATTGACCACTGCTAGCTTGACTATGCTCAGATTCTTCTGTTGCTTTGGACCCTGTTTAAGGGGTTAAGACTTACACATGACTATGGAGATGATGGCAAGCAGGGCTATGACATGGGAAATATGTTGTTTCCAAAAAACAATATGCCTACTAGGTGTCAGGGTCCCTTAACATCAATGGGGGCCATGAGGGAGAGTAGATTTTCTTGGATCAGGACAGAAATGTTATTGCCCTAAAGGGTCAATATATGCCCTAGGAATTTTATACACTGAGGGGGCCTGGATTTTGTAGGGAATGACTGTCCAACTATAATTGGTCAGATGTCTGACTGTGGACATAAGGTGGGCCTGGACTGGGTCAGAGGCAGTGTGTGTGATTATGATATCATTCATGTACTGCTATCTGCAGATTCCCTCAAGTACTGAGAGGTCATCCAAATTCTGGTGGCACAGTCTGTGGGCAATCACAAAGAAATTCAAATAAAGTGAAAGTATATTGTGCCCCCTCAAAGATGAAAGTAAAATGAGGTATTGGGAATACAAGGATTTGGACAAGGATAGGACCATATTAGCCAGATCTAATGGCACTACAAGTCAAGAGCAACCAGAGGATTGGATATCTTCTATCACTTCTATACTGTTGGTTTGTAAATTTGGTCTTTACTCAGGAAGTGCCTCTGTAACTTCAAGTTGCTCCTCTCCACCTTAAAATTACAACCCTGAACTCCTTATGGCCAATGGAGTTGCCAATCAGTATCAGCTGTACTCAGTGCCAGCAAAAGGTCCCCTGTCATTTCTTTGTGACCAGATGCCCAACTGTTTTACAATCTCTGAGATGAACTTCTGAGGTTGCTGCTGCTGCTTTGCCACTGGTGCTGTCTTTGGTGTGCTCTGAGCCAGCCCCTGCCCTGGAGTCACAAATCTCTTCTGCCAACCTCCTAGGTTGTCCACCTGGGAGAATGTCTCAACCTGATCTTTTGTTAGTTCTTCTGCTCCAAAAAATTGATTTGAAGAATTACTTTAAAGTTGGGGAATGAGGAGAGAGTTTGGCTGGCTTGTTGCCTGTAATCTACTATCTTGGCTTCCCCTCACTGACAATCATTTTTTGTGGCATTGACAGTGCTATGGGCCCCTGGGAACTAGTATCGATGAAATGCCCTTCTCAGTCCTGGATCTCAGATCACAGGCAACCTCAGTGTAGACCAGGGGCCCCCTAAAACTCATACAAAGAATAGGTGGTGTTACTATCTGAGGCACCTAGACCAATATGGATTCCATTGTAGGGACAGTCAGGGTAATAAAGGCCCCAATAGTTACAGCTTGTGAGCACCCCATTCCCTTTCATGTAACTGGCATGGACATCTTAAGACATCAACCGCCCACTTGTATCAAATCAAAAGAATGGGCACTGGCCTTGGTAAGACCAAGTGAGGTCCAGTTTCATTTCTCCTTCCCATGAAAATTGCCAACACTCTGAAAAATAAGCTTAGGCAAGGGATGCATCCTATCATAAAAGATTTATTTGCTGAAGGTCTAATGATCCTCACAGTCTCCCCATTCAATTTCCCATTCTGATCAGTCTAGAAAATAGACAAGAATGAAGGGAAAAAGCTGGATTATAAGAAGTTGAATAAGGTTGTTTCCTCAATCAGAGCCCCACTTTGAACATTATAGAAGTGATATCCAATCCAAGGATATCCAATCCACTGGTTGGTCTTGGCTTGTAGTGCCATTATATCTGGCTAATATGGTTTAATTCATGTCCATATCCTTGTATTCCCAATACCTCATTTTACTTTCATCTTTGAGGGGGCACAATATACTTTCACTTTATTTGAATTTCTGGGTGATTTCCCACAGACTGTACCACAGACCTCCCAGTACTTGAGGGAATCTGCAGATGGCAGTACATGGATGATATCATAATCAAACACACTGCCTCTTACCCAGTCCAGGCCCACCTCATGCTCACAGTCAGATATCTGACCAGTTATAGTTGGACAGTCATTCCCTATAAAATCCAAGCCCCTTCAGAGTATAAAATTCCTAGGGCATATATTGACCCTTTAGGGCAATAACATTTCTGTCCTGATCCAAGAAAATCCACTTTCCCTCATGGCCCCCATTGATGTTAAGGGAGCCTGACACCTAGTAGGCATGTTTAGACTTCAGTCTTTTGATTGAATCCAAGTTTTATAGAACAAATCCTTTTAAGGAGATTTGTTCTTTGAAGTTTGGATATAATCAAAGGGCCTCACATGAGGACCTAGACAGTCACATGTGACTTTGAGGCTACAGGCTCCCCACCCCTGGAGGAAAATATAAAGTTAGTAATCATGGCTGTGAATGTAAATGCCATGAATTCATCCATAAAACAGAAGTAAACAGCAGAATAGATTAAAACCAAAATTTCAATATCTTGCTTATAAGGGACACATTTGAAACAGAAAGACACACGTACAGCTAAAAATAAGGAGATGGAGCAGAGTCTATAGTACGTCAGCAGAAATAAAAAAAAAATGGAAAAAGTCTAGGGGTAGCCACCATGACCTCAGACAAAGCAAAAGAAAAGAAGACCTAATTATAAGAGATAATCAGGGAAAATTACATTTTGATGAAATAATTGAAAAAATTTTTTCAATAAATTTCTATGATAAAGGCCTTTTTTCTCAAATGTATAGAGAACGATGCCAAATTTATAAAAATAAGAGCCATTCCCCAATTCACAAAATGATTAAAGAATGTGAACAAGCGATTGACAGAAGAAGAAATCAAGGCTTTCTAGGGTCACACGAAAAATGTTCTAATCGTTATGTATTGGAGAAATGCAAACTGAAGCACTTCTGAGGTACCATCTCACACCTGTCGGGAACGACAGGTGCTGGAAGAGATGGGGGAAAGAGGTAGACTAATGAATGACTGATGGAGTGTAGAAGCAGTTGGGCAGCTGGTCAGAAAGAAATGACAGGGGAGCTTTTGCTGGCACTGAGTACAGCTGATGCTGACTGGCAGTTCTATTGTCCATAAGAAGCTCAGGATGCTCTACAACCATTGTAGAGAAAAATTTGAAATTATACATAAAGGGCTATAAAACCGTTTATAATCTTTACCCAGCAATGCCATTAGATCTGTACCTTAAAGAGATCAAACAAAAGGAAAAAGGACCTATATTCATACAAATATTTATAACAACCCTTTTTAAGGTGGCAAAGAATTATAATTTGAGGGGATGTCCATCAATTGGAGAATGGCTGAACAAGTTGTGGCATACGATTGCCATGGATATAAGAAATAATGAGGGGGATGGTTTCAGAAAACACTATATGAATAGATGTAAAGTGAAGTGAGCAGAACCAGGAGATTATTGTACACAGTAATAGCAATATTGTAATGACGAGTACCTGGAAACACTTAACTTCTTTGATCAATAAAATGTTCTAGGAAAACTCCAAAGAACACATGATGAAAAATTTTATCCAACTCCAGAGAAAGAACTGATAAACCCTGCGTATAAATTTAAGTATAGCTCTTTAAAATTTTTCTTGGGTTTTTGTGAGATATGGCTAATATAAACATATATTTTACAAAATTTTATATGTGTAATTGAAATTTTGCTTGCATTGTCAGTGGATGGGGGAGGTATGAGAGAGAGAGAATTTGGACCTCAAAATAAAAATAAAATGACAAAATAAATAAAATTAAAAAAAAAAACAACAGAAAACCAAGAATTGATTGTCCCCAGGGGACCCAGTGTCCTTAGAACTACAAAGTTATTACTACAATCAAGTAGTACCAGCTGAAGTGCCCTCATGTATACCTAAAGAAGGGAGACACAAAGAAAGTCCCTGATTAAATGAGGCCAAACAAGCCCAATTTTTGGATACTTAGTGGGAAAGATCACACTGACAGAAGGGGATGAAAATAAATCAATCACACTTCAATAATAGGGCACATAGCCCAGTGTCTGTGGCGATTGTGGTGGGAGAGGGACACAGATGGTATGGGGAAAAGAGAGATATGGAAAAGGGGCATATAGTGTCATTTATATAACTATGGATCTTAGGTGGAAACTCCCAAGAAGGAGGGACCCTTGCCAGGTAGAGGTGTGCTCTAGGCATTTTGTAGGCCCATTCTTTAAGCATTCTGGAGGAACAGAATGGTCTAACTCTCGTCAGTACTACCTTGGGGTTTACTCATTAACATATCAGTATCATCTCAAAGTTATCAGTGCCAATTTAAGATTATTTAATTTACATAACATTTCTCTAATTTTACCACACAAGTCTGGGGTATATTTATAACTGTCAGACCAAGGGGTCAATAATGGGTTCTAGCTGTCTTTAGCATATGGACTGATATGATCTTATGTAATTTAGGAAGCACATTTTACAAGTAGCTTTTATGTTCTCCTTTAAAATCTTAAATCCTATTTCCGATTTATTGTTACCTTGTACTGACTACTTAAGTACCTACTTACTATACTAACTGGTAGAATGGTCTAGGGAACCATAAGGAGGTATAATTTCAGTAGAGTCCCTTCCTGTTAAGCTGTACTGTGAGTCTATGGCTAGTATTACAAGATAATGTGTGGGATTTGTTTGTTTAACCAGTTTTCCTCTGTTAGGATCATTATAGAATTTTAGAATTAGAAGTGACCTTTGAGGTCATCTAGTCTAACTTCATACTAATAACGTATAGTTGCCTTCTAATCACACAGATGACAGTCATTTACTCTCTTTGTGTCCACTGCCAATGTAGGGCAGCCATAGCTTCGTAATGTCTATTTCACCGTCAGAGAGCTCTAGTTGTTAGAAATTTGTTTCTCCTGCCAAGCCAAAAATCTGATTTGCTGTAACTTCCACCCATGGGTCCTTGTCCTTCCCTCTGGCACATAACACAGCAATTCTTCCACATGCCAACCCTTCATATTTGTCAAGACAGCATTCTTGTCACCCTCTAGCCATCTCTCTTCAGGCTAAATATCCCCAGTTTCTTCAACTATTCTCTTAGGATATGGTTTCCAAGTCTTTTATTAGCCTGTCACTTTCTCCTAAGAACACACTAAAGTTTGTCGATATCTGTCTAAAATGTCCAGAACAACATATGGTAACACTAATAAAATTCTAGGTCAGCTTAGGTCAGGGGTTCTCAACTTTATTTTCTGTGTCATGGAACTCTTTGGTGGTCTGAAAAAAACCTATAAACTCTCTCTCTCTCTCTGTCTGTCTCTCTCTCTGTCTCTCTCTCTTTCCCCATACACACACACACACACATATGCATGCCCATACACGTAACATTATATATATATTTATAAACATATGTGTGTACATATATATGTATATATAAAATTGTTTGTTGCCTATATTCATAACAGAAGGAAAGTTTGTGTTACAGTCAGAGTTTAATGAAAATAGAGAAATTTTTTTTCCATCAAACTTCATAGAAGCCCTGAAACCTAATCACAATTCCACCAGCAGTAACTGTGGACTTGATGTTAAGAGTCCTTGTCTTAGGATAAGGCTGCTTGAAGTCACATAAGCTGCATGAGGGCCAGTACTTTTATTTGTCTGTGTTTCTTTTGTTCTGCTTAGTACAGTATTACACACAGGTTTCAACTTCATTGGTGTATGATCTCATCAATGTTGGTACTCTCTGCAAAGATTCAGACTGGTGCCCATCTGTGCCCTCTAATTCTATGCAACTCTTGTCGTTTTCCTCCTTCAAACCACAGACAATTTATCCTATGCATTGGAGGCCTTCATTTATTTCCTTTGGCAGAAATAGGCACTTGATACATAATTGATGAGTTGATGAATCAACTTCAAAAAAAACCTCAGTTTAGCCATTTTTAAGATCCCTCTTCACTTAATATTTCTTTTCATTGCCATACCCAGCTTCCTTTGATTGAGGAAATACTAAATTACCCTCCTACTAATGAGTGAAAGAGAGGCTTGGGTCTCACATCACTTAAAGGGTATATAGGCAAGTGGAGGAAAATAGCAACTTTGAGAAAATGTATTAGTAAATTTCATTTGAGTATTAGACTTTTTTGTTATGTATAATGCTCCAGTATTGATGGTTAATAAATTAGTAAAGGCTGACATTAGATGCTACCTAGGTTCAGGACATCCTGCATCCCTACTGCCTGCAGATACAGCTAAAATGAATGCCTGAATGAAAAGAGGGAAACTCTTTTAGGAACATCATATGGAATCTATTATTTCAGAAAATGAATGAATGAATGAAAAAGCATTTATTAAGTGTTTTCTGTGTGGCAGTCTCTGAGCACAGCTCATGGAGATACAAATCTTGTAAAAAGTTCTCGACCTTAAGAAGTTTATATTCTAATAAGGGAAGTTAACACACATAGGGAATGATGTTCAGGAAGTTGTATTTCAGACTGAGAAGTCTTAGGGATGGTGTGTGGATCCATAAGGAAATTTATCTAAATGACCTTTCTTTAAAAAAACTATTACTCATTTTTTAAAAAAAAGTTTAACATTCTTTTTCGAGTTCTCTTCCTCCCATATCTCGCCTACTTACTGAGAAGACAAGCAAAATTATATCAATTAATTATACTTTGAAATCATACCAAACATATTTCCATATTTGCCATATCACAAAAAACTCAAACAAGTTAGTGAGAAAGTTGTATTTCAATATTCACTCAGAATTCAGTTTTGTCTTTGGAGGTGAATAGTATATTTCATCGTGAGTCCTTTCAAGTTATCTTGGATCATTTTATTGATCAGCGTAGCCAAGTACTTCACAGTTTATCATCACTACAACTTTGCTATTACTGTGCGCAGCAGCTGTTCTCACTTCTCTTTGCATCAGTTCATTTAGATCTTCCCAAAATTTTCTTTTTCTGAAACCCTACACCCTAACCCCTGCCAGTCATTCCTTATATCACGATAGTATTTCATTGCAAGTCACAAGTTGTTCAGCTCTTCCCAAAGTGATGAATATCCCTTCAATTTCTACTGCTTTGCCACATCAAAAAGAACTGCTATAAATGTTTTTGTATGTGATAATTCTCCTTTTTAAGGATTTCTTTTCTTCAGTGAATTTTGTGCCTCTTACCATTAGACCAATTCTGAGTTTGTATCTTAGTCTTCCTTGCCATCGTATAAGATTTTTTATGGTCAAGTCTGTTGTTATCATTTTATCATTTTTCCAGACTATTTCTTGACTTTGAACTTTATGTTAAAGTTGGGCTATTCACCTAATAGTGGGGAGGCATTGTCCCAAACTTTAGACTTTTTCATACTGCTATTTTCATAGCCAGTTCTGGGGATCTTTAAGCTTTTTGTCTTTCCAAGGTGGTATAATCCTGAGACAGGTTTGGTCATTGCCTTCCTGGCCTACACTCTGATCTTTACCCAGGAATGACCGTTGTTCCTTTGAAGACAAAAATACTAGTGTTCCTTTTGACCTTGGAACCATGACTAGCTCCCCTGCCCCCCTGAACTTCAAATGATAGTACTTCTCTCTGCCCTGGGACTGTGACCAGGACCTCTGCTTCCTTGTGACCAGCAAAAAATGCACATCTTTACAGGTAATAGAATTGCCACTCAGCACTAGCAACACCCATTGCCAGGAAAGAGTCACTTATTATCTCTTTCTGACCAGTACCCCTTACCATTTCTGGGCTGAGAGCTCTCAAAGCTGCTGCTGTTGCTTCTTCTACCTCCCCCAAAGACTGCTGCTGGTGCTTCTGCCATGCTATGGGCAGGTCCACAATCTGGTGTCATGGATCTCTTCTGCTGATGTCCTAAGTTGTCTTAGACTTCAAAAATATCTCACTCTAACCTCCTGTTGATCCTACTACTTTAAAATTTCATTTGAGACATAACTCTTAAGTTGTTTTTAGAGGAATGTTGAGAGAGTTCAGCTAGGTTTCTGTCACTAATCTGGCATCTTGGCACTGTCCCTTAAATGACTTGTCCTGGAATGGTAGTGTTTCTTTGTTTACTGTTCCCCAGGCTTATGTTGAAAAGGTTAGAAGAATAGGAAGAGAAAGAATGTATGAATGGCAGCATCACACACACACACACACACGCACACACACACACACACACACACACACACCCCAACACAAATGGCCAGAGAGCAGATTATAATATATGCAAGAACTCATTGGTTGGAATGCAAGGTCCAAGTCTGAGAACTGGAAAGCCCAGTCAAGGCAATTTTCATTGTACAGAAGTAGCCCTTCTGTAGTTAAAGTATCAGTAGTCATCAACTTCTACCCACACTTCTTAAGAATAACTGTCATGGGCAGAGACATTACCACCAGAGATACTGCCTTGTACTTCTGCAGTGCTAGGCAAGGGAGTCCTCATTATTTTCTATCAAAGCAAAGTTTCGTGCGTGTGTGTATGTATGTGTGTGTATATATATATATATATATATATATATATATGTACATGTATATATATATATATATATATATATATATGTATATATGTGTATGCACACATACATATATATTTATTACTGGCACCTTGAATGAATTTTCTTATAGAAAACATTTTAATTAGTGGTTATATTGTGGCTGAGTGATCTAGAACAATTTATTTATTTATTTTATCTATGTCTCAATTTTCTTATTCAAAAAACAGGAAGATAGAACAAATTCACCCTTAAGACCCTTCCAGCTCTAATCTTCTATGATTCTCTTATTCTAAAACACTCACGTGTATCTGTGATTTTTTCAGAGGATGTATCCCTCCAATATACATCACAACTCATCCATGCCCTGTGTGAATCTTCACAATTGTACCTTATTCACATATGCATACACACACATACACACACACACACACACACACACACACACACGTTAAATTAACTGGAGAGAACCATTCAATATGCTGGGTTTCCTTTCCAACCTCAAGATACCAATGGAGCTCAAACCAGCTAACCAGTCATCCCCCATTTTTTTTTTATTCATGCACTTCTTTGTGAACAGCTGCAGGAGCAATAAGGCTCCAAAGGTATATTTTTCCCCTGAAAGAAAAAGAAACTCCCTCTCAGACTTGATTCATCCAAGGGGTTGAGGCTTAAGCTACTGACATATTTTCCAAGACTTCTAGTTAATAAACAGGCCATACCATGAGGAAAGAGTGCTCCTCAGAGTTAGTATATGTCCCATTCCCATGCAAGGCAACATTCCCATATTGTTTTTAGTATTTTTGATTTTTTCATTTATTTATTTATTCATTTCCACCCAAAGCATTTTATTTTAGGAATATCATAAAGAGTTAACAATTTAAAGTTATCCACCATCCCACAATCTCCTTGCTCTTATCCTTTTAAAATTTATTTATTTATTTTTAGTTTTCAACATCATTTCCACAAGATATTGAGTTCCAAATTTTCTCCCCATCTCTTCCCTCTCCCACCCCAAAACATCATGCATTCTGATTACACCTTCCCTCAATCTGCCCTCCCTTCTATCACACCTTTCCCTTCCACTATCCCCATCTTCTCTCTTTGCTTGTAGGGCAAGATAGATTTCTATACTCCATTGCCTATATTTCTTATTTTCCAGTTGCATGCAATAACAATTCTCAACATTCATTCCTTAAACTTTGAATTCCAACTTCTTTCCCATTCTTCCTCCCCACCCATCCCCACTGAGAAGGCAAGCAATTCAATACAGACTATATATGTGTAGTTTTGCTAAAGACTTCTGTGATAGTCATGTTGTGAAAGACTAATTGTATTTTCCTCCATCCTGTCCTGACCCCTATTTAGTCTATTCTCTCTTTAGACCTTGTCACTCTCCTAAAATGATTACTTCCTATTGCTCTCTCCTCCCTCCCATTGGCCCTCCCTTCTATTGTCTCCCAACCCTACTTATTCCCTTCTCCCCTACTTTCCTGTAGCATAAGATAGATTTTCATACCAAATTGAGTGTGCATGTTATTCCCTCCTTTAGCCAAATGTGATGAGAGTAAGCTTCATTTTTCTCTCTCACTTCCCCCCTTTTCCTTCTATTGAAAAAGCTTTTTTTTCCTTTTTTGTGAGAGATAATTTGCCCCATTCTAGTTTTCCCTTTCTCCTCCCAATATATTCCTCTCACATCTTAATTTTATTTTTTTAAAATATCATCCCTTCTTATTCAACACACCCTGTTCCCTCTATCTATCTATCTTTCTATCTGTCTGTCTGTCTATCTGTATGTACGTATGAATGTATTTATGTATGTATGTATAATCCCTCCAACTACCTAAATACTGAGAAAAGTTTCAAAAGTTACAAATATTATCTTTCCATTCAGGAATATAAACAGTTCAACTTTAATAAGTCCCTTATGATTTCTCTTTCTGGTTTACCTTTTCATGCACCTCTTGATTCTTGTGTTTGAAAGTCAAATTTTCTATTCAGCTCTGATCTTTTCATCAAAAATATTTGAAAGTCCTCTATTTCAATGAATGACCACTTTTTCCCCTGAAGTATTATATTTTTCTGGGTAGGCTTTTCTTGGTTGTAATACTAGTTACTTTGACTTCTGGAATATCATATTCCAAGCCCTTTGATCCCTTAATGTAGAAACTGCAAGATGTTGACTCACTCTTCATGATTTTCTTGCATCACCCTCATTTCTCTTCCCAATTATTCCTATACATCTCTTATCTGATTTTCAAAATCTTTTTTGAGCTCTTCCATAGCCCGAGAGCATTACACATTTATTTTGGAGGTTTTTGATGCAGAAGCTTTGACTTCTGTGTCTTCCTCTGATGATGAGCATTGTTCTTCCTCATCTGAAAGGATGGAAGAAAATACCTGTTCACCAAGAATGTAACCTTCTATAGTTTTTTTTTCCTTTTTGGGGGTATTTTTCCAGCCAGTTACTTGACTTTTGTGTCCTTTGTCAAGAGGAGCATATACTCTAGGGACCTGTAAGTTCTCAGTTCCTCCAAGGTGGAATAATCAAGGGAGAGGAGTAAACTCCTCTCCTGGCCTGTGCTCTGGTATAGAAGCTACCAAAGTTTTTCTGCCCAAGATCTGCAAATAGAATTCCCTTTCCAGAGTCTCCACCAACTCTACCACACCAGTACTCTTCTTCACCCCTGGGCCGCCACTCAGGGCTGAGACCCAGATCAGTGGCTCAATTCCCTCAGGGTCTTTAGGCCTAGGGCTCCAAAAATGAACACTGCTGCCGCCACCACCCCCTGTGGCCAGGGGTAGGGAAGGACCCTGTTCCCTTCTCACCCAGCTGAAAGAGCTTTCTCACTGACCTTTGAAGCTGTCTTTGGCATTTATGGGCTGAGGGATCTGGGAACCACTGCTGTTGTGGGGGATTCTGCCCCTGAGTCCTGCTCTGGTCCTGTTCCTGCTGGTGCCCTGGCCAAGAGTGAGCTCGGCTCCTTGGGCTGTGCTCCATTCCATGCCCTGAGTGATAGACCTTTACTATCGATCCTCCAGGCTTCCTTGGGCTGGAAATCTCTTTCACTCTGTTGTTTTGTGACTTCTTCTGCTCTAGAATTTGTTTAGACACATTTTTTACAGGTATTTTATGGGCTGTGGGGAAAGAGCTAGAGTAGGTGCATCTTTCCACTCTGCCATCTTGGCTCCACCCCCAAATAGATTTTTTTTAAAATATATTCTCTTCCCCAATTAGTGTGAGGAACCTGAAAGCTGCCTCAATTTTTCTGTTTCCAGTCTCAGAGTTTATCACAATGTCTGGCACAAAATAGTAACTTAACCATACTCCCCCAATCAATTCATTCAAGAAGGTTGTAATGTTAAATACAAATGGTACACTGAAGATCTTATTCATCTATGTTCTTCAGGTGACTTTTCATGAACTGTCTGAAACTCTGTAAGAGTGTGAGGCCTCCAATGTAACTTACCACACAATCTAACCTAACACATCCTGCTCACTAGACATGCTTTCATATGAACATCACCATAGTTAACAGGAAGATGTATCTACTTGAACCAGATCTGTATTCTTACTGAATATCCTTTCCTTGCAGTGACTAAGTTTTAACTACTTTTTCTTCTCTTATATGCATGTTTGATTTTGTTTCAGTACTGAATCTAAACCACAAGGTTAGCCTGAATCAAGCCTTGCTTGCAAAAAAACATTTTTTTTTTTTAGTTTTCTTATTTTAGTACTATTAATTCATGTGTGTTATGTGCTAGGCTTTTGTGGTCTCACTTGGGAAACTAATCAGCACTTAAAACATCGTTTATATGGGAAAAATTCATTCTGACTTAAGAAAACTTTTGAAACATAACCCATTTATAAGTTGAGGAACTGCCTATATAGTCAGCTCTTAATCACCTGTGCTAACAGTTTAAAAATGATGTGAATAATCCAGTCATATAAAAGTATTTCTATTTTGCTTTGGAATGCATCAGGCTGTCGTATTTTTCAGCATGAACTGAAAATATATACCGCATTCACAAATAAATTTTGCTTGGTCCAATCTTAAAACTGAGTTTGCATTCTCCAAACAACCACAGTGCTTGATGGTGGGGGGTAGGTGAAGCTGCCAGCCTTACATTCAGAGAGGCATTATCAAACCAACCTGGGACTCAGCACTTACAGAACAGACAAGTCACACATGGCTAATTGTGACTGTGTGGAGGTAATTTCAAAACTGAAATTTGAAAGAATGAGTCAGAATCACATGTGTGTGTGCGCGCGTGCACGCATGTGTGTGTGTGTTTAAACCTAATAAGCCTTAACACTTTACTTTCCCCCAAACAAAGCAAAGTCTACACATATGAGAAATCTCCCTTATCTCTTGACAAAGTTAATATGGTTTTACTCTGGGAAAAACAATAGAACATAGGATGTGCCATTCCTGATCGATCCCACAGTTTATATAGCCCCAAACTCTTCCTCCAGTGTCAATATCACAGGATACTTTGGGAGGATATAATTATCCTTTGTGACATCATCCAACACTTAGCATAGTACCTGGCACATAATAAGTAGTTATTAAATGTTACTAGTATGATTTTTCCAAATAGCCCTAATTTCTCTTAAGAATCTGTCCTTAACTAAAAGTTGAGATTCTGCTCTGTGCCTCTGACTGTGCTCAGTGATACTGATTGATGATTCATACATTTCTATAATTCCTTCCAGGTCCTAAGCTGCATTACTTTTCTACTCTGCAAAATAGTACTTCTAGTATTACTGACCCTAAAAATGAGTATAAAATTACTATTTTTGTTGCCTCCCCTTATGTAAGCTCCCAGTTTCTTTCCACTACAGTTTATCATGTGTAAAATGGAGAAAATCAGTGACAAAGGTCAGGTTTTGGGAACTAATTTTTAAAAGGCATTGTACCATAGCACACCAAATCTTCTATCTTTTATCATCTCACAAAGTATGTCCAAGTTACGTTTATTGTTTTTATAATACTATCTATCCATCTCAACCTCTGCCAACTCCTTTTCCTTTTGCCTTCAATCTTTTTCAGCATCAAGGTCTTTTTCCAATCAGTACTGTCTTTTCCTTATGTTACCAACATATTTAAATTTTCACTTTAGTTTTTGACCTTCCAGTAAATAGATATAGATGAATTTAATTTCTTTAAGTGTTGACAGATTTGACCTCCTTGAGGTCCAAGACATTCTCAAAAATCCTCTCTAGAACCATAATTTGAAAACATCCATTCTGTGGCACTCAACTTTCTGTATAGTCCAACTCTCACAGTCTTACATGTTTACTGGAAAAAAACATAGTTCTAACTTTATGGAACTTTATCAGCAAGGTGTTGTCTCTGCTTTCTAGTATACTGTCTGGATTTTCCATGGCTTTCCTTGTATTCTGGAGTGGACTGGACAACAAGTCCCCAACCACCTAGCACAGTGTGCCTGTAATGACTAAATTGCAATTGTTTCTCTTTTTATCCAAGAATTCTGAGGGTCTTTCCATACAAGTTTGATTTTTTGTTTAATTAAAGGGGTCATTCTTTGAGTAACACTTAAAGAAGTCTATTCATTGCATGGGTGTATCTCACTCAAAGTGAGAATGTGATAAGATCTTAGCCTGCAAGGGCCAGGGTCTCCCATTGCATCCTGGGCCATCCCCAGTTGTCTTGATGAATATCAAGCCACTGGACCCAGATGGCTCAGAAGAAGAAAGTGAGGTTGGTGACAGTGCACAGCCCTCCCTCACTCAAATCAAAGTCAGCTGCAAGTCATGTCATCATCTTGGTGTCATGGTCCTCGTTGAGAACAAAGGACAAACACAAGCAACAAGTAAACAACAGGCTTTCCTTTCAAGGTGCAAGAGTCTTTTAATTTTATGGCTGCAGCCACCATCTATAGCCATCTTTGAGCTCAAGAATATAAAATCTTACACTTTCCATTTCTGCTCCCTCTCTTTGCCAGGGAATGATAGGACCAGTTGCCAAGATCTTAGTTTTTGTAATGTAATTGCCTCAAGTCAAATTTTACACTCTGCTCATTCATCCTCACCAAGAGACTTCTTCATTGCTCTTTACTTTCTGCCATTAGAGTGGTATCATCTACATATCTGAGATTGCTGATATTTCTCCTGGAAACCTTAATTATGGCATTTGATTCATCCAGGTTGGCATTTCACATGAAATACTCTTCACATAAGTTAAATAAGGTGACAATAAAGTCATCTTCTTTTCCAATTTTAAACCAGTCTGTTGTTCCAATATTCAGTTCTAAATGATTCTTGGTCCACATACTCCTATCTCTTTGAGGACTGGCCACAGTTAAAGGCTTTGGTATACTCAATGAAGGAGAAGCTTTTTCATCTTATTTTTCTGGAACTCCCCTGCTCTCTCCATAACCTAATGAATGTTGGCAATTTGGTCTCCTCTTCCTTTTCCTCTTTGAAAATCAGTGTGCTTTTCTGGTAATTCTTAGTTCACTTATAGCTGAAGTCTAGTTTGCAGAATTCCAAGCATGATTTTTCTGGTGTGAGAAATGAACATGTGTTCAGTAATTGGAACATGCTTTATCATTTCCCTTCTTTGGAACTGGAAAAAAAACTGATCTTTTCCAATTCAGTGGTCATTACTATGTTTTCCAAATTTTCTGGCATATTGAGCGCAACACTTTAATAACATTGTCTTTTAGGGTTTTAAAAATTCAACTAAAATTCTATCACATCCACTGGCCTTATTATTAGCAATGCTTCCAAAGGCCCACTTCACTTGATTAGTAATCATACCATTTGGTGGTTATCAGTCATCTAATAATCTGTGATGTTAAAATATTACTTGTGTAGCTCTTTTGTGTATTTTTGCAACCTCTTCTCAATCTTTTCTGCTTCTGTTAAATCTCTACCATTTTTATCTTTTCTCATGCGTGTTTTTACCTGAAACGTCCCATTGATATTTGATTTTCTTGAAGAGTTCTCTTATCTTTCCCATTCTATTGTTTTCATCTATTTATTTGAATTACTCATTTAAGAAAACTTTCTTATTTCTCCTTGCTATTCTCTAGAATTCTGTATTCAGTTGGACATATATTTCCTTTTCTCCTTTCCCTTTTCCTTTCCTTCTTTCCTCAGCTACTTGTAAAGCCTCATCAGACTATTATTTTGCTTTCTTGCTCTTCTTTTACTTTAGAATATTTTTGTTGCTGCTTTCTGATTATATAGGGCTTCTCTATCTTTGACTAAAAAGTATATAATCAGATTTCTATATTGACCATCTGGTGATATCCATGTATAGAGGTGCCATTTGGGTTATTGAAAAAGAGTGTTTGTTATGATCAAAGAGTGACCTTGACAAAGCTCTATTAGTATGTACTCTGCTTCATTTTGCTCTTCAAGGCCAAACTTACCTGTTATTCTAATTATCTTTTGATTTCCTAATTTTTCAGTATTGTTTCTAGAAGATTGTGTAGGTATTCATAGGACTGATCAACTTTAGCCTTTTCAGCATCAGAGATTGGAGCATAAACTTTTATTCCTATAATGTTCAAGGGTTTGCAAATCTTTCTCCTTATATTCCCCTTCTATCCTAGAATGAGGGTAACGTAACAGTCATCAGTTCTTTGCCTGTAGAGGGGAAAAATCTCTCACAGTTGGCTTGGCGTTACAATAAAAGACACAATAGGGGTCAGAACCAAGATGGCAAACATACATACCTTAGCTCCTCCCCCATAGCCTATAAAATATCTGTAAAAAAAGACTCTCAACAAGTTCTAGAGAAGCAGAAGTCACAGAAAGATGGAGTGAAGCTTTCCAGCCTGTGGTTACCTGGAAGGCTGACAGGAAAGGTCTGTCACACCAGATGCAAAGCGTAGCCCAGTCCAGCCTCAGCCACGTGACTCTGGGAGAAGCAGAACCAGAACAGGCTTCAGAGACAAAATACTTAGAAGCAGCAGTGGTTTGTAGATCCCTCAACCCACAGGCACCAAAGGTCAGTGAGAGGGCTTTTTCAACCTGAGCGAGAAGGGCACAGAGTCTACTCCAGGCCCTGGCCCAAGGTGGTAGCAGAGGTTGAACAACTGAGGATTGTGGAAGCAGGCAGGCAACAGCCTATTATTCCATTGTTGGAGCACTGAGCATAAAGCCTCTAGGGGAATTGAGCAGCTGATCTAAATCTTAGCCCTGAGCACAGTCCTGGGGTGAAGAGGAGCACTAGGACCCTCCACTTGACAAAGAATTGAGAAGTCAAGTAACTGGCTGAGAAAATGGCCAAAAAAGGGGGGAAAGAATGAGACCATAGAAAGTTGCTTTCTTGGTGAACAGGTATATTCTTTCATCCTTTCAGATGAGGAAGAACAAAGCATATTGTCAGAGGAAGTCAAGGCTTTTGTATCCAGTACCTGCAGAATGAATATGCAATTGGCCCAGGCCATGGAAGAGCTTGAAAAATGAGTCAGTAGCTTGCTAAAGGAGGCCCCAAAAATGCTAAAAACAGGCCATCCCAATTGAAAAAAAGGGGTCCAAAAAACCAATGAGAAGAAGACTTTAGAAAGCAGAATTAGCCTAATGGAAAAGGAGGTTCAAAAGCTTACTGAAGAAAATAGTTTTTTAAAAATTAGAGTGGAGTTCAGGGAAGCTAATAAGTATATGATGAACAAAGAAGTTGCAAAAGAAAACCAAAGGAATGAAAAATAGAAGATAATGTGAAATATCTCATTGGAAAAACAACTGACCTGGAAAATAGATCCAGGAGAGACAATTTAAACATTATGGGATTACCTGAAAGTCATGATCAAAAAAGAGCCTAGACATTATCTTTCATGAAATTATCAAGGAAAACTGCCCTGATATTCTAGAACCAAAGGGAAAAATAAATATTGCCACTGATCATCTCCTGAAAGAGACCCAAAAAGAGAAACTCCTAGGAATATTGTGGCCAAATTCCAGAGTTCCCAGGTCATGGAGAAAATATTGCAGGCAGCTAGAAAGAAACAATTCAAGTATTGTGGAAATACAATCAGGATAACACAGGATCTGGTAGCTTCTACATTAAGGGATTGTCGGGTTTGGAATAGGATATTCAAGAAGTCAAAGGAACTGGGATTAAAACCTAGAATTACCTACCCAGCAAAATTAAGTATAATACTTCAAGGGAACAAATGGTCATTCAGTTATATGGAGAACTTTCAAGCATTCATGATGAAAAGACTAGAACTGAATAGAAAATTTGACTTTCAAACACAAGTATCAAGAGAAGCAAGAAAAGCAAACAGGAAATAGAAATCATAAAGGACTTTCTAAAGCTGAACTGTTTACATTCTTACATGGAAACATAATATGTGTAACTCTTGAGACTTTTCTCAGTATTTGAGTAGGTGGAGGGATTACACACACACATACACACATATAGACAGGGAACACAGGTTGAGTTGAATCAGAAGGAATGATATCTATAAAAGATAAAATTAAGGGGTGAGAGAGGAATATATTGGAAGGGGAAAGGGAGAAATGGAATTGGGCAAACTATCGCTCATAAAAGAGATAAGAAAAATCTTTTTCAATGGAGAGGAAAAGGGAGGAGGTGAGAGAAGAAAACTGAAGCTTACTCTCATCACATGCGGTTTAAGGAGGGTATAACATGCTCACTAAATTTGGTATAAAAATCTAGATTATGATACAGGAAAGTAGGGAAGAAGGAGACAAGTCAGGTAAGGGGGATGAGAGAAGGGAGAGCAAACAGGAAAAGGGAGTTTTAGAAGTAAACTCTTTTGGGATGGGACAAGGTCAAATGAGAGAATGGAATAAATGGGGGACAGAGTAGGATGGAGGGAAATACAGTTAGTCTTACACAACATGACTATTATGGAAGGCTTTTGAAAAATGACACATACATAGCCTGTATTGAATTGCTTGGTTCTCAGTGGGGATGGGGAGGGAGGGAAGGAGGGAGAGAATTTGGAATTCAAAATATTAGAAAAGAATGTTGAGAGCTTTTATTGCATATGACTGGGAAATAAGAAATATAGGTAATGGGGTATAGTAATATATCTTGCCCTTCGAGAAAAGAGAGATGATGGGGATAAGGGAAAGGTAGGGTGTGATAGAAGAAAGGGCATATTGAGGGAAGGGATAATCAGAATGCAAAATGTTATGGGATAGGAGGAGGGGAAAGGTGAAGAGAATGATTGAAACTCAAAATTTTGTGGAAATGGATGTCAAAATCTAAAAATAAATAAATAAAACTTTACAAAAAAAAGAAAATAGTTGTCCCTTGGGAGTTAAAGGGACAATATGGAGTATGGAAGAGAGAGATGAAGGTGAACTGTAGGGTTTCTGTTCTGTCTTTCTCAAAACCATTTCTTAGAGAAAAAAACATCTTACATCTATGAACAGGCAAAAATGTTGCCACAAATGAATAGCTTTGTAAAACAGGTACCAGGGGGGCAAATAGCCAAATAATCAATGATTTCTCTGCATTTTCTTACAAAATTGTTCTTACTCATGGTCAGTCTTACAATCTTAGGGTATTCATCCTCCTGTGAAGATTTTTCATTTATGTGCAAGTCTTGCTGAATGCTCTCCCAGGGAGAGAGCAGTGAGATTCTTGGGCCAAACATTAGAAATAAAATGGCTCATTCACACTGCACTCCAGGTGGTACTGCAGAAAATTCTAAGTTCTCCTTGGTAAGGGCAGTGTTTGTTCAGGGCTCAGGGCAGAAGCAAACCTAGAAATTAGAAGGGGTACTCCAAGATTCAAATTTCTTCAACCCAAAAAAGATGTTTTTATTTCTCTCCAGGGTTAAGTGAAATGTTGAATTCATATAAAGAAGTGGCAAGCTACAGAAAAAAAGCTGGGAAAAGCAAAGAAAATAATCTAGGTAACAGATGTTTATGTTGTCTACACAAAGAGAATGTCATGGAAAACTGAAATAATCACCTTGGTAATTTTAGACCTAAAAATTCTTACTTCATCATCTGACATGACATAACTAGACAGTGGGGTATAGGGGAAAGAGTACTAGATTGGAAATCAGAACATTTGAATGATATTAGCTAACTCTTTCCCCCCTCTGACCCTCAGTTTCATTATTTCTGAAGCAAATAAGTTGGATAAGGTGATTCGTTAGCTATAAATGTCAAAAGATAATGATAACAGCTAACATCTGTATAGTACTATATACTATATAGTACCTTAAGGCTTGCAAGATGCTTTTAATATATCATCTCATTTGATTCTCACATCAGCCCTGTGAAGTAGCTGTTGCTATCACTATCCACATTTTACAGAGTAGGAAACTTAAATGACTTCCCAGGGTAAGCAGGATTTGAACTAAAGTCTTCCTGACTCCAAATCTAGCTCTCTATCCAACATACCCCCTTGGCACTCACAGATCTAAGCCATTTTTAAATTTCTAAGTAAAATTTTGTTGCTATTATTTTATATCATCTATAGCTTCCAATCTATTTTTCTCCCAGAGAGCAATTCTTTTTGAAAAATAGGGAAACAAAAAAATAGTCCAGAAACACTAACCCAATATATAAAAGTCTGGCATTGAAAATGCAATGTTTCATACACATGGGTACCCCACCTCTACAAAGAAGTAGGAAGTGCCTTCCCCTATCTCTTCTTTGGGGTCAAGTTTAGTCATTGCATTTTTCCTGCATTCAGTTTCAAATGTATTTTTTTAATTTGCCTAAATATGATTATTATGAATAGTTTCATTATTTCTGCTTATTTTGCTTTTCTTTAGGTCATATAACTCTTTCTATATATCCATTTCTTCATTTTAGTTATTACTTCTTACAATTCAGTAAAACTCCAATATATTCGTGTATCACCACTTGTTTAACCATTCCCTACCCAATGAAACCTTTTGGTATTTATCTATAGAGATGATAGTACTTCATCTCTTTATCTTCCAGTGTTTTTAAGTATCAAATAAGACATGTCATAGATATGAGAGTACTTTGAAAAACAATAAATGAATGTAGAGGAATCTTTTTAATCTAGAATATTGGAGTCAAATCCAACAAAACCATGAGTCACCCATCCATCTTAGGATCCTTCTGGACTAAATAGTGACTTAGTTTTAGAATTTAGTATTATCTATGTCATATCTTTATTTATTTCATTAAATATTTCCTAATTATATTTTAATCTGGTCCAGGCTTCATATGGGAGTTTGCAAGATGGCCTACAGGTCCTATGCTTAACACTTCTGATCTGTACAGTTTTACAAAGGATCCCGCTTAGGGGTGAAATTTAAAAGGGTCAGTATGTCTAGGAAAGCAACCTGATCACAAAACAAGTCAATCAGCATTTATGAAACACCCACGTTGTTACATACTTTGCTAAACACTGAAGACTGGTTGCCTGTTCTCTGTCTTTGCTGGACTTCCAAGGTGATATCATCAGAGCCTTGACTTTCACAAATACAGGAAGGTATTTGCTTTGGCCATATTTTAGCCAGGGATTGTAATAACTGGGGACTCACCAGTCAAAACAGTCATATAGTACAACTTGATGTCCTAAAAATGAGGCCTGGTTGAGAGAGATATCTCTCCTTCTGCTAAGTTCTTGTCCCTTAATAAGCTTAAAATAACATACCACACAGAAATTTTAGTTGCTGAGGGTATGTACTGCTACTACAATAAATGAAAATGTTTTTTCTTCCCTTCTCTCTCTCTTCAAACCCAACTTTCTTAATACTTTCAGAATATTCTCTCTCTCTCTCTCTCTCTCTCTCTCTCTCTCTCTGTTCCTGTCTCTCTCTGTCTCTCTCTGTATCTCCTTCTCTCTCTCTCTCTCTCTCTCTCTCTCTCTCTCTCTCTCTCTCTCTCTCTCTCTGTCTCTCTGTCTCTCTGTCTCTCTCTATGTCTCTCTCATAAATTTAGTCAGATTGCCACTTTGATCCAAAACCTGCACTGGCTACAAATTGTCTACCAAATACAACTAAAATCCCTTTGACCTTCACAATTATGGCCCTCCACAAATTGGTACCACCCTATATTTTGAGTATCTTCCCGTGTTATTCTCTTCCACATATACTATGCTCCAACTAAGCTGGATCATTCTTTCTCTTGAATATGTCCTACCTGCCCCCACTTATCTTACTTAGCTCATGCTAATCCCTCTACAGAGGAGGTCCTCCCTCCCCTTTGCTGAATTCTTAGCCTACTTTGAAAATCCAGCTCTGATTCTTTCTCTTCCATGAAATCATTTCTGATTCCTCTACTTGTAGGGGCCAGCTAGATGGTGAAAATAGGTAGAACACTGGGTCTGGAGTCAAGAAGACTTTTCTTTATTAGTTCAAATCTGTACTTAGACACTTGGTAGCTATGGGACCCTGGGCAAGTTCCTTAACACTGTTTACCTCAGTTTTCTCATCTGTAAAATGAGCTGGAGAAGGAAATGGCTAACCACTCCAGTATCTTTGACAACAAAACCCCAAATAGGGTCACAGAATCGGGCACCAACCTTACAGGCCATGACTGAAAAATAACTGAAAATCTATTGGTAATAAACTTCCTTGGACCTTTGTCCCACAACATTTTCATGTGTTTATCATATAATTTTATTCATTATTGTACTATTACATGCATTTGTGTCTTTCTCTTTTCTAGATTTTAATTTTCATGAGGTCAGGACAGGGGTTGTGTTGTTTGTCTTGTACTGTGGTATTCTTTTCCTCCACTAGATCATAGGGGGAAAAGACTGTGCATGGTTTTACATAATGTGGCAAAATAAAAAACAAAAACAAAAACAAGGATCATTGATGGAGGATTATTTTTTCTGTGATTAATCTATTTATAGAAGCAGAATACTGAGCAGGAAGACGAAAATACATTTATGTTCTCTCTATCTCTCTGTCTCTTTGTCTCTCTTTCCCCATACAAACACACATACATGTCCCCACTTTCATTTACAACTAAAGGAAGACTTCCTTTAAAGGGTTAAATAAAACAGTTTGCTTTCTGACTTGTATACTAGGGAAATTGTGTATTTCATAGATTAAAGATACCACGGGACTTTAATGGCCACCTGGTTCAAACCCCTCCTTTTATAGAGAAGGAATTTGGGGTCTAGAGAGGTCAGGTGAGTCAGAAAGTTCATTCAAGTCGTAAGTAGAAGACTTGGGATTTAACATCTTGTATTATGAATTAATATCCAACATAGATTATACTTCACCCATACAACAGAAATAGCAATGATAGTGATAGTTACAGCACCTGCCTCACAAGTTTGTAGTGAGGAAAGGGCTTTGGAAACTTTTAAGGGCTGTAGAAATGGGAGCTATTACCATTATTGCCTTTTATTGCTTCCAAGCATTTGCTCTATTTTTCAGGCAAATGGCTCTAAGAAGTTCAATGGATAATTAGAGGAAAGCCTTTTAAACCAGCAATTATCTCAAAGTCAGAGTCTGCCCATTGCTCCAGGTCAGGGTGAGACTGAGTGAAGAGGTACTGAAAAATAAGAAAACTTATTGCAAAAATCTTTTTTTTCCCTTAATTCCCAAAGTTTTTGCCACATAAGAATCGGTCATCTGTGCTGTTTTTCCCTCCTCAGTAGCTGATACATTTTTCTGCGGAAGTGATTTGGCTAAACAAGACATTCTGAGAAGAGATGCTTTTACAGATGTGGAGGGAAATAGCCATACCCACACTTATACTGAACTTGGTAAATTAGAGAGAAGTCACTTGAAGTGCAGGACAGTCAGGGGAGACACACATTCTTGGGCTGTCAGTTGCTAGGATAAAAAGCTGTGTACTTAGTTCTGTCCCACCTGGTATTTCCCACTCCTTGGAAGCAGCACAGATGGGGATGACAGCAGCAGACGTTCAGAACTGGTACATTACGTGGGCACAAGCAAGTTAGTAGGGGGGAAAACATCTTTGCATGGTTAGAACAATTCTGCTCCTTTCTTGGGCAATTTCTGGAGAACTGGAAACCATAGCAACTAATATAAATGTAGCCAGTGCATTGTACATTCTGAAACAAAAACCCCCTAATCTATTAAAAAAGAGTTAAAAATAAACACAACTTAGACCACATACACTTTCAGAATACATATAATCCTCTAAATAAACAAGCTTTGAAAAGCTAAAGGACTTGGGGGGAAAAAGAGTTGGGCAGATTCAGTCTATAGCTATATTGACGTAGGGAAGAAAGTTTTGTGGCCTTTTTTGTTGTTGTTGCATTATAATCCTCCAACTCAGCATTTTTATGAAGATGGCCTGAAATATCTAGTTGCACAGGCTCAGTTTTTCAATTAAAAGAGCAGTGAGGAGAGAGAATACTCCCTTGTTGGCCTTCCCTGGGAGAAGGCCAGCAAAGGGATCAATTATTCTTGTTAGTAGGAGGAGAGAGAAGAGGTCATACCAGGTCTATGTTGCAGCATGGAAAATTTCTACTTAAACATTTGAAAAACATCATCAGAATCATTAAGTGGCAGAACATGTTGGGGATGAAATAGCCATTCTTCTCCAGGGATTCTGGAGGCAAAGCACTGGGGGGAATTGCTCCAGTACCACCTGTCCCACTGAAATGATGACTTCAAGTCATTCATGAAGGTCTTTATAATGGTTTATTTCCAATCGTCCCTTTGCTCCAACAGCTGGAAAGATGCTTGTGTTCGTTGGCTTATAAAACATTTTGCTTTCTCTCTAATCAACTCATCAGTCACTGATCTCTAGGCCCACTCTAGGCCTTCACTCCTCAAAATTCCTGCAACACTAGGGGCCTGGCTACTATTAAATGTACTTCATGAATGTCAAACAGAGCAAATATTTTGCCCTAGGTCATTAAGTACAGGAACTGATTCAGGAATAGAGCTTTTAAATTTGGACTCCCACTTTCTACATTTTAACTAAGAGACCACGCTCAGTGCCCTACATTGGGAAACAAAACTTAATTCTGGTTTGGAAAAAAATAGCAGCTAAACCATACACTTGAGAAATTATTTTCACATTATGTTGAGCTTTTCACATTCTGAAACAGCCCGTTTCTTACCCTTAATAAGTTTGAGGCTGCTGTGCTCAGCATAATTGGGCACAACTGACTACGTTCTTTGCCATGGGGTGAGGAAAAATGGAGTTATTATTAGAGCCTGGCACAGGGAACTGCCTGGCCAATGTAAATCTCAGTGTTCAATTGTTTATTGCTTGTGAGCGTTCCCATCATAAGGGCACCTAGGAACTTTCCTCACTAATAGGAGTCTGGAGGTGACGGCTGAGAGGAAACAACAGTCACTCTCGAAGTTGATTGGTTCATTCATCTATGACTTTTGAACTAGTAATGGGGATATTATACCACAAGGGCTGTCCCATATATAATCAAGAGTTCTCATGTATAGCTTTTCTAGAATGTGTTCATGGACTTAAGAGTAAGCAAAGAAATTGACAAAGTTTGCAAGAAATAGGAATGGCAGAGAACATAAGAGAAAGCACACTTATGAGATGTGAAATGCTATAAAGGGTCATGAATAAAATTTTTAGGAACCACCCCTCAAAAACAATGAGATCAATCAAAGAATGTTGAGCTTAGGGTCAGAATGAATATTAGAACACATTGAATCCAAGCTTTTTATTTTACATATGAGAAAACTGAGACAAGATATAAAGTCACTTGTTCAGGGTCACATATCTATTAAGTATCTGAGAGAAGATCTGAACTCAAGTTTTCTTGACTACAACTTTGTAGAAATTTAGCAAGAATAGGTTAAGCTCTTCTTATATACTAATCTTTATTCTAGGTCCATGACAGTACTTAAAATTTGGTTGGCAGGAACAACAACAACAAATTGTGAAATAATTATGAGCAATCTAAGACAGGAGAATTAACTTCAAAATTATATGGGACAGACTATAAGCTCAACATTGAGTTTAGAGGAGGAGATAAGAGAACAGCAAAGAATAACAAGTTAAGTCTTCTCAGAGGGGCTAAGACTTGAATTGGGGCCTTGAATGATGAGTAGTTGCTGGAGGAATAGCAGCAGATGAAAAGAATATTCCAGGTTTTAAGAACTATGCTAGCAAAGACACAGAAATGGGAAGTGGAAAGGCGTAGGCTTTATTAATGGGACAATAAAGGTATCCAAAGATGTTCTTTAGGGATATTGGAAAATAAGGTTGAATAAGGAAGGATTGACAGATTGTAAAAGATCTTAAGGAATAGAAAGAGATATTAAAAATATCTAAAAAGGTGTCCTGCATAAAGAATAAACAAATAAAAACATTTGTTTTATTGCATTAAAGCAGAGAACTTTCCAATATCAAAAGAGAAGCTATAATTTCATGAAAGTATATTTAAAATATTGTAATTATTGCCATATTACTTATTTGTAGAAACATTATTCCTAGGCAAAGATTAATAGATCTGGGCATCCAAGGCCCCAAATCTGCCAAATGGAACATTACATTCTCCCAAGATCCCAACTCTTCCTGTTATCTGCTAATATAGATCTCTGAGACTGGTCAGAGGGAAGAAAGGCCCAGGAGAGAGCAAAAGAGCAGAATCAATGTGAGTAGAGGTCAGGAAGGATGGGAAAGGGAAGGATCATCCTCTCCTCCATGACAGTACTTAAGACTGAATTGTGTTTTCTGTGCTCACTTACATCCCTGCCTTCATATCCCTACATATCTCTCCATGCTGTGACGGAGTTTGTTTTAGCCTTCTTTACTTATAATTCTCTGCCTTTTTTTCCACGATGCCATCTCAAATCCTCCTTCATTTTTAATAAAATCTCAACACTACATTTCTTTTACTCAAGATTCTCCTGTCTTCTGGTATTCAAAAAAAAATCTAGGTTTCTCCTAAAAAAACCATAACTCCTGGTATTCTTTTTCATGTTAATAATTTTTTTTTATTATTTAGTATTTTATTCTTTCCCCTGTTACATGTAAAACAATTTTAATGTTTATTTATAAAAGTTCAAATTCCAAATTCTCTCCCATATTCCTTCTTCCTTGCCCCCATTGAGAAGGCAAACAATCTGATATAGGTTATACATTTCCGTATAAGTCATGTTTTGTAAGAAAATACAGATAAAAAAAGAGTCAAGAAAAATAAAGAAACTCAAAAAGTATGCTTCAATCTGTATTCAGATACCATCAGTTCTTTTTCTGGGGATGGTCAATATTTTCATCATAAGTCCTTCAGAGTTCTCTTGGATTTTTGTATATTAGCTACACCGTTCACAGCTGATCATGTTACAATATTGCCATAACATTGTACACAATACATTTCACTTTGCATCAGTCTCTGCAAGTCTTTCCAGATTTTTCTGAGAACATCCTGCTCATCATTTCTTATAGCACAATATCCATCATAATCACACACTACAATTTGTTCAGCTGTTCTCCAATTATCCCCCAAATTTCAAATTCTTGGCCACTACAAGAAGGGCTGCTATAAATATTTACGTACATATAGATTCTTTTCCTTTTCATTTTTTACCTCTTTCCTTTTATCCTGATCCTCCTCAAAAATGTTTTTCTTCTAACTACCACCTTTTCCAGGGACACCTAGGTGGTACAGTGGATAGAGCACCAATGCAGGAGTCAGGAGGACCTGAGTTCAAATATCACCTCAGACCCTTGACACTCACTAGCTGTGCGACCTTGAGCAAGTCACTTAACCCCAATTGCCTCATCCTGGGTCATCTCCAGTCATCCTGATGACTATCTGGTCACTGGATTCAGATGGCTGTGGAGAAGAAGTGAGGCCGATGACCTGCACGGTCCTCTCTCACTCAAAATAGAAGTCAAATGAAAGTCACGTCATCTTTTCTCTGATGGCATGGTCTTCTTCAACAACAAAGGATGACACACAATCTTTTTCCCAATCTGCCCTTCTTTCTATCACCTCCCCACCCCTTCTCTTATTTCCTTTCCTTCTTACTTTCCTGTCAACTAAGACAGATTTTTATACCCATTTGAAAGAGTATGTTATTTCCTCTTTGAGTCCATTCTGATGAGAACAATATTCATTCACTCCCTGTCATCTTCCCCCTCTTCCCCTCCACTGTAAAGATTTTTCTTGCTTCTTTTTAAATTTATCCCATTCTACCTCTCCCTTTCCCTTTCTCCCAGTAAATTCCTCTCTCTCATACCTTAATTTTATTTTTTAAATATCATCCCTTCATATTCAACTCACACCTGTGCCCTGTGTCTATATACTCCTATCTGTTCTTATGAGAAAGGTGTTACAAATAAATATTATCTTCCTGTGTAGGAATATAGGCCATTTAACTTTATTAAGTCCCCTAGTATTTCCCTTTCCTGCTTTATTTTCTGTTGCCTTTGCCTCTATTTTTATGGTTGTCTTGAGTCTTGCATTTGAAAGCCAAATTTCTATTCAGCGCTGGTCTTTTCATCAAGAATGCTTGAAAGTTCTCTATTTCTTTGAATATCCAATTTCCCCCTAAAAGATTACACTCAATTTTGTTGAGTAGGTGATTATTGGTTGTAATTCTAGCTTCTTTACACTCCAGAATATTATATTTCATTCTCCCCAGTCCTTTAATATAGAAGGTGCTAAATCTTGTGTTACCTTGACTGTGGCTCCATGACACTTGAATTGTTTCTTTCTGGCTGTTTGCAATATTTGCTTTTTTGATTGGGATTTGTGGAATTTTCTTTTTATTATTATTATTAAATTTATTTAAATTTTTACATTCATTTTCACAAGATTTTGGGTTCCAAAATTTTCTCCCCATTTGTCATTTCCCCCCTCCCCAATACACTGGACATTCTAATTACCCATATCACCAATCTGCCCTCTCTTCTATCATCCCTCCCTTCCCTTACCCCACCTTCTCTTTTGTCCTGTAGGTCCAGATAAATTTCTATTCCCCATTTCCTGTATTTCTTATTTCCTAGTAGCAAGAACAATACTCAACAGTTGGTCCTAAAACTTTAAGTTCCAGTTTCTCCCCATCCCTCCCTCCCCACCCATTCCCTTTGGGAAGGCAGGCAATTCAATATAGGCCATATCTGTGTAGTTTTGCAAATGACTTCCATAATAGTCGTGTTGTGTAAGACTAACTATATTTCCCTC
>CM053769.1:392323698-392342637 GCA_028658325.1 Potorous gilbertii
TGGTGCTCAGGTGGGGGCAGGGCCGCCTCTCAGGCTCAGTTCCCTCAGGGTGTTTATGCAGAGAACTTTTGTAATGGAGCTGCTGTGGAGCTCCTGCCTGTCTCTGGCTGAGCTGCCTCTGCCTCTGCCGCAGTGGTGGCCTCCCGAGGGGGTCCGAGTCCCGGAGATACCCCGCTCCCCTCTCAACCTGTCTCTCTCACTGACCTGTGCATCTGTGGGTGGAAGGACCTTCGCGGCTGCCGGAGATTACGGTCCTGGAAGCCTGCTTGGGTTTGCTCGCTCCTCTCAGTGCGGTGCGGCCAGGGCAGGGGGAGGGGAGGGCTCCGCTCCCGTCTGGGGCTCGATGGACCCCTGGGGTCGGTTTTTCAGGGCTCTTTGCAACGGAAATCTCCTCCACTGCTTTTCTGCGCGGCTTCTACTGTTCCAGAATTTGTCAGGAGTTCTTTTTACAGGAAAACCATGGGCTGTGGGTTCAGAACTAGCAAATGTGAGTCTTTTTACTCCCCCATCTTGGCTCCGCCCCCAGATTTGTGGAATTTGGTTATAAAATTCCTGAAAATTTTCATTTGGTGATCTTTTTCAGGAGGTTATTGATGGATTCTTTCCATTTCTATTTTTCTCTGTAGTTCTAGAATATCAGGAGAGTTTTCCTTGATAACTTCTTGAAAGATGATGTCTAAGCTCTTCTTTTTATCATGACTTTTAGGTAGTCCAACACTTTTTAGATTATCTGTCCTTGATCTATTTTCCAGGTCAGTTGTTTTTCCAATGAAAAACTTCACATGGACTTCCATCTTTTCACTCTTTATGTTTACATTTATTGTTTCTTGATTTCTCATAAAATCATTAGCTTCCATTTGCTCCATTCTAATTTTTAAGGAATTATTTTCTTCAAGGAGCTTTTGTGCTTCCTTTTCTATTTGGCCAATTCTAGTTTTTAAGAATTTTTTTCTTCGTGAATTTTTGTGCCTCTTTTTTTGAGCAATTCAGTTTTTTAAGCCTTTCTTTTCCTCATTGGCTTTTTGTACTTCTTTTATCATTTGGCTTAGCCTCCTTTTTAAGGTGTTATTTTCTTCAGTATTTCTGTGTGTGTCTCACTTTTCAAGCTGTTAACTTGGTTGTTTTTATGATTTTCTTGCATCACTAGCATTTCTTTCCCCAATTTTTCCTCTATCTCTCTTACTTGATTTCCAATATCCTTTCTGAGCTCTTCCATGACCTGAGATCAATTCATATTTTTCTAAGAGGCTTTAGATGTAGGAACTTTGACTTTGCTGTCTTCTGAGTGTGTGTTTTGATCTTCCTTGTCACAATAGTAACTTTCTATACTCGGAAATTTTTTTATTTGACTTGTAACTCTTAAAGTAATGCTCCGCTTCCAGGGTGGAGTATGTACTGAACCAAGCTTCATGGGTTTTGGACAGCTGTTTTCAGAGATACTTCTAGGAACCTATAAGTTTTCAGTTCTTCCAAGGTGGCATGACCAAAAGAGAGGTATTTACTCCTCTCCTGGCCTGTGCTCTGGTCTATTAGTGACCACAAGCACTCTTTTCTGGTCTAGAACTGTGAGGAGGGCCCCCATTCTGCTGTGGTTGCAAGTTCTGGTAGGCTAGTGCTCTTCCTCACTCTTGGACTGCCACTCAGGACTGTGACTGAGATTTGAGTATGGGCAAAGCAACAGTGCCCTGCCTAGGGACTAGCAAAGAGACTAGTGCTAGCAAAGAGACTCCCATAATCTTCTTTTGATCATTTGTTTGACCCACTTACCATATGTGGGTTGAGAACTTCAAAAGCAACCTTTGCTGCAACCTTTGCTTCAGTGGCTCCCAAGGCCTCCTCCTGGTTTGCTAGGGTCAGCGTTCTGGTGTGGTCTGAGCTGCAATGTGCTCCACTCTTACACAGATGTGATAGAACTTTCCTGTTGACCTTCCAAGTTGTCTTGGGCTGGAAAATTGTTTCATTCTCTTCATGGGCTCTGCCACTTTGGAATTTTTTTAGAGTCATTATTTAAAAGTATTTAGAGGGATTTGGGAAACAGTTACCAGTCTCTCTAATCTACTGAGGCAAGCTGTGATAAAGCTGGAAAATTGATGTAAATTGGAGCCAGTGTATGCTGGGTTTCACATATCTGATAGCAAAGTTTATATTTGTATATTAAAGAAAGTAAGGAGCTACTGAAGATTTTTTTTTTTAACAAGAGAGTGGTGTGGTTGGATCTGTGTCTTGGGAAATGTATTTTGAAAAGAGCAGATGTAGGAAATTAAATGACAATCTGAAAAAATTAATTAGTATATTCTTGTAGTATTTGTGATTTCAGTTTATCAGTAACATTTACCCTCTATCATCATATAAAAATTGGTTACATATTATTTAAGATTAAGCTAGATGGCATTTGTTTTTAAATATGGGAGATGAGAAAGGATAATTTGGATGTACAGATTAATGGAAAATGCACTAATCTAGTTTCCAGGCTCAGTCCAATCACTGACTAGCAATGTGATCTTGACAAAATATATTTAATTTCTTTGTGCTTCTCTTGTGAAATAAGGATAACAGTATCCTTATGACCTTCTTTATTTAACACTCATGACTTTTCAAAGTAATGGCACTTCTGACTAGGACTTTACTACTTCTTTCTCACTCCTTCCATCAACTTCACAAAAAGTTTAAGATATTTTTTCTTCCTTATACATTACCCAATTTTTCCCTAATGGAAAATCACAGTCAATTTGATGAGAAGATTTCACCTCCTTGTGAGTTCTAGTGTCATTATATCAGTATCCTTTCAAAACTTGAATCTGGACAAGAATGATTATTAATTAGATTTTTTTTATTACTGTGGGCTTAATTCTTGGCTTAATTGCTCCACATGATGCAAAATTCAAACTGTATCTCCATGACCAAAAAGACAGAATGAGTGTCATCATAATAATAACATCACAATACTTCTAGCTATCAATAGCCACATGGGATTACACTCAAGTTGATATAATTGACTCAGGTAATTGAATCACTTTAAGTGAGCAAAAGGAGAAAATTTCCCAGAATCTCTAATCTAATCTAAGTGGATCAGTTTCCTCTCAGGTTAAGATTAAATAAATTTACCTATTCTCTTAGTTTCTCTGGTTTAGTTACTTGCTCCATTCTATTCAATTGCAAGTGAAGACTAGATTAAGGCTGGACAACCAACTAATTGGTCAACAAGTATTTATTAACAGTATTTAATGAGGCACTATATTGTAGGGAGACAAGTAGGATAAATAAATATTCTCTACTCCTGATGTGTTTATACACTAATAGGGAGCTTGTTGTATAGGGTATAGAGAGAATTCTTATTCAGAATACACTAATGGCCCCTTCCAATTTGGATTCTGTGATCATTTTCAGAATAATTTAATCAATAGCATCATAGTCGTGGTAGTATTTTAGTCCTAGAAGTAACTTAAAGAAAATCTAGCTTAATTCCAGTTTTAAATCAATCAATAAAGCCATCAATAAGCATTTACTAAATACCAAGATTAAGCTAACATTACTCCTCTATCAACTTCTATGGTTCTGGCGTATTTCCAATGGTCCATTCATCCACTAAGGGTATAGAAAAAAAGACTGAGCTCTTCAAGAAAGACAATATATCCATCAATCCAAGGAACATAATCTTATAACAGAAGTTTGTACCTAGTTCCAAAATAATCAGGCAGCAGCATATTTTATAAGATTAAGTCAACAAGTTTCCCTGCTCCCCCTCCCCCAAGAAAGAAAGTAAGATATGTCCAGCAGAATATAAATAAGAAACTTGAGCATTTTTGTGATACTATCCAAATAAGAAAATCCCTATATCTCTCACTCCTGATGTTAATCTCTTAGTTAGTTATTAGGTTAGTTATTTACTTTCACATATTCAATATATATATATATAACCTTTGATGATGTGTAATGTTTTGTAAGGTTGAGTTATATTCAAACTCTATTTGGGAATATCTATAATTTCAAAAGAATTCTATTTTTCAGTCCATCACTATATTCATTACAATTCATTAGTTCCTAAAGTAGCTTTTTAGATTTTTAGACTTATTGTAAGTTTTTAAAAAATCTTATATTCATGACATGAGGCTTTCTGAATTCCAAACCTAAGCAAATAGGCAATACAAGTAATGTTATTGTTCCCACTTTACAAATGAGTAAACTGAGGATCAGTGAGATCAAGTGACATGTCCAAAGACTCAGTACATGGTGAAATAATTGGAATATGAACTTAGGTCTTTTGACTCTAAGTCTAATTTTCTTTTCCCTATAGTCTGTTATCTCTTTGAACAGGTTGTTAACAGGTTCCACTTTGTATTTCTGATCTGTAAAATTGGAAAATACTAGGACCAACCTACCATAGTTGTGAAGATCAAATGAGAAAATATGTATAAAATACTATATAATTGCTAGCTCTTATTTTTTTTTAATTCCCTTATATCACAAACAATGAAAACATTTTACTCACTAAGAAAACTTTTAGCAAACTCGATACAACTAGATAGTATAGAACTAGGTTCTTCTTTCCCTTACATTCCAAAATTTGAACTATATTCTTAGTTTGATATTGTGAAGCTGAAAAGAATGTCTGAGAGCATCATATGAGCCACTTGAGATGTGCAGATGTGATTTTTTTCTCTTATCAGTCACAAGAGACATGTATATCCCAAACCTAGTTCACTGTAGGAGATTAAAATGAAAACCCTTGAAATTCACCTTTTAACATGGCTCCAGATGATCTCATGTCACTGGCAGAAAGGAGTCATGGCAACCTTAACATAAGATACCATCATCAGACAGGAATTTCTTCATTATGCAACTGATACCTTTCTTCTGGGCACAAGGGCAATCTGCAAATGGTTTGTTCACATCAAAAATTTGGGCACAACTGACCTTTCCTCTTGACTAGACTGAATCTAGTCAAATTGACTTAGTTTCTATTTCCCTGCATTTGAAATTCTATCTCCAATCTTTCTGCCTCTATCCAGGAGGTCCCCACAGCTAAAATTCTCACTCCTGACCTTAATCTCTTGAAACCTCAATCCCTTCAAGGTTTATTCAAATCAAATCTAATACCTTGTTAGTGGTGTTCACCTCTTGAAATTATAGTGGTATGCAAATTGCTTGGGATACAGTAAAATAACAGATTATATTGACTTGTTCAATAAGCTTAAACCATTTTTTAAAAAATATAGCCCTTATTATTGCTCATAGGTTTATAATGGGGTTTCAATCAAGAGAGTTAGTTATTAGGTCATTGAAGTGTATTTACTTTCACATATTAAATATATGTCTAACCTTTGATGATATGTGGCATTGTGTAAAGTTGAATTGTATTCCAACTCTATTTGGGAATATATATAATTTCAAAAGAATTCTATTTCTCAGTCCCTCACTATATTCACTACAATTCATTAGTTCCTCAAAGTGGACAAGATTTTTAGACCTATTATACATATTTTGAAAATCTACTCAAAACATTTTTGGATGGATATTTGATATGATGAAAATGTTCAGATCTTATAGGCTCACTTGCATTTCCCTTAACAATTGTTTTATTAAAGTTAATTTCATCACATAAACACTACCTTGTTACAATCTTTGGTACTTGATTCTTTTTACAATCTTACGACAAGAATTTTTTTTTCTATATAGCAAAGATTAGCAGCTGTTTATTTAATGATCTTCTTTAGTGATTCTTCCAACTTCAAGAAATCAACATGACTCTTTAGAGAAACCATTATCCACCACTCTAACTTCTGGGTTCCTCCAAAGTTCTTCGTTTGTTTTTCAGAGACTAATTAATTAGGGTGTTTTGCATCAATTGTTTGTAAGACTTTCCTTTGTTCTTTGGTTAATCAATGTTTTCCATTATGGTATTGAATGATCTTTGAAATACTTTATGTTCCTATAGAAACAACTACTGCATATCTCTGAGTCATTTAAGTGTGTTCTTTAAGAACTTCAACTTTTGTGTGTTTCCATATACTAATATCCATTCTTTTTTTTAAAAAAAAATATTTTATTTTCAAGTCATGGAACAAAACAAACATTTTCGTAACACAGTGTAATATCTGTTCTTAAAAACCACTGAGAGGAAAATACACTGCAAAATGTGAAACATGTATGACATGTACTCAGGCACATGCCTGACAGAAAACGACAGGTAGAAAAAGCAGCTCAGTCTAGTATCTAGTCAAGGTCAGATATTCTATGCCATCTGTTTCAGTAGGAATGAACACACATGATCATCGTTGTCATGAAATAAAACTATCAAATTAGTGTTTGTCCTAAATATTTCATATATCACTCTAGCTTTCCTTGATTTTTATGTTTACTTATCTGCATATACCACAAGCTCCTGACAGTCAGGAATTGGTTTTTGTTTGTTTTTGGTTTTTAACTTTGCATATCCAGGACCTAGCAAAATACCTGACATTTAAGGAGTGCTTAATATACATTTTTAAAATTAAATTGAACAAAAATAAATAGGCATTTTGGGTTAAGACTCAACCGACTATGGATAGGAGTGTATAAAAGTAATTTGTAACTAATTCAAATATTTTTTCAAGGTATATCTATATAATATCTATATATACGCATATATAGATATTATATATGTGTATATATATATGTATACACACACATACATATTCACATGTATATGTATGTGTGTGTGTGTTCATCCTTCGTTGCCAAAGAAAACCATGCCATCAGAGAAATGATGATATGGCTTGTGCTTGACTTTGTTTTGAGTGAGGGAGGGCTGTGCAGGTCACCAATGTCACTTCTCCTCCAGAGCCATCTGAATCCAATGACTACTCATCAGGATGTCTGGAGATGACCCAGGATGAGGTAACTGGGGTTAAATGACTTGCCCAACATCACACAGCTAGTGAGTGTCAAGTGGTCCTCCTGACCCCTGCACTGGTGCTCTGTCCACTAAACCACCTAGCTGTGACACAGCTAAGCACAGAAGGTGCTTAATAAATGTTTTGTTTTCTTCCCTATCCCCTTAGGGTACTGAAAGAATTGGAAGATATGAACTGCTAATCCATTTGCGGAATCTCCAAAGGGTGATAAAGAAAGGGAACAGTACATACATACACACATATACAATACATATACAAATATGCACATATTTACATATATGTTTATTCATGTCTGTATATGTGTGTGTGTATTATTTCTGTTTCCTTTCTGTTATTAATTCTTGTATTTTGTTGTTGTTATATAGAAATGCTGTTGGGTTGTTTTTCTTTTTTGGTTGGGGGGAGGCAATCACAATTAAGTGACTTATCTAGAGTCACACAACTAATAAGTGTCTAAGGCCAGATATGACCTCAGGTCCACTTGACTCTGACTGGTGCTGTACGCACTGCACCACCTAACTGTCCCAGTACTGTTGATTTTTGAATATTTATTTTGTATCCTGGAATTTCGTTGAGTAATTCTCTTAAATAGTATCGTTGCTGATACTTTAGAATTTTTGGAGGGCAAGGTCAAACCATCTTTCTTGTCATTAGAAAATTGAAACAGTTTTATTGCCTCTTTCCTTAATTTTATACTTTTAATTTCTTTCTCTTGTCATTTTGCTATTACTTGCATGCCTAGAAATATATCAAGTAATGACAGGGAGAGCAGGCACCCTGGATTCACTCATGCATTTATTGGGAAAGCCTCTAGTACATCTCCTATATATACAATACTTGCTTTTGATTTTACATAAGTAATTTATCAGATATTAGAGTCTCTATACCTATATTTAATAGGATTTTAAGCATAAATAAATGACATATTTTGTCAAGCCTTTTCCTACATCATTAAGATAATCTTGTGATTCAGGATGTTTTTGTTTTCAATATGATTGTTTTCCTAATGTTGAACGGTTGTTGTATTTCTGGAGTTTATCTGATGTGGTTATGATGAATAGTGATAATTAAAAATCTCAGAGTTAGAACTGTCACTAATAGTGCTTCTTTCCCTCTCAGTGAGGATGTTGTTATTGTTGTTGCTGCTGCTCTTCTTCCTCTGTAAATTTAGTATTTTACATTTTCCATTATTTTTGCACAATATGCTCTAAGCCATCCTATTCCCAAAGGTTCTCTTCCAATCTCTATCAATTCTCTTAGAAAAATGTGACATGGCAAGGTTATGTCGCTCATTGCCACAGAACGGGTGTTGGCCAGGACAGTAGGGTGCACTGGCAGAGAAAATGGTTGTTCATCCTTTATTTTTGATGAGGATCAACATCATTATGATGTCTTGATATGTGCATGAATTAGATTTAAATGAGGCAGAGTTGCACAAACTCATCAACCTTACTGTCTCTTTTCCGTAGTTATCAAATGTCAGTGGCAAGACAAAAGTCAAGATGACTGGAGGTGGCCCAGGATGCAGTAGATGACCTTAAAATCTTCAAGGTCTGCCCAAACACTAAGAGCTCCACAGTATCTGCTTCAACTGCCTTCATGGCCATTGGAACAAATTGCTTTCATCTGCCCATTCCACAGGGAAATGTCTTTTTATGCTTGAAATAGACATACCCTAATTCACCAAGAAATGTGGGCCTATTGGTTAGCCTCAACTTGGTTTAACCCATCTGTTGACACAGTTTTATCTGGGTGTGGTTGCTGTGCATTGTTACAGCTTCTTAACACTACAGGTGAGAGTTGAGTGCCAGGAGGATTCCAAAGGTAGGTGAGCAGCCCTAAAAAGGGCTTTGTAAGCCCTCACACTAGAGATTCCAAACCTTTTTGTACACCTCATAAGGAGCATATAAGGAATTACTGAGTGGATCCTAGAGTATAAATCTATGGGTCTCACTATGGAGCTCTGATCATGGATCCTGGTGGTTTGGAAGATGCCATGTAACTGAGGTATTAGAAATTAGCTTTCTCTGCTGTTAATTCATCAGGTTGCTATCTCATTAGTGTTCTTAATGTATTAGCCTGAGTAGATAGTTTCAATTTATAATTCTTATTTTGGAGGGGTTTGAGAGGTCTTGAGGATCAGTGAAAATGTCTGGACCACCATTTTGTTGGTCATGTGATCCAAAGCTCCCTTCCTGCTCTTTTAGCTCTTGCATCAGTTGCAACATGTGAAGTTCTGGATTTAGGAATTATCCCTTCTTTTTCTAAGTTGACATAAATAGACTCTAATTACTTCACTAAACAATGGCATCTTTCAAACTTTGACTCCTATCTATTTACTTCAAGATTGTAGTTACATATATGTAGTTATGTAGTTACATTTACGTAGTTATGGTTCATTTTCTGATTTAGAAGTTTCTACCATTTAAGTTGAATAGTTTCTGTTCTATCTCTTCATATAAATCAAAATTACAATCTGTGTTTCACATTTAATTTCTTATTTGGGGTGGGGGGAATGTGGGGTAGTGCATAAGGTACTGGATTCAACCCAGTTCTGGTTTGAAATTTTGTCTCTGACATACATGAATCTGGACAAACCACTTAATTTTTTTTGGTATCAGGTAATTCCCTAAGATTATAAATTAAATACAGGTTTCGTTCTGCGTAGGTGAAGGGAGTTCCCCCACTGACAAAAATCACAAATTTCCCAGGTATTATTCCTTCTCCCACTGCCATGTACACAATGCATAAACATAGATCTTTTCAATATTATTCTGAAAGCATGTATCAAGCAACTCTCTAGCTATAGAACAAACCAAAAAAGGGTGAATGTGTGAAATAAGGGAGCCGAGGCTAGATTTGCTGCCATAACTACTCTTTAAAAGCTTTCCATGTGTTTACTTTCCCACCAAACTCAGCCATACCTAATTTTGCATTGCTTCTGCTAGCGACTCCTGGCCTATATATTAAAGGATATTATCTTATTTGTGACAGCAGCCAACACAACAGATGGTGTGGTCTTGTGTCACCAGCATTTTCAAAATGCAAAAAAAAAAAGTCATTTAGATATTTGCTGTGTATACCCATTGCCTCATTAATTCTGTAAGTGTAGCCCCAAATGCATAATTTCACTATGGAAAACACTGACACTTCCTCATAAGCATCACTACTCACAGTGAGTTAAGCCAGCTTGTATTTCTTGAGTACCCAGTACTATAGCTGGTACCAGGTACTATGGGGGGCTACAAAAGATTATGAGATTTTATTAGTCATTAAGAAATTTGGTATCTTATCATACAGATAAGATAGATAACAAATCATAGGAGGAAAAGAGGGAATGTTTTGGTGGAATTTTGATTTTATAATTTTGGATACTTGTTCCACTGAGGTAGATTGACATCCATCAATAATTTTCAATTATGTGTGTTTTCAAGTAGATTTTCCATGGGAGATCTGTCCAATGAACTAGAGACTATTTACTAATCCATTTATTGTCTTAAGAATACTGAACTATCACTTAATATCTTTTGTAGTGGTAGTGACAATCAATATTTATACTGTGAATTAGAAATGAAGGTCATGGTAACTCCATCAAGGAGGTTGGGTTTAAACTGGAAGTTGAAAGGAGGTAGGATCAAACTCAGTGAAACAGGAGAGAGAATCAGATGAATGAAACTGCATGAGCAAAGAAAAGAAGGTAAGAGTGAACATGGTTTGTGTTGGAACAGTAATGAATTAGACTGACTGGATTACAGAAATCATGAAGCCTGGATAGTTAAGGACAACTCACCTGAAGAAGGATCTTGAATGATTAATTGAAGAATTTTGGACTTTATATGAGAGGCAAGAAATTTTCTTCCCATATTTAATCTTCATAAGCATAGTAAGATCACAAAGACCATGTTTTACACAGATGAGCTGAAGAAAGGAGAGCCCAGGCATACAGAGATCAACTCATAGTACCATAGTAACTGAAGTGTGAAATGATTCAAAAGTAGGCAACTATGATTTCTGAAATATGCATGATTTAAATTTCTTTCCTAAAGAAACTTTATCCAGTTTGAAGTGTTGAGTGAATTCTTTTTTGAGTTAGCTATAGGAATTATTGTTTTAAATTTATCTAATCAAAAACAGTACAATAACCACAATGATGTAAATGAAAAACAAATAAACAGATCTGAAACAATGTTCTGCAATTAGAATGACCAACACTGACACCAAAGAACAAGTAAGAAAATGTATTTCCCTGTTTTCTTTGAAGAAGTAAGGGACTCTAGGTGCAAAACATGATATAGACTGTCAGGCTTGGTAGATACATTGGTTAGTTTTGATGGACCACTTCATTCTTTCTTTTCTTATGATTTGTTACAAGACATAGTTTAAGGGATAGGGGGAGGATGGATATATTTGGAAATAAAGATGATTTGAAAACAAAATATAAAAATAAATTTCAAAATGTATCTACCTCTTCACAGAAAAGTCAATTCAATATAATCTATCAAGATGTATAGCACTCTGGAAAAATGTTTTATTACAAAAATGTTCCCTTATTTGTCATCTCTACAGGAGGGACAGAGGGACAGAGAACATAATCATAATGCCTCTTCTAATTAGATACAAACATTAAAGTCAATAATCACTCACCATTTTAATTATGTACAACGTAATGAGAAATAGCAAAGCATAGTGGGTAGAAGATTACCTTTGGAGTTGGGAATACATAGATTCAAATCCTCCCATTAAAATATACCTGTAGTGTTCATGGGGAAAAGTCACTTAACCTTTAAGTGCACCAAGACAATTTTCTCTTCATATAGCTGAAGATGAACTGCTGATTTGGAGGAATTTCCACAGTTCAAGTTCCCTAGGTCGATGTGATCATGAGTCTTGACAAAAACTACTATTACTGTAGTCATCATCATCATCATCACCACTCTATAATGAATCACAAATCATCTGCTTGGGTAACACATGTTGATATTTACAATTTCTTCATTAATACAGAATTTCATAGCATCATAAATTGATAGCGGTAAAGGATTTTAGATTCTAGTCCTACCTAATTTTAAAATGGAGGAAACTGAATCACAGAGAATTTAAATGACTTGTCCAAGGCCACGCAGACAATAATCACCTCCATCAGTCTCTTCTCTGATTAGAGAGTTATAGGAATAGCAAACTCCTCCTAAAGCCTTCCTTTATAAAGGATGGAAATCAAACTTTTGGCTCACTCAATTCTGCATCTGCTCCTCTGCCTGTTTTCAACTCATCTGAACAAGATGCCATGGCTACCCTCAGTATCTCCCATTCCTCCTTTTCCTGTTTTCTTTGGTATAGTCTCCCTCCATTCCCATTAGATTGTAAGATCCTTTAGAGCAAAGATTGTATTTTATTTCCTCAATGGTATCTCCAGTTCTTAACACAATTCCTGGTAAATAGTAGGTATTTAATAAAGATTTGCTTAGTCAAATTTGAAATAGAAGAATCAGGATTCTTTCCAAAGTCTCTAACACGTAATCTGTACTCATCACTCCATGACACTTTTATCGCATCAAGGAATTTAAAAACACTTACCACCGCAATCCCAGCAATGCAATTGTGATTTTAATATTTAGAGTTATAAAGGATCATAGAGGTGAGCAAGACCAACCTCATTTTAAGAGGAAGGAAAATGATGTTCTGAGAAATGAAGTGGTTTATCAAACATTATGCAAATAGGGATCGGATGATACCAATGATAGCATCTCATCTTTATAGTGCTTTCGAATTTGTTACATCTATTATAGAAAATAAAATAAAAATAGCAATCAGTTCAGGGATCACAAGTAAAGGACACAGATCCAATTGGAACCTTCTCAGTGAAATTCTAATCCTAAATAATGAGTAGGTCAAAAAACAATTCATAGAAACAATGAATAATTATGTGAAAAAATGTAACAATGAAACAATAAGCCCAAACTATGTAGGGTGCAACTAAAGCAATCCTCAGGGGAAAGTACATCCCTAGAAATATTCATTAACAAATTAGAAAAAGAGAGAATTAATGACTTAAGATGAATTTTTAAAAATTAGAGAAGAAGAAAATAAGCAAATGTAAACAGAAATTAAATATTAAAAATAGGTGAGAAATTTAAAAATATAAAAATATTATTACATTAATTACAATAATATTATTAATATTACAAATAAGAATTTGTAAGGCACTTTCCTCACAAAACAATGAGGTAAGTAGTGAAAGTGGTAACTTCATTTTATAGACAGAAAAACCTAGGCCTACATGAATTAAGTAACTTGTTCAAGGTCTTGTGGACTTGGACACAATTAGACCAGTGCTATAGAGCTGAGGTTCAAAGTATCCTTTCCACTATTGCCAGGTGATCTTGCTAATTACCACAAACTCAATTTCCCTCCCTTCCAAAATCACTTGATTCTACACTCAGATGATATCCTTCTGTCAAATGTTTTGTCTTCTTTCTATATTTTCAAAACCTTTTTTTATTTTCCCACACCTTTGATTTTTAGTGATATAGAGTATCCCAGCTAAGGAATTTTGTTTACCAAAGCAAGGTGGAACTTCCTCTACAACTTACAGCTTTAGAGATTTGCTGGAGACATGGAGATGTTGAACAATTTTCCCGTGGTTAAACTGCCAACATGTGTCAGAGGTGGTATAGAAACTTGGAGATCAACTTTCTAGTCACTATTCCAGAATGCTTCTCCAATCATCTAAAAGAGTCATTTTTTATTCACTTCTGTGATTATTTTATGGTGTCTTGTTACATCAGCTTTCTCTTTACCTTTTCTAATAAACCAGCAATGATTATACGATGCTATGTTGAGCTGATGAAGAGGCAGGTAGGGTTTCCAGTCCCTCTTCTTCACCTTTCTCCCAATTTATTTATTTATTTTTAGCTACCCAGGCTACTTCTTTTCTTATGTGTAACTTTTTCTCCAGCTAGTTTCTTGCACCTCCTCTCCTACCCAGCCCTATCAATGACTTTCCTCTCATTCTAAGCCCAGGAAAAATGGCGGAGGTTATACTTCAAAGTCAGCCAAGCTGAATACTACCACCATCACTAACTTAATTGCCTACAGCAAGTGTCATCAGGCTACTAGTAGAGATCCAACTACTCCCTGGTCACCTCTTTTTGTAGGACCCCAACCTAAGAATGCTTTTTTTTTACATTTTCAAAAGTATAATAAAATTTTGTCTAAATACATTTTTAAATAAATTACATTTTTACAAGTATAATAAAATTTTGTCTAAATATAATAAATTTCTAAGGACCTATTGAGAATAATTGCTTATCATAGAAAGTCCCTGGATGAAGAAACTCCAGCTTCTGCTTTCTGTTTCTGTCTTTAATTTTTGGACTTTTTTCTGAATTTTCTTTAAAAAATCCTGTCTGAGTACCTAGGGGTACATGAACAACATACCTTGGGAAGGCATCTGAGGAATAAAAACAGAAGTACGTTAGTCTTGTCACCTTGGCACTTTATTATCCAATCTATCATGCCTCTTGGATAGCTTCGTGAATAGAGCTGTGATAGCTTTGCAAAAGGGAGAGGGGAAGCTAAAATTAAAAACTTAGAACTTTCAGAAAACAACTGTGAGACCAAACTAAAATGCTAAACAGTTTCTAATAGGTAAACTGGCATTGGAGTTGGTCAGTGAATACCAATTTATTAAGCACCTACTGTGGGTTTGGCACAGTATAAAGCAGCAGTGTTACAAAGAGAAGGCAAAAAACAGCTGTTATTGAGAAACTCATAATCTAATGGGGGAGATCACAGGCAAATAATTATGTACCAAAAAGTTATATACAGGATAAATACAAAATAGCCAAGAAAGAGAAGATGCTAGAATTAAGAAGGATTGGAAAGAGATTCTGGTAGAAAGTGAAATTTTAGCTGAGAAGTGAAGGAAACCAAGAAAATCAGGAGGCAGCAGTGAAGAGGGAGAATATTCCAGGAATGAGAGACAGATGGTGAAAATGCCCAGGGCCCAGAGATGGGGTATCTTACTAGAGGAATCGCAAGGAGACCAATGTCACTGGCTCAATAATTTCCAGCCCTGTAGAACAGGAGTTCTTAGATCCATCTCTGCAAGTTTTATCAGTTTTTATACATTTACTCTCCACACAGCCCCTCTTTGTTACTAACACATCAATAGTAGTTTGAGGGAGGAAACAAATTACATCTAAGAAGGAAGCATTTATGGAAATTCTACAGTTAGAATCCCATGCTCACCCTAAGGGTAGTCTTAAACAACAACCTCAATCTTTTAAACACATATGTACTTAGACATATACAGACACACAGACATATATACAAATATACACATGCACATACATACATACACATACATTTGCATATGTATATACGTGTGTGTATACATGTACATACTGTCACACTGCTCAAAATAGTGGTAATCCAACCAGTATTCACTATTTGGTGACATCGAGTTCTTTCATACTCTATTCTCTTCTAGATCCCAAGGCTTTTGGAAGTAAATTTACCTCCATGAAATCTAAAGTTATATCACAAAAAAATTGGAAGAGAAAAAGAAAAACTTCTCCCAGCCAACCATCTAATCATGTTGGATACTAAACTTCAGGTTCAGGGAGATGATCAGAGAATTCATTACAGCTATTCAAATGTAAACTAATTAAACATTTTATTTAGGAGAAAAATAATGGTAAGTAGTGAATATTTGAGGTCAGCACAGAAATTTTTTTTAAAAAGACATCTTTATTTAAAATATTTCAGAAAGCTAGAGTTAATGCATAAACTCATTTATCTTTCAGCAAAGAGAAAAAGAAAAAGTTTTATCATTCTTTTCTTTAATAAAACTAACTGATGGGAGATTAATAAGATTCAATCAACTAGGGCAATATCAATGTAATTGTCTTAAAAGCATTCTTATTAGCTAAGATATGCATTGTGATTTGTTTTCAATATTTTGTCAACAGATGACGCTCTGAAAGGTGATGTTTCACTTCATTTTTAAGTCAAAAAATAATTTTACTTGATATGGAGACACAAGGGAATATAGTGAGTGAATTAGATAAATGTTGTATCTGAAAATGTAGTAGTGAAACTCTCCCTCAATTAAGATCAAGTAGATGGTGAAATGACCAGCCTGTCTGAAGACATAAGGAATTCAAATCTGAAAATTATTGGATTAGAACTGTGAAATAAAAGACTAATTACCACTATGTACTTGTTCTGCTGGCAGTTGTATAATTTTCATATGCCAGGTCCTAGATCCTGATATCTACCCCCTTTCATCCTGAGGCAGTGTAAAGGCAAGCAAAGTAAGATCTTTTGCTGTTTTTCTTTTACTAAAAGTAGCTCTGAATAATGTGATTAAGGAGGCTCTTTCCCACCCATTGTCAGGCCTGGGAAGATTTATAGGAAGGTCCAAATCTTCTGTAATGAGATATTAGTTCTCAAGCAATATGATGCCCTGTGGCTCTAAAAAGCATATAAAGACTCTGAGGTGTGGATTTTATTTTGGGCTTTACAGAAGTGTTTGTTTGGCCAGATGAGGACTCTAGGAAGCCACTAAGGAGCCCCTGGCTTTGAGAACCCAGATGTCATGCTTCCTTCTCTGGTAACTATGGTTAGACAGCTGGATCTGCCTGTTGATGGTCAGGCAGAAGAAACTCTGTCTGTTGACTTAGGTTGCTGACTGCCCCAAACTATATGAATGATATATTGCTTGGTTAAAGGAATGATATATGTGCTTGATTGAAGTGATTGTTACCCCCTTTGCCTTTCCTTTTATGAATGCAGATCTAAGAACCTGTGATAGCATCCTTACTGTTACAGGCAGAAAAAAGGAATGAATTGTTATAGATAATACAAGGCAAAGGGCAGTTAGATGGCTCAGTAGATAGAGGGCCAGCCCTGAATTCAGAAAGACTTGAGGACAAATTCAGTGTTACACACTTATTAACTGTGTGACCATGGGCAAGTCATTTAACCTTATTTGCTTTAGCTTCCTCATCTGTTAAATAACCTGGAGAGGGAAATGAGAAACTATTCTAATATCTTAGACAAGAGAAATCCCAAATGTGACCCAATGAGTATGACACGGCTAATTGACCAAAAGAAAAAAAGATTCAGGGCAGCTAGGTGGTATAGTGGATAAAGTTCTGGGTCTAGAGTTAGGAAGACATCTGTCTGAGTTCTAATCTGGCCTCAGACACTTCCTAGCTGCTTGACCCCAAGTCATTTAGTTTTGGTTGCCTGACAAAATGAATCCACTGGATCCTCTGGAGAAGGAAATGCAAACCACTCCAATATCTTTGCCAAGAAAACCCCATATGAGGTCCGAAAGATTTGTACACAACTGAAATGACTAAACAACAGCAACAACATAAAGTGATTCAGTCTTAAAAAAGTAAGGTGGGTATTTTTTGACAGAAAAGTGACAGAAAAGCTTTACACACATACACACCCACATGAGACATGTGTATGTTATATATGGCCAACGAGGGAATTTGTTTTTTATTGACCATGAATATATTTTGCAAAGGTTTTAGTTTTTCTTTTTCAAAAAGTGGGAAGGGAGGCGGGGAGGAGCCAAGATGGCAGAGTAGAAAGGTTCACATATGCTAGCTCCTAACACACATCCCATAAAATACCTGTAAAAAAGAACTCCCAGCAAATTCTGGAGCAGCAGAAGCCACAAAACAACAAAGTGGAGGAGATTTCTGTTAGAGAGAGCCCCGAAAAATCGACACCAAAGGTCCATCCCGCACCAGACTGGAGCAGAGCCCAGCCCTGCCTTGGCCACATGGCACCGAGAGGAGCAGATCCGAGCAGGCTTCAGGGACAAAATCTCCAGCAGCAGCGCAGGTCCCACAACCCACAGATGCAAAAGTCAGTGAGAGAGACCTTTTGGCTGGTCAAGAGGGGAGTGGAGTGTCTCCATAACTCAGGGCCCCTCAGGAGGCAGCAGTGGGGGCAGCAGCAGTGAGGGGCTCCCAAAGCAGGCAAGACCTCGGATCCATTATTGAAGGTCTTCACATAAATCCCCTGAGGGAACTGAGCCCCTTGTGGTGGCCCTGCCCCAACTGGAGCAGCTGAACTTAATCTCACACTGAATATGAGCCCTGCCCCTCCCCACCTGAGCACCTGAATTTAATCTTACATTGAATGGCAGCCCTGCCTCTGCTGAAAGCCCTGAGGTTGGGGAGCAGCATTTGAATCTCAGCCCCCAAGCACTAGCTGGGTGGATCTGGAGGCAAGGTGGGTGTGGAAAGAATCTCATAAGTCAAGTAACTGGCTGAGAAAATGCCCAGAAAAGGGAAAAAAAAATAAGACCATAGAAGGTTACTTTCTTGATGACCAGATGTTTCCTCCTTTCCTTTCTAATGAGGAAGAACAATGCTTACCATCAGGGAAAAACATACAAGTCAAGCCTTCTGTATCCCAAACATCCAAAATGAATATTCAATGGCCTCAGGCCATGGAAGAGCTCTTAAAAGGACTTTGAAAATTACATTAGAGAAGTGGAGGAAAAACTGGGAAGAGAAAAGAGAGAGATGCAAGAAAAGCATGAAATGTAGGTCAACACCTTGCTAAAGGAGACCCAAAAAAATGCTGAAGAAAATAATACCTTGAAAAATAGGCTAACTTAATTGGCAAAAGAGGTTCAAAAAACGAATGAGGAGAAGAATGCTTTAAAAAGCAGAATTAGCCAAATGGAAAAGGAGGTTCAAAAGCTCACTGAAGAAAAGAGTTCTTTCAAAGTTACAATGGAACAGATGGAGGCTAATGACTTCAGAACAAACCAAGAAATCACAAAACAAAACCAAAAGAATGACAAAATGGAAAAGAATGTGAAATATCTCATTGGAAAAACAACTGACCTGGAAAATAGATCCAGGAGAGACAATTTAAAAATTATGGGACTACCTGAAAGCCATGATCAAAAAAAGAGCCTAGACATCATCTTTCATGAAATTATCAAGGAAAACTGCCCTGATATTCTAGAACCAGAGGGCAAAATAAGTATTCAAGGAATCCACCAATC
>CM053769.1:392343137-392369567 GCA_028658325.1 Potorous gilbertii
ATCTCTCTCATTTCTCTTCCCAGTTTTTCTTCCACCTGTCTAACTTGATTTTCAAAATCCTTTTTGAGCTCTTCCATGGCCTGAGCCCATTGGATATCTATTTCAGATGTTTTGGATACAGAGGCCTTGACTCCTCTGTCTTTACCTGATGGTAAGCAGTTTTCTTCCTCATCAGAGAGGAAGGTTGGAATCATTTGGGCACCAAGAAAATAACTTTCTATGTTCTTATTTTTTTTCCCTTTTCTGGGCATTTTCCCAGCCAGTTACTTGACTTCTGAGAGTCCTCTCCACCCTGGCCTAGGTCTGCCCAGCTAGTGCTTGGGGTCTGAGATTCAAATGTTCCTCCCCAGCCTCAGGGCTTTCAGCAGCATGCCTGGCTGCTATTCAGGGTAAGATTAAATCAGGTTCTCAGGTGGGGCCAGAGCCGCCTCCCAGGCTCAGTTCCCTCAGGGGGTTTGTGCAGATACCTTCTGTAATGGAGCTACTGCTGAGCTCCTGCCTGCTCTGGGAGCCTCTGGCCACCAGCTGCCTCTGCCACTGCCTCCTGAGGGGGCCTGAGTCATGGAGACACCCCGCTCCCCTCTCAGCCCATCCAGACGTCTCTCTTGCTGACCTCTGCATCTGTGGGTGGAGGGACTCCCATCTCTCTTCCTTTGTCCCAGACATCTCCCGTACTTAGAATATATTCTTTCTTCTTCACTTCTCTCATTTACAGAAGAATCTTTCACTTCTCTCAAGATTCAGCTCAGTCACGACTTTCTATATGAAGCCTTGCCTGAACCTCCCAAACCACTTTGTACTTATTTTTTATTATATTCTTGTAGTCATTCAATAGGCATTTAATGAGTATCTAGGGGCAACTAGATGGTGAAGTGGGGAGAGCACCAGTACTGGAAGCAGGAGGAGCTGAGTTCAATCTAACCTCAGACACTTGACACTCACTAGCTGTGTGACCTTGGGCAAGTCACAACCCCAATTACCTCATCCTGAGTCATCTCCAGTCATCCTGATGAATATCTGGTCACTGGAATCAGGTGGTTCTGGAGAAGAAGTGAGGCTGGAGACCTGCACAGCCCTCCCTCACTCAAAACGAAGTCAAGCGCAAGTCATGTCATTACTTCTCTGATGGCATGATCCTCTTTGGCAACGAAGGACAAACACACACAATAAGTATCTACTGTATGCCAGGAACTGTGCTCATTGCTTCCCCTTATAAAATGGAAGCTCTTTGATATGAAGACCTATGTCATTTTTTGTTTTTTTAGCACTGTTTCCAACACTTAACCCATAGAGTTAACCACATAGTAAGTGATTAGTAAATGCTTATTTATTAAACCATTAATCAATTAAGTACCAGGGTTCAGATTTGAGTCAAGGTCTTTTGACTCTTATTTCACAGATAACACACAGGAGGCCCTGGAGGTATTTGGACTCCAGTCTCTAACAGGTTCATTCTTGATCTGGTTAGACATGCAGACACCTTCAGAGGGGTTAATAATCAACTTTATTCTAATTTAGTCTTCTCAAATGGTTGCTGGTAATGGGAGAACTAGATCCTACAGCATTCCCTGTAAGGGAATTGCCAACCCCCAGCCTCTTGGACGGCATTCACTGGTCACGACTCAGGTAAACTGAGGGGAGACTGGTAAGGCATGAACAAGATGGCGCTGAGAGGAAGGGTTCCACCCCTGTTTTGCTAAAGGCTATTTTCCTGGGCTTTTCAGAGAACAAAGAAGCCCCAAAATGTTTTTCTTTCTAGGGGCTACATGTCTGTCCTGGGCAGTCCTGGTTAAAGGTAAATTACTTTTTTATAAGGGCAAACTAATTGCTGATAGGTTCACTTAGGGCACTGGTGTCAGAAAAGAGATAAAAGCACCACTCACTGCTTGAATAAATGGAGTTGTTACTATCTTGTCTCCTGCCTTGGTCATTACTTACAGCTACACGCCACCAAGGCCTACAGGCCCCTGCTGGTCAGATAAGGCCTGTGGGCCTAGACTCCGGGGTCCCGAACAATTCCCTAATCACTCTTCTTGCACAGGCCAGTGAGAAGTGGGGGCAACTACCCCTATGTCTCAATGTTATCAATCAAGACAGACACAGGTTGTGTACTCCCCTAAATTCCCACAAGCCTCGATAGGGACTGGTTGAGGTAGGTACATACATTCCTCTCTATATTACCCAAGGTTTCCCCACTTTCTGACCAGTGCTCACTTACTTTATAAGGCCACAGACAAAGAAGGGACCTTGCGAACATTAAGCTCACAGGTTAACTTTAGTAATATCATCATTCTGGTGCAAGCATAGTAAAGATTGCATCATATTACCCCTTATCTCACAGTGTTGTTACAATAGGACTGTCTATCACTATGATTCTAGGAATTACTATCTAGGATCCTTGAGACTATTCTGGGAGTTATTATCTAACACCTGAAAACTAGACATTGTCATGGTCATGGATCCTGAGAAACTAAATTCTAAAAAGGGCCACAAAATCCTCCTTACTTACAAGTTTCAGCCTACTTATGTCATCAATATGTCATTTAATTTTTAGTGGTTTTTTTTTTATTGTTACCCTAGTCATCAAAAACTAACATTCCAATATACAAAGAATATCAAAGGTTTAAATAGAAAGCCATGTTTTGAAACCGCATATTAAGTTTAACAGGGTTTATACAAAATTGCTGCTTGTGTCCCTCTGTAGCTTCCAGGTGGCCTGCCAGCACAGGTTCTTAGATATGCTCTTTTAAAAGGAAAGTAGCTTTAAAATGGGTGGAGTGGAGGGGTTCAACAATCTACTTTAATTACATATACCAACAGAGAAAATACAAGCAGATAAATTAAGACAACAGATAGGGCTTCAAACTGTCTGACCATAAACAATACATACATCATTAATCAATAGATAGATCCAACTATCTGATCATGACATAAATACATAGTTACCAGAGAGAAAGAAGCACCAACATCCAGATTTTCAAAACCAAGGACTCCTCAACAGTGACCCAGAATCTCATCTAGCACACAAATCTTCTTCCAAAGAATAAGCCCCAAAGCAAAACCTCACTTCAGAGTATAATTACACTTTTCAGAGCTGGAGGGCATCATGATCCTTGTGAGGTAATGCCTCATTAGAAATTAACAAAAAATTCGGGCCTTCCCACAAAACAAGCCTCCCTACAAAACAAGCCTCCCCTAATCAAGCTTCTTATAATGAACTTTACCTGAGAAGTATTAAAGGGGGGAAGAAGATCTTTAACTCTCATTAACACTATACCCTCTAAACTTCATTTTTTTTTGTTTCCTTCTGTCAAGTATCTTTTCATAGACTTTGAAGTATCTATAATTTTAATTCTTCCAAGATTATAGATTGTTTCCATTACACAGATAGGCTTTTGCAATAACAAGTAGACTGAGATCATCTATATTTCTAAAATTCATAATATTCAAAATAACTATTCCTATACAATTCTGGAACCTATATACTCTCCAAGTTCTTTAGTTCAACTCAAAATGTACACAGTGATGAATTGAATCTACAACCCATCTATCTAATACATGCATAGTTTGTTTTTCATTCACTTTTCTTTTCTTTTTTCTTTTAGTGTAAAGTTGAAGTAATCTTTTCCTCATTGATGAGCATTTCATAAATCAGGTTTTCTCTTATAAAGAGCTGTGAGGCAATTAGTAAGTGATATTTGCAAATAGGAACACTTTACCTATTGAAGAGATTCCTTCTTTTGTTTGGACTTCAAACAAAACATTTTCCACAACATTGATGAAAATATCTGGCAAGTGTATTTCCCTATTTAATACCTCCTTTAGTAATTCTAAGCAGAGAATTGAGCCAAGCTAACTCTGCAGTCATGTGTACAATACAATGGCATACAGTTTTTCTTCATTGTTATTCAAAGATGGTAGTGTGTGTGTGTGTGCGTGCGCACGTGTGTGTGTTTGGAAATTACCCACAGCTGGGATACATTTGGAGATGTGGAAAATGTGAGACTAGCACCGCACATTAAGGTTCAAAAAGACTATGAAAGCTATATTGATTCAGAAGTCAAAGAAACTGAGTGCAAGTCATGACTCTGCTCTTTACTATCTGTGTGACCTTGGACATTTAGTATTCTGAGCCTTTTGCAGTTTCCTCAAATGTAAAATAAGATGTTTGAACTATTATATCTCTGCAGTAACTTCCAGGAATAGCCATATGATCCTTTGAGGTTCAGATGGACAAATTTTGTACAGAATTTTTTCTCAAGCCCTAGCATAATTGGATACATAGTAGTGATGTAGTTATATATCCAAAGGTGAACCTACCACAAAATAATTTATCTTCATAAAATTGGTCAATAGTAGGAAGACAAATGCTTTGTGAGCTTCCTCACCACTTTTCATTTTGTCTTGGTTCTAAGAAACTTTGCAGCATATGTAAACAGTATATATAAATTACAGGAGATAAGCATTCTTGTCCTAAACTTCTGAACAACAGAATTGCACAAAAGTGAAATGGGCTTCTTTCAGTAGTGACATGTTCCTTTTTGACTGGGGGGGGGCAAATGAGATGACCTTGAAGTTCCCTTTTACCTCTAAAATTCTTTAATATTCTGTGTGGTGGTTTTTTGGTTTTTTTTTTTTTTTTTGGACTCAGGGTCATTGTGCATGAGACTACTTTAGATTCAAGAATAGCCAAATGGAAGTAGCTTCTTTTTTGAATGCAATAATGTGAGATTCAGAGTCCCCAACACACATTTAATAGACAAGTCGAAGAAGAAGCTACACCCAGATTTCTGCTTTGTTTTGGTAATTTGTGAATCCACCAGTTTTAGGTTTTTTTTTACTGTTTCTACCAATGCTTTCTGAGTCACTACCACCACCACCCTGAGAGAAATGATTATAAATAACCAATGATTTGGAGAGATCCAGAATACCTCCTTTTTTTAAAGTACTAATTTTAAAAAGTTTAGCCTCTTGAAAGATATTGCGGATTATGAGACTGGACTAAATTTCTTGTTCAAACCTCATCCAAGTGGAGTAGTCATTGCATCCTGCTCAAGTTTGGGCTGTTAATATGTTCTTGGAATAGATTGCCCAAGAATGAGGGTGGCCTGGGTGTAGAGATCAGTCTCACTGTCCAAAGATGACATGGTGTCACTGAATACCTACTCTTCAAAACCTCTCCCAGTTTAATTTTTTTTTGAGTAGACAAATTAGGCCACCTTTTGCCCCATTTTTTTATGTAGCCTTAGATCACTGAATGTGTTAAACTGAGACCAGAGAAAGACCTCAGTTTAAAAAGGTCAAGGTCACCCACTGCATCTGGGGTCATCTCTAAGTCTTGACTTACGTCTTGCCACTGGACTCAGATGACCATGCAGGAGAGTGAGGCCGATGATTTTGCACAACCCTACCTCATTGAAATCCAATTCACTGGCAAGTCAATATCTCACCCTCCTGATGTCATAGGTCCTCTTTGAGAATGAAGGCCAAATAGCAACAGGAACACTCTTCAAAGGGTATAAGAACTTTGAGCCTGCACTCATGATCGGTCTAAGGGAGATAGCCAAAAGGTCTTACTTTAATTAATAACGTGCTAGACTTATTAATAAAATGACTAAATTATCTAGAAACTATGTTTCTCAAACCTTTATAATTGTTACAACCCCACTGTCTCTCATTCTTCCATGAAATGGGGAGAGACTAAGACTGACTATGTCCCATCATTCTCCCCTTTAGTGTAGACATGCACATATATAGCTTTGCCCCAGATATAATACATTTTTTTTCTCCTAGACTAGGCTTCTGTATCTCACCTAACATGGATGTGCAGCAGCTTCTTACAGGGCTGTAAAAAGGCCTGATCCCAACACTGATTGGTGTGGAAGACATAATATTCTTTCTTTTTCTTACCTGGGTCAATTCATTCCTCCTTGTGTAGTCTGATCTCTGGTCCTAGGTTATCATCATATGTGTGATGGAATTAGCATAGGCACCTGGTCAGCATTAGCACCACAGCACATCAGAATTCCCAAAATCAAGCTATCCACCAGCTTGAGCCTCACCAGCATCAGGGACCTCAGGCATGTGCCACCACAATCAGGAATGTATTCTTTCTCGTATAAGCTATCTGCCTCCTCAAGTAATTAGCCTAAAACTATATTAGAAAGCCTAACAAAATCAGTACATAAGAAAAGAAAACATGAGAGAGAAGGATAACAGTTTTCTTTGATATATCCCAGGACATGAAAAAGCTTGAAGAAGAAATTTTTGCCTTTATGTATAGAAACTTTTTTTTAAAGTTGTAATAACTAGTTAAGAACAGTTTTTCAAAAAAAGATACAGAATTTGGATTTGGGATCAGAGAATCTGAATTAAAATACTGGTTCTGCTACTTACTACCTTTGTTTCTCTACATAAGTCATTTCTTTTCCTCTGAATCTAGGTTTCCTCATTTATAAAATGAAGGAATTGGATTAGATGAATTCTAAAATCAGTTCTATTTCAAAACTTTTCTTCCCCTTCTAGCAAATGCTATTTTTAGAATCAGGAAGGTCTTTTATTCACATCTCTGTATCATATAACACAGAGACAAGACCTTATCATACCAGTGAGGGGGCAACAAGGATCAGCAGGATCCTGAAATGTAGACTCAGTGTGAAGGCTTGTTAGTCACTCAACAAACACTTATTAAGATTCTTTAATAAGTGCCATGTATACAGAGAAATACAAAAACAACCCCTCCTTTCAAAGAGTTTACATTTTTTTCCTTTTTTATCTTTTTTTTTCTTTTTGGTAGATATTGAGCCTTTATTTTTGTATTAATGATCTCACTGGGGTATATACCAAGCAATAGAATCTTTGGGTCAAAGGGTATAGATATTTTAGCCACTTTATTTGCATAATTCCAGATTGCTTCCTAGAGTGTTTATACTAATGGACAGCTGAACAAGCAATGCTGCACTTCAGAATGCCTGTCTTTCCACAAACCCTCCAATTACTATTGTCTTTTGTAATTTTTGCCAATTTGCTGTGTGTGGTGTAAAAACCTATGATTTTTGAAAATTTGCATTTCTCCCATTGCTAGACATTTGAAGCATTCTTACATAAGATTACTAACACTTTTCAATTCTTTTTGAAAACATTCATTTTTTTTTTCTTCAGTTTGAGGTTCAAATTTCCCCCACCTATTGAGAGGCAAGCAATACGATACCTATTGTACATGTGAAGTCAAAGTATATGAAGTATCATATACTTCAATATTAGCCATCATTTAAAAAAAACAAGAAGAATAAAATGGAAGAAAATCCCTTCAATCTACATTCACAGTTAATCAGTTATCTCTATAGAAGTGGATAACATTTTTTATCATGAGTCCTTTGGAATTGTCACGGATCATTGTATTGGTCAGAGTAACTAAATCTTTCACAAGTGATCATCAATATAGTATTGGTGTTACTATGTACAGTGTTTTCCTTATTCTGCTCAATCCACTTTGCATCAATTCATATAAATGTTTCCAGATTTTCTAAACCCACCCCTCCTTATCATTTCTTATAGCACAGTAGTATTCCATCATAATCATAACCCACAACTTGTTCTCCCATTCCCCAACTGATGGGCATCCCCTCAATTTCCAATTCTTTGCTACCACAAAGAGAAGAAGCTCAGATTCTGATGATCTGATGGTGTAGGAGATATATAAATAAGTAGATGCACACAATATATGTATATATACATATGTATATATATATATATATATATATGCTAGAAAAAAACTAAGACATAGGTAAGGAGGAAAAATCATTGTAGTCATGGGAGGCAGCCAGTGAAAAGACATGGATGTGGGGAATTTGTGAGCAGGTAAGTAGACTAGTATAGATGGATTGTAAAGTAGGTTGTTGAGTCATTTCAGTTGTGTGTGACTCTTCATAATACCATTTGAGGTTTTCTTGGCAAAGATACTGGAGGTGCTTGCCATTTCTTTCTCCAGTTCATTTTACAGATGAGGAAACTGAAGCAAATAAAGTTAAGTGACTTGTCTAGGGTCACCCAGTTAGTAAGTGTCTAAGGCCAGATTTGAACCCAGGAAGATGAGATTTCTTGGCTTCAGTGAGCGGAGGGAAGTAAAGCATTAGAAGCCTGGAAATATAGAAAGAAGAACTTTAAATGTCAAACACAAGAGTTTATATCAATTTAATTTCTAACTTTCAAAGTTATTTTTTCTTAGGTACATGATGTAAGGGACACAGTAGGATATTGGGTATGCCATTGTCAGAATTCAAACAGACCTCAAACATTAAACTTTCTATTTGGGTAAATGCTCCCTGATTTTAGGGATTTGGGGGGCAAAAAATAGTCCTGTAAATTGTCAGAAAATATTTTCTTGAATCCATGTCATAAGATGCCTAAGATCTTTACAGTTTCAGCAAATCCCTGGATCTTTATTGATTCACAGGCCCAAGTCATACCCCAAGGACTGCTAGTAATGAATTTGGGACCTTCTTTACCACCTCAGAATCAGGGCCCATGAAAATGTTGTTAATAATGTAATGGAAACTATGAAACCATCAAACTGTCAAAATCTCATTGGATTAAATTATGGCCCAAGGCACGGGGCTGTGGAAGTACTCCAAGGGCAGGACTTTGAAAGTACAATAAAATTCTTTCTCAGTAAGGAAAAAATAAACTGTGCCTCATTATTAACAGAAGAGAAGATGGTAGTGAAGCCGAAGAGAACCAGAAAAGGCCTCCTGATGTTTGGTGGTGGACGGAGATTGAATGCATTGACTATATTGATAACCCTTTTCTGGGTTGACCAGAAGTTAGACAGCTAGATGGTAAAGGGGATAGAGAACTGTATTTAGAGTAAGGAAGATGTGCTCAAATCTCACTTCAGGTATTTACTTATTCTCTTTGTGACTTCATATAAACTGCTTAGCCTCTTGGCCTCAGCTTCCTCCTCTGTAAAATGGGGATAACAACAGCACATATCACATAGGGGTGCTGAGATGTTCAACTGAAATGACATAGATAAGTGCTTTCCAAACCTTAGAGGGCTATATAAGGATTACTGTTGTTGTTATCTTACTGCGGGTCAAGACTACGCAATTGCTCATGATGTCATCTTTTTTTTTGACAGTCCACACATCGAGGAGTTGATGGGAGTGTGGCAACTATTTATACTGTTGCTTCCTATAGGTATTTAATGTTTCCCTTATTTCTACACTTAATTTTTTCATTTTAATGTAAATTTACATTAATATTTACATATTTGGCCAGAAGGGGCAAATCAATAGGGTCTTATTTCCACAGTGTCTGATTGAATAGAGGGAGATAGCTTTGTCACTTGGTGATATAAATAGAGAACTCATTATTAAACATTATCATTGGATTTCTGATGGTTTTGTTGGATCAGATCTATTGGTGCTTTCTGAGTATAGTTTTATCCACCCTCATTATGGTCTATGGTGCCTCCTGGGTAGTGGGAGATGTTGTGTTCAAACATCAGCTGAGAAAGGTCCCAGCTGAGAAAGGTCCCAGTCTTCCAAGAGCTGTCACATCCTCTAAGCAAATAATCATGGAGAATAATGTCCTGCTAGATGTTCCTGTACAACTATATATATATATATATATATATATATATATATATATATATATATATATATATATATATATATAAATTGAACAGCCTCCTCTATAAAAGTTGCTCTTGCCTCAAGAACTGCAACTTTACCATTAAGCACTTTTTCACCCTGGCCAGGCTGGAAGTAAAAACTCACAACTTTGTGTGATATGTGCTCATAGACAATACCATGAAGGATTCAGCTAGGTCTATAGAAAACAACACAACATTGATAGATACATGACAGACACCTTTATTGAAGGCAACCTGTAAAAGTGCATTTTGACTTGTCACATTAAATTCTTTCTTCAAATCAATAAACAGTTAACACAATGGAACCTTATATATTCTACACATTTTAGTAATGAGTGACTGTAAAGATGTGATCCCTTATAGTATTTTTCCTTAAAAACCTACCTTTACTTGGGAATAAAATTGGAAAAGTACCTGGAAATTATCTAGTTTAAATCTCTCCTTGCATTTTAAAATTAAATTTTCTTTCTTATTATGAATCAAAGAAACATCAACACAAACATTCTAATATGCAAAGATGAACAAGAAATATTTCCTATGAAAACATGAACTTCTGTTATTTTTTTAAGGATGTATTGAATATAATGAGGTAGTTAAAAAATGTTTGTGCTTATTCACTTCTAAACTATTTTCTTCTGTAAATTAGTTTCATTAATCTTCCTTCCTTCCTTTCTTTTTTCTTTCTTTCCTTCTTTCTTTCCTAACTTTGTCATTCCTAATAATTCTGTCTTCCCTTCAACTTCCTTAGAAGTGCATCAGCTGAGTATCCTGTGCACATAGCAGGTTTTCACTACACATTCCTCTACCAGAATTTGTTCAATCATTCTATAATTGATAGCCACTTTGTTTAAAATCCTTTGATGCAACAGAAAGTGTTTGCGTATAAATACACACACACACACACTCACACACGTACATATTTATATAAATTTCCTTTCCATTTGTCTTTGTTCCTGTGGTATGTACCAGGAATGATGTCATTGGGTCAAAGATTATATATATATATATATGTATATATATATATATACATATATATATATATATATATATATAGCTTAGTGACTTTTCAGGTATAGTTGCAAATTATTCTTGAGAACAGATGGACAAATTCACAAAACTAAAAATAAAAAATTACTGACTGTCCTCCCACATAACTTGCATTGTTTCTATGTATAAATATAAATTCTCTCTATATTTTGGTTTTTGGGGTCTTATAAAGCTATTTCACATAAACATTTTTACCCAATCAATTTCTTCTCTTCAAATTCTAGCTGCATTGATTTTGTTTATGTGAAATAATTTCAGTTCTATGTAAATTAAAATCTTTCATTTTATTTCCTTTGATCACTCATTTCTAGCCTTTGTCTAATTAAGCTTTCTTTCCCTAGGCAAAATTACAAAAGGTATGGTACAATACCTCCCTTAATTCTCATTCTCTCTCCTCTCTGTCTCTTTCTTTCTCCGTGTCTGTCTTTCTCTTTGTCTCTCTGTCTCTCTATGTTTCTGTCTCTCTCTGTCTCTCTGTCTCTCTCTCTCTTCCCACCTCCCTTTCTATTATTGGGGCCTATGTGCATTTGGAGCTTATTGTGACATACACTGTAAAATGTTAGTGTAGATGTAATTTCTGTCAGGCTGCTTTCTGGTTTTCCTTGAGCTCCAATAGTTAAGCTTCCTTAGGATTATCTATACTATTCTACTATGGCTAATTGTTTCTAGTTTGTAGGAATGATCAACTTTAAAAAAATCAACCCATATTAAATAGTTTTGATGCCTTGCTTTTTAATAGAATTTGAGGTTTTAAAAAAAGCAATTACCCCCTGCTTTCTTAATTTTTTAATTATCATTTTTGAAATTCTGGTCTTTTGTTTCTCCACATGAATTCTCCTTCCACTGATAAAAAAACACTTTAAGAAAATAGCTTTTGTATATATTTTCCATTATTTTTTTGTCTGTAATTCTTCTTGCATTTTTATCCTTGAATATCCTTAAGTGACTATGTTAGATTCAAAAAAGTATCTGGGTTGAAGAGGGTTTCCATATGTTAGTTGAAGTCTTCCAGATACATTTTTTGTGAATGTTATATTGATTGTATCAAGGCACAGAACATTACAGAGCTTTTCTGGTTGATTTCTATAACAGCTCAAAGGATTTTTGACTTGACTGTCCTCTCAGAAGAGACCAATTGGATGAAGAACGTCTATTGCCCAGATTTCAGCATGTACTTGGAGAGCCTTGTCCAACAATATGTATATCAGGAACAGACAGGTAAAAAACAAAATAAAACTGAGGTAGATTACTTTCCAGAAATTATGCATCTCTTTAATTGAACTCAAGCTTCCCATGAAAACAAAAGCCTATCTTTTTTAATACTATAACATTTTACCACAGTCACTATTTAGTAACAAAACATGGCACATGTTTGGCCCTGAAGAAACAAGACAAATGTAGCACAGAGAAGAAAGGAGAAGGGGAATGTGAGCAGGTTGAATCACACAACCAGTAAGTAAGTCCTATGAAGAATAGAAGTAAAGCATGTTAAATATGACCGATAGGCTGGTTATGTGATATAAACAAAGGATTTCAAGCAAATAGCTAGAGTGCCCCACTAATACCCTCATGAACCTGCAAGAAGAGGAGGAAGTCCTCTGGGACACTGGGTGGACTTCCTGGTAAAAACTGAAAAAATATATGAGCAATAGATGTACAAGAAGGGCAGATATGTATGAATTGTAAGCTGTGTCATTGGAGGGAACACCCAAATGGATAGGCTAACAGATCCATTTGTATGTTGAATTTTTAAACTTTGATAGAACTCTCCTAGAAATTCATCTGAATATTTCCTCTGATCCCCAAGGTATTTTTTGCTTTGTATTTGTATTTAGATTTGTTTAAACTCTTATATTGGTAAGTTATTTTTATAGGACCCCCCCCCCATTTACCTTCTTTTTACCAGGTTATTTGAATTAATTTAAATTGTTACTTTTTTCTTTCATTTATTTGTTTCAATCAATAAGCATTTAGAGTTTACTGGGTCAATCTCAATAAATATTATGCACCTAAAACCCAGAATTATAAAGAGGAAAGCAAAATAGTTGCTGACCTGAATACTCTGGCATCCTAAATGAGGGCAGCAACATGTACATAAATAGATAAATACCACATGCATACAGAGTATAGTAAGGTAACCATGGGAGTAGAGGAAATTTGTTGGGATAGAAGATTCTAGCAATTGTGAAGACAGAAAAAATAGAGTGAGTAGAGAGTAGCAATATGGAATAAATCTGAAGAGGAAAGATGAGACCAAGTAAGAAAGAACTTCAAATGGCAAACAAAGGAGATTATATTTGATATTAGAGGTAATCAGAAGTAACTGGAGTATGTTGAGCAAGGGGTGTGATATATACAGAAACAATGAGTGAACATATTTGAGAAGAGAAGGTAATCAATAGTATCCCATGCTACAAATAGATCAAGAAGGTTGCAAGTCCCTTGGATTTAATAATTAAGAGATTGTTAGTAATTTTGAACAAAGAAATTTGGGGAAATGGAGGAGAAAGAAATAAACATTTATATAGTGCCTACTGTGTGCCAGACATTAGGCTGCCTCTTGAAGGTAAGTGCTGTCATGATTCCCATTTTACAGCTAAAGAAACTGAGGCAAACAGAGGTTAGGTAATTGCCTATGGGCACACAGCTGGTAAGTGTGTCTGGACAGATTTGAAGTCAGGTCTTCCTGATTCCTGGCCAGTGCTCTCTCCACTATGTCACCTTGCTGCCTCTAATTTAAGATGCATAATAAGTTGGGAAGCCAGAACGCAAAGGGCTGAGAAGACAATGAGTGACAAAAGAGTCAACGGAGGCATTCTAATTTCTGAAGAGAGGGCACCAAACTGCATACCTATTTGTGTGGTGTACTGAACAATGACAGTGACTATATTGTTCCTCAGAACAGACCCAAATGTAGCCACATACAGCAACTCTTAGGCATTATTATAGGAAAAGCAACACTTGCAGGGATGGGTATCTGTGTCATTAAAGGAGTGATTGTCAGCTACCAGTTAATAGTCAATAAGCATTTATTTATTTTTCAATTATCAACTTTAATTTTTTCTTCTTCCTAGTTGCCTTCAAAACTAGCAGAAAAATGAAAAATATAACCTTTGTAACAAATATGCATAGTCAAATATATCATCTACGTCCAAGAAATACTTCTCATTCTGCAACCTAAGTCCATCACCTCTCAATATTTTGGCAGCATTTTTCATCATAAATCCTGTGGAATAAGGATTAATCATTTTATGGATCAGAGTTCTCGCATCTTTTTAAATTGTTTTTATCATAAGTTGGACTCTTGATTATTTTCACTTCAGTTTGCACAAGTTCAAAACACACTTACCAGGTTTCCCTGAGACCTTCTCTGTCTTCATTTCCTATAACAAAATAGCATCCCATTACATTCTTATACAGTAATTTGTTGGGACATTCCTCAATTAATAGAAACTACCTTGGTTTACAGATGCCTGGCCTCCGAAAAAGATCTACCTCAAATATTTTTTTGTATATTTGGCTCCTTTTCTTCTTTCTTTTATCTCCTTGGATGGAGGCCTAGTGGTGGCATTGCTAGGTACACACAATTTAGGGGCATAGTTCCGATTGTCTGCCCCAGAATTGCAGAATCAATTTGCAGCTCCAGCAACAGTGTATAAGTATGCTTGTTTTCCCATGGTTGAATAGGTAGCATTTATTTAGTAAGTGTCTAACAGAGGCGAAGAAACCTACAGCCTCGAGGACACCTGTGATCTTCTGGGTCCTTGGGTTCAGCCTTTTGACTGAGTCCATATTTACAGAATGAGTCTTTGTATTAAGGGGATTTGTTCTTTGTTCTATGAAGCTTGAAATCATTCAAAGGGCCACATGTGGCCTTGAGGCCACAGGTTCCCTATCCCTAGACACTGTGATAGCAATTGAATTCAAATCTTCCTTAGTCCAGGTTCAGATCTATACTCACTTAGTCACCTAGTTTCCTACTTAAATAGGTATGTATTAAGCAATTACTATGTGCTAGGAATTATGCTAAGTGCTAGTGATACAAAGAAATGAAAAAAAAAATAGTTCCTGGCTTTAAGAAGCTCACAGTGGAATGGGGGATTCAACATGCACATATATAAAATATATGTCTTTATAAACAGTATAATTGGAAAGTAGTCTCAGAGGGAAGACACTAGAAATTTAGGGAGAAGTGGGGAATGAGAGCAAAGGCTTTTCTGGAGGAAAGTTGGGTTTGACCTGAGTTCAGGATTCAGCCAGGAAAGCCAGTAGGAAGACATGAGGAGGAATGGCACTCCACTCATGGGGAAAAGAATGAAACTTGATAGATCAAATGTCTTTTGTGAGGAAAACTGAGGTCAGTATTGCTGGATAAGAGAGTAAGTGGTAGGGAATAAAGTATAGGAAGACTGAAAAGGCAGAAAAGGGCAGAATATAAAGGGGATCTTGGGGGTAATAATAAGGATCCACTAGTGTTGGCTGAGTAGGGAGACAGCATGGTCAGAATAGCATTTAAGGAAAATCAGCTGTGGCAATTGAGCTGAAGTGGGAAGTGTCTTGAGGTAAGGAGACTAACCAGAAGGTTATTCAATGGTCTAGGCATGAAGTGATGAAGGCCTATACCAGGGTGAGGACTATGTGAGTGCAAAGAAGGGAGTATTTACAAATGATGCTATGAAGGTGGGAACCAGATGACAAGAGATTGGATACAACTGGGTAGCAATTTTGTCATGCATGTCATACATTGTCAGTCCCTAGTTTAGAGTCTTGTTGATATGGTTGAACATGCACTTGACATTCAATGTATTTCACTGTGTGCAGAGATATAGTTTCTATATCCAAATCAATGAGGTCTTACTCTAATCAAATGTAGAGATAGTCATTAATGACTATAGAAACACTAATGATTGATTGATGACAAGTCAAGTGATTTAAGTCACTCTATGGTCATCTCACTATTTTAACCCTAGAGGTCTTGGGCAGAGTGACCACTGGGAACTTCTTTGTGTGGTTCTTTTAGGGTATAATCCCTTTTCTGTACCGGTAAGGCCAAAATCAAACTGTCACTAAATCAGCTACTTTTCAATCAAGTTATTTTGTCCCTGTCCCCTTAACATACATTTCCTACACCATCTATCAGCAGAGTGAAGTGGTCTGTCTGGTTTATTAGTATCACTGAAGATGCAATTTTTTGATCCATTGACTAAGATTTACTTTTGGATTCATTCTAGAAAGAAGCTTGGGATCCAATAAGAATATCTTAAAGTAGATGGATATAATAAAGGTATACTACAGTCAGGCATGTAATATTGTATATTACAGAAGTATGAACATTTCTGCTAAAATATACATTTCCTGAGACTTTGTGTTACCCCAATATCTAACAGAGTGCTTTGTATTTGGTACTTAATACATGTCTATTGTATTATCCCAAGTATAAGGAGAACATGTAGTACGATAGAGAATTAGACAAAGCCAAGACCTGGATCCAAGCTTCCCCTCTGATACATGCTGGCCAACTCATTTAACTCACTTAACCTGTTAATTCTCTTGGAAATTTTTTGGGTTTTTTTGTGAATTGCAAGGAATGCCATCTAAACTTTTCTTCCAGGAACTTCCTAAACCAATAAAGCCACAGATTCAGTCACTACCCCAATCTCATTCCTAAGAATATTAGAAAGGCAACATAAGGTATTGGAAAGGGTACAGGTCTCAGAATCAGGGGAAGATCTAGTCTTGAATTCTATTGCCAACTCTGAGTATTTTGGTGTGGTGATAGATCAGACAATAACAGATCAAGGGCAACTGCATGAGACCCTCTAATCCTATACTCCTAGGACACTGAAGCTGGGCAAGATAAAGTAACCCAATATCACATAGGTAGTAAACTATCAGAGGTTGGATTTGAATCCAGTTCCTTCACCTCCAAAGAGTGCATGCTCTTTCTACTCTACCATGGCTGTTTCTGTAATGAGTAAAATCAATAATCAATGCCTTGGGCACTTCACCTTACCTTGCTTTGCTAATCATCTATCAGCTACAAACATTTTAATAGTAGAAGAAGTAACTGTGATGTATACTCAGAATATAGTCCCGGGTGAAAACCTGTGTGACTGCACATGGTTTCAGTTATGCACAGACTTTCACCCATAACTGTATATGGCTGAATCTATGATGTGGTCCAGTTAAATACCTGTGTCAGTTAATTTCAGGAATGTAACTATAATCATCTTTATATTAAAAATATACTGGGTAAAAGCTGGATGTACCTAATGATGTAAAAAATACCTACCATTGCAAGACCTACAGCTTATGTTTGAGTAAAAGAGCTGAATACTGAGACATCATCGCATGTTTGAGCAACAGGCCTGTTTGAGTAAAAGGGCAGGCCTGAGTCGCAGGTAATGAATTTGCACCAACCATGAATCAAGAGAACTATAAATAACTGTAAATTCCGTTATTTGGGATCTCAGACTGTACTTGGCAAACTGTAGACCCCACCTTTGTTTCTCTTAATAAAAGTTGGTTTCTTTGCCCAGGAAACCTCCCAGTTTCTATATTTCACTCCCTTATTACTTAAATAAATCACTTAACCACTCTGAGCCTCAATTTTCTCATCAACAAGATAGTGATTAAAAAATACTTGTAGTGCCAATGTGACATACACAGAACCTATGGAGGCCATGAATATCCTGGCACAATTCTGAACTGTGAAATAAAACAGACTCTCTGCATGGAAGACAGAACCAAAACAATTATTCAGACACCAGAAAGTCAAATCCATCACAGCAACAAAAATCTATACACAATAACAATGCAGAGAACAACATCAGCCCCAAGCCTTCCCCCTACTAGTCTTCTCACAAACCAGCTCCTTAAACAAATCACAAGCAGACTCCTGTAATGCTAATATAAGGTTAATGATGGGTTGGGGGAAGAGTTAAAAGTCTTCCCTGCCCATTAATAGCCTTCAATACTTTTTGTTAATTTCTTTTGCAGCACTGGGTCAGAGGGTCCTGCCCTCCAGCTCTGAAAAGTCTATACTCTGAGGTGAGGTTGCACTTTGGAGCTTACTCATTGGAAGTGTTTGGCCAGACAAGACTATGGAACCCCTTGGCTTTGAAGACCCAGAGGTTGATGCTTCTTTCTTTCTGGTAACTATGTATGTATGTAATGGTAAGTTGGTTCTGTCTGTGGATTCATGATGTATGTATTGCTTGTGGTCACAGACTTAGAAGCCTTATCTCTTGGTCTTTATTTCTCTGCTTGTATTTTCTCTGTTGGTATATGTGTTTGATTAAAGTGATTGTTGACCCCTCAAAAGTTGCTTTCCTTTAAGAAAAGCAGATCAAAGAATCTGTACAGCAGGCCCTCTTGTGAATGCCAGGGTCCATGCTGTTACAGTTCCCTTAAATTACTCACAAACAGGCTCCCCTACACAAAATGACCTTCTCTTTCTCACAACCAGCTTCAAGCTTGCCTGTATCCTTCGGTTCTGATTCTTCTCAGGATCAAATTTTCTCTCAGCTCTACTCTAGCTCTGCCTCTTCTTAGTTCCACCAATTCAGCAACTCCTCCCACCACAGGCTCCATGTGACTCAGACTTCCATGCGACCCAGGCAGGTCACATGGGCCTATTAATGAATGAGAAGGATCTTCCCATTTAAATTACCATTACACAAGACGATTGTGAGGCTCAAATAAAATGATGAGCATAAATCACACTGAAAATCTGCTATTCTAATTAAAAATAGTACTAGTGGGCCTTCACTTATTGGACCTATGAAATTTCTTTTTATTCCCATTTTTCCTCTTTTTGGTAGACTATCCCATAGGCCAGAAACAAATGATCATTCTGTACCATTATAAAATACGACTACAAGTTTTCATTCCCATCCCGTATTCCATGGGATAAGGCAAAAAAGACAAAAGCATCATAGACAAGAACCACAACTCAAACAGAAAGAAGTGAAAAGAGACTTGAAGCTAGCCATCTGGCATAGAGAAAGGAGCACCTTTCTAATCAGGCCCCTCTCACAACCAAGGACTGCCCTTTATTTCTAGTTGGCAGCTCTTCTTATGTGGGAGGATGATTTATGAGCTTGCAGAATAAACAATGCCCCTACTAATAAATGTACACACACCTGGTGCCACATTGCTAGAGGAACCATTGCCCACTTTGCTTCCTATATTTATTTGTGAGATTTCACAGGTCAAGGAAGCACTTAGGATGATCCTGATGAAGAAATGTGATTCATATTCACATGGCAGTGGAGGGCATTTAAAATATAAAATCCATTTAGTACAGATTAGCCTTAGAATATTATTTATGTAATATGTCCCAATGGCAGAGCCAACATTTTTTCTCCTTCCTTTGGAAGAGTATATCAATCACCTCTGTTCCTGACAAGCTCTTAAGAGGAACACATTTATCAGGGCATATTAGAAGAATCTAAAAATAAAAGCCCAAACAAGTGTTTATATAGAGAATACGGGCTGATTGCAAAAAAAACTCGAGAAAAGGCTGTTTTGGCTGCAAGTCATTTCAGGCAACTGGCAAAGTCAAACTTGCAGAGATGCATTGGCACTTCCCCGGAATTGAGGAAAGTAATCTACTGGGAAATTTTAAAAAAGGGGGTAATGTGCCTTGATGATGGAGTTTACACAATGCAGTGATTAATGTCAGACCTGTGATGAGCCACATGAGATGAAGCGACAATTTGGTCTTTCTTAGATTTGCAAATGTCACTGAATGCAGGTTACCCGGTGGCGTCAAACAAGCAATAAAAGCCTGGTATGAGGAATGATAATACTTAGTACTTACACTATATTGTGCTATTCATCTTGAAAATGGGAAGTGAACAACATCTCCTAGTTAGAACAGCAATCTAGAAGCTGGTTAGTCCCATGCCTGTTTTCTTCTTGGAAAGTCATTTAACTCCTTCAGTGCCCTTGTTTTGCCCTCCCGCAAAATCCAGCTTTATTTTAGCATGTCTTTGAGTTTCCCCTAATCTACAAAATTAATCTGAAATTTTTAACCTGTTGCTAAATACCACTCCCTTTCCCATTTATCGTTGTGATTACACCTTCAAAAACCTTTCCTTTTCTGATTTACTGTCACCACTCTAGCTCAGGTCCTATCAACTCTTGCCTGGAGAGATGTATAACTACAATAGAGTCACTGAATCACAGAATTCTAGTCACAGTAAGAACAGCAGTGACCATCTGATCCAATTTATCCCTGGAAAAGAAATTTTTATCCCAGAAGATCTCATCACTTCAGATCCTTGTCTCCTTTCAAACCCTCCTGCACAGTGTGGTCAAATGAAGTCTTCCTAAAACATCTTCATTACATCATTCTCTTGCTTCCATGAGTCCCCATCTATTAAGAATAAAATTCAAACCCTTTTTTCTGACATTCCACAAATTAATCTTTGTCCTATCCAGCCTTAACTCCTGCTTTTCCCCTAAATAAATCCTTATGCTTTATCCAAAGAGGTCTACTCCTTGCCAATTGTACCTACCTTAACCTTTCTTGAATCTGCATGTACTTTCACAATTCAGGGTATTAAAAACATTCATATTATTGAAAACTTGAAAGTTACTTCACAAAACTTGGGTGGCACAGGTTAAGAGGGTCATTGTTAATATGGTGTGTGTCCAGATTAATGAAGAATTGAAATGCCTTTTATATGTGACATATGAGGATTGACTTAAGAACTTGGATATGCTCAGCATGGAGAACATAAGATTTAGGGGATAAGCATTTGAATATTTGAAAGGCTGTCATGTGCAAGAGGAATTAGTCTTACTTAGATTGGCCATAGAGGGCAGAACTAAGAGAGATATGTAGCAATTATTAGGCTGAATGTCAAAAAAAAATTCTGAACAAATATATTTGGGCTTCCTTGGGATGTGACAAGTTCCCTGTTACCAGAGTTCTTTAATCAGAGACTGGATAGTCATTTGCTAGGTTGTTGTGTGGAGGAGTCTTTTTTATAATTATAGGTCAGACTATATGGTGGCTAAGGGTCCTTCCAACTCCAAAGTTTTGTAATTTTGTGAAAGAATATGACTTTATTTTCTATATTAGTGAAACGAATTGTTTTACACAAGTCTGTTAACCAAGATTAAATCTCTGTACCTTGGCTGTACTCCAGTTCCCACCCCACTTTCTGCCTCTTCAACCTTAGCATTCATGGAAATCCGGTTGCTATTTCATTATCTTCTTTATGATTTACAACAAGTTTTTCTGTGGGGAAGGCATTCAGATTTGAATATGTCCCTTAATAAAACCTGTTTTCATTCTATAATCATCATGTAGCATCTCTGAACCAGTTATTGATATCTTTAAAGTCGGCATTTTCACAAGAATGCCACCCACCACATCATCAGGTGAAATTTGTCTGGATGCAGATGATAAGCTTCTAAGATGATTTGGATCAGTGAAGGGTAAAGATCAGCCTTGCTTCATTTTAGGCAAGAGGAGACAAGAGCATTCACAGGGAAACAGAACTTACTGGTTTGGTGGAAAGAAATACTGCAATGAGGGAGGCTATTATGGTTGATGGAATGGATCTGCTGTAAAGCACTTTAGGGATTTGACTTACTTTTTTTTTTTTTGCAAGTGTCACATGATGTTCTGCTCAGGCTTCTCTGCTTATCTATGTATTTGGATGGTGGGGGAAGGAGAAAGAAATGATTCAACTCAAATTGTTTTTTGGTGTTTTTTTTTTTTTTAACTCACAAGTATAACGAAAGGGTTGGGGCAAAAATAAGAACAAAATCCCTTGGTAGGTTGAGGGGCCGGGAGGCAAGAGAAGTCTAAAATATATACATATTGTGTATGTGTGCATGTGTGTCTGTGTATCACCACCATAATACTTTGACCTCCTTCCTTCCGCTTATGATGCTTCTTCTCCAGGTACCTCCTGAAGTTAATATAATTAATCTGAAAATCAGCTTCAAGTTATTAAGAAGAGAGTTAACATTGTCCTCACTGATCAGATGCCTAATGCAGGTTGTACACTACCAGGCAGTTTGTCGACTTCCAACAGATGTTGCAAAAAGCAGCCCAGATTTGTTGTCCCCTTGCCTGGAAGCTATTACTATTTTCTCTTCTGATGTTTTCTTGCAGTACACAGTGTCTGTCTGAATAATAGATATATTAAAGTGGGTGATTTTTTTTCCAGTCTAATTCCCAAGCTCTGTTCTCTGAGTAAATCCCAAAATGACTGTTTCAGTGGCTTCCCAAAAACAGGAGGAACAGGATTTGTTCAAAGCAGCAGCAGACAGTTGGAGATTAGGCATTTGCCAGACTTTTTTTTTAAGAACAACTAAGCAGCATTTGATTTTAGCCTAAGCTGGTCAGCTAGAACCAGCATGGGGAGGGAGGCACACAATCATGTTTGTTTGCTGCTTAAGACATTGGCATTGGGCTGAGTTTATCTTGGAAAGGCAGCTCTTGGGTATGGAATATACTATGGTGAGAAAAACAGTTGTTTGGTTTGAAGGCTCCTCATTATCTGAGCACTAATGCTCCTCCTTTCTTGACTGGTTGACTACTTCCCTTTTTCTGTCCTCTAGTAAATACAAAGTTCTAAAGTACTGAAGATAGAGAATTCACAACTTTACAGCTTTTCCTTCATTTATTGGCAAGCTACATTAGAGTGATTGCAAGCTGCCCTTTATAAGAAATAAAACATCATATCTGAACCACTCCATCCTCATTTTGAGTCCAAAATATCATTTACTTGTAAAGTTCCAATTCTATGTCAGATGCTGTACTAGGTACTATGAATACAAAGAAAAAAAAATGAAAAGGTCATTTCGCAAAGGAACTTACATTCTGCCAGGTAAAATAAATGTGTTTACAGGTAAGTAAATGCCAGTACATACAAAGTAACACAATGTAATTAAAATAGGCACAGAGCATTAGCAATTAGGGAAATCTGGGAAGATCTGGTAGAAAAGCTAACATTTGAGCAATGTGTGGAATGAGGCTTAGATTCTCTGAAGAGATGAAGATGATTGCTCTCATTCTATAGATCTGTCAGATCATATTTGGCTATATCTGCCACCAACTTAAATATTTTAGTAAAGAAGAATTTTTGTCCCCACCTGCATAATGATGACAAACAATGTTCTGAAGGGCAAATGAATTTTTACCTCAGGAGCATCACTACAGACTTAAAAGGATTTTACAAAGGGGACATGAGCCTTATACTCTATAGGACGAAGAAGCTTTCAGTTGTGTCCTTCACTTAGTCTTCTGATGCTTTCTTAAATGTTTCTCTGAATATTAGAGAAAATCAGCAAGGTCTGAACCTAGTAGGGATGATCTTGTGATGGGGTTAAGGGTGAGCAAAGAAAATCACAAGAACCAAGTGGAAGAAAATGGAAAGATACTGGAATGTCTTTCCTCTCCCAGAAAGCAGGGAGTTAGTTAATATCACGAATTCTTTTTTTATAGTATTGCCTCTGATTTGTCAGAATTGTCAGTTTGAGCTATTAACCAAGCATGAAAAAGTAGAAATAAATAAGACTAGGAACCAAAAAATTAAAGTTTTCATTTCAGGTCTACTATGGCATGTTCTCACCTCAGTGAAAACTTAGTTGGTTAACTTTTCTGAGTTCCAGTTTCCTCACCTAGAAAATAAAGAGTTCAGATTAAATCACATCTGCTTTCTTTCTAACTCTAAGATCCTGGAGGATATGAAAGCCTAATCCAGAGATGACAAAAACACATTAGTTTATCTCTGTATCTTAATTTTAAAAATTTAAATTAACTTAGACATCAAAATTACTTTTGAATCATCCAGTGTGTAACTCCAATCTGCATTTTCAAAAATTCACTAAGGAAGATGAATCTTCAGGTAAGTTTTGAACAGAACGATAGCAGTGCATTGGAAAGGATACAGAGGGTACTGTAAGATTTTGTCTTAAAAAAAAAGAGTCATTATATCTGAGGCCCTTTTTCTGCCAATTAAGTTCCATTCAGGCAAGCAATTCCTCAAATATTTATTAAGTACCCCCCGGGTAAATGGCACTGGAATAAGCATTAGAGGAAATGCAAAGTTGTGAGAAAACATGTTGACTTCCTTACTTGAAACTTACTTTAGAGAAGCAAGATAGAAGAAATATACCAATGGATTCAATGTGTTATATATAAGAGAGGTAAAATTTGTCAGGAAAGGACTTGATGAGAAAGTCATTAAGGAACGACAGAATTGGTGAAGGCTTCTGGGAGGAAAGGGTACTTGAGTTGACTTGTAAAGGAAGAGTTAAAATTCTTTAGGGCAGTTAGGTGGTACAGTGGATAGAGTATGAGGCCTAGAATCAGGAAGGCTCATATTCCTAATTTCAAATCTAACCTTATGCTAGCTGTGTGACCTTTGGTAAGTCCCTTAACCTGCCTTAATATCCTCATCTGTACAATGAACTGGAGAAGAAAATGGCAAGTCACTCCAGTATCTTTGCCAAAAAAAACCAAAATGAGGTCATGAAGAGTTAGACACAATTGAAAAAAATGACTGAACAACAATCAGGATTCTTCAGGGAGTAGGGGAGGGATGGAGGAAGGGAATAGAAGGACGTTCTTCTAGGTATGTCGAATTATATGAGCAAAGGCAAAGAAAGGAATATGTAATGTATATGTAGGAGAGAGTAATTAGTCCAATTAATTATAGTGAAGACTGTCCCCCACATGTCGCAAGGGGGGTATTTTGTGTGGCTTCAGGGAGGCAGAATAGCTATCTCCACCTAGAAGATTGGGGCCAGAAGCTTGGCCATTCTTTTTTCCTCAGAAAGGGGGTACCAGGCTAGAATTAAATCTTTCTGCTTCTTTAAATAATATTAGTCTAGAGGGTCTGGTTTTAAGGTTCAAGCTAAATTTCTGATCACATTTTTATGGTTGAGAAAGCAGAACCCAAGCTTTATATCCAAGGCTTGATCCCTAATCCAACAAATACCAGGGCCACAATGAATATACATAGTGAATACAAAAGAAACTTATTTATCAAACTCAACAGGAAAACAGAAAAAATAAAGTGTACATATAAAATTATGTACCAGATAGTACAGAGTGAAGTGAGGGAATTCAGGTCAAATGAGAAAGAGGGAGAAAGAGACAGAGAGAGTCACTCTGAGATCTTACCCAAAAGGAAACTCCCCAGTCTCTGTGTAGAAATCTGGGGCTAAAGACATGCTAGAGATTGCTAGCTATTTTCATTTTGACTTCTTCCAAGGGTCTTATTCTCCCTTCAGCAACCTGAAGTAGGGTTTGGAATCATCCACCTTCTTTCTTTAAACTGGAAACTGGAAGCACCTGAAATAACTACTGAGCTTTAAGAGACTTGAAAAGACTTTAAGAAAGTCAAGAGATTGAAGAGATTGCAGTAAATGAAGTATCACTTCAGTTTCTACACTCATCTCTCCTGCTATCACCAACTCAGTCACTATTATCAGACAGGGCATTGATCTCCACCAATGAGGAGAGAGTCCCACATCAATAGGCTTTAGGACTAAAGTTACATAAGATTTATTTCCGTAATAAAATTATAGGACCTAAAACTGAAAGGAATTTCAGATGCCAGTCAGATTCTCAGTTTTACAGATGAGGAAGCCAAGAACCAAGAACTGTTGGTCTTTTATCTATATTCTCTAAGGAAAAAAAACATATTTTGAACTAGAAGGGTCTTGTAGATCACTTAAATTAGTCGTCTTGTTTTACACATGAGGTACTTCAGGGTCAGAGAGCGAAATTAAACTACTATAGCCGGGTCACACTACTAGGAGTGGCCAATTTGGGACTAAAATGCAATTTTCTTCTAATATGACCTCTCATTGGTACTGTGCCAAACATGAAGAATTTGTGTCAGGTGTTTTAAATATAAAATCTTGACTTTACTCAGAGATTTCTAATGTTGCAATAAAGTGAAGGGTGAAATGAATGTATTGGTAAATGAAGATGTAAATGTATGAGTAAAATGTTATTAGTATACTCCACATTACTATTCATCTGCCATGGAACGATATAAATGAAAATGGTATAGCTACCAAACAGATCATATGTAAAAATCATCTGACATAAATCATATACTTTTCACACCAAAATATTCACTAATGTTTCAAGTCTGCAGTTACAATGTTTACACCATCAAGCCTTAGAGTGATATATTGCCTATGCAGTAGGTATGGGGAATGTTTGCAGCCTGATGGTTCATGAATGAAACACCTGGTGATTTAGAGTTTATTTGGAGAAAGTATCCATTTACTCAGTTTAAAATTATTCTCATTATTGCTTGTGACTATTTTTCTGATGATAGGGACTTTTTGTGCCCATTATTTTGTCCTGGGATAGGCTTGAGTTATGAAATGAGAAAGAGAGGCTACCATTCAAGATCAAGTCACTTAGGCTACTACAGGAAGATTCTCTGACTTGGAATTCATTTTTCTTTTTTTTTTCTTAATACAAATTTATTTATTTAACTCCTTCACATTCATTTTCACAAAATTTTGGGTTCCAAATTTTCTCCCCATTTATTCCCTCCTCCCACCCCAGTACACCAATCATTCTACTTTCCCCTATCACCAATCTGCCCTCTCTTCTATCATCCCTCCTTTCTCTTGTCCCCATCTTCTCTTTTGCCCTGTAGGGCCAGATAACTTTCTATTCCCCATTACCTGTATTTCTTATTTCCTAGTAGCAAGAACAATACTGGACAGTT
>CM053769.1:392370067-392389861 GCA_028658325.1 Potorous gilbertii
TTTCATGCTTTTCTTGCATCTCTCTCATTTCTCTTCCCACTTTTTCCTCCACCTGTCTACCCTGATTTTCAAAATCCTTTTTGAGCTCTTCCAGGGCCTGAGCCCATGGGATAACTATTTTGGATGTTTGGGATACAGAGCCCTTGACTTCTATGTCTTTACCTGATGGTAAGCATTGTTCTTCCTCATCAGAAAGGAAAGGAGGAAACATCTGTTCACCAAGAAAGTAACCTTCTATGGTCTTATTTTTTTTTTCGCTTTTCTGGGCATTTTCCCAGCCAGTTACTTGACTTCTGAGATTCCTCTCCACCCCCACCTAGATCCACCCAGCTAGTGCTTGGGGTCTGAGATTCAAATGCTGCTTCCCAGCCTCAGGGCTTTCAGTGGTAGGTGGGGCTGCTATTCAGGGTAAGATTAAATTCAGGGTCTCAGTTGAGGGCAGGGCCACCTCCCAGGCTCAGTTCCCTCAGGGGGTTTATGTGGAGACCTTCAGTAATGGACCCGAACTCCTGCCTGCTTTGAGAGCTCCTGTACACTGCTTCCCCTCCACTGCTACCTCCTGAGGGGGCCTGAGTTATGGAGACACCCACCTCCCCTCTTGGCCAGCCCAGTAGTCTCTCTCGCTGACCTGTAGTACCTGTGGGTTGAGGGACCTTCGCAGCTGCTGAAGATTCCATCTCTGAAGCCTGCTTTGATCTGCTCCTCTTGGTGCCACAAAGCCATGGCAGGGCTGGGCTCTGCTCTGGGTCAGGTGCGAGATGGACCTTTGGGGTTGGTTTTTCAGGGTTCTCTGGAACAGAAATCTCCTCCACTCCATTGCTCTGTGGATTCTGCTGCTCCAGAATTTGTTGGGAGTTCCTTTAAACAGGTAATTTATGGGCTGTGGGTTCAGAACTAGCGTATGTGAGTCTTTCTACTCCACAGTCTTGGCTCTTCCCCCCCTGAAATATCATTCTTAAAATGAAAAATTTACATTATGTTCTTCATTCCTTACAATACAATACTGAAAATCGTATTAAAAATTCCACAGGCAGTGATAGTAAACTATAAATCTATTTCATACCATGAGAGTCTTATTTAGGGGAATGTGGAAAATAGAAGGAACATGAGCATCAATACAGTACTGGAAGAGCAATATTTTTATATTAAAAAGAGTACTGTTTTAGAATTAGAAGACCTGCGTTCAAACCCTCCCTTTGTGCCTTTGTAACATACTCCTTGTGTGACCTTGGGAAGGGAAGAACCTTGTTGGATTTCAATTTCCTCATAAACAAAATGAGTGAATTGAATTATATAACTTCTTTCAAATAAAAATTTATTTTTAACGTACTTTTTTAAAAATTTGAGCTCAAATTCTTTTCCTTCCTCCAGCCCCTCACCCACCCACTGAGAAAGAAATCAATATGATGTCAATTATAAATGTGAAGTCATGCAAAACATATTTCCATATTAGCCATGTTGTTAGAAATAAAAACAAAAAAAATGAAAATAAGTAGGCTTCACATGCAAAGTTCTTCATCAGTTCATCAGTTCTTACTCTGGAGGTGAATATCATTTTTTATCATTTATTCTATTGAATTATCTTGGATTATTGTCTTGATTAAAGTGGTCAAGTTTTTCAAAGTTGATCATCATTTGTTGTGTAATCCTTTCATTTGTGTCCAATTTTTCACGACCCTATTTGGGGTATTCTTGGCAAAGACACTGGAGGTGATTGCCATTTCCTTTTCTAGCTCATTTTAAAGATGAGAAAACTGAGGCAAACAGGGTTAAATAATTTGTCCAGCATCACACAATTAGTAGGTGTCTGAGGTCAGATTTGAACTCAGGAAGATGAGTCCATCCAAGTCCATCACTCTATTCACTGCACTATCGAATTGGCCAGCATTACAATATTGCTATTACTGTGTACAAAAGTGTCTTGGTTCTGCTCACATCATTTTATCTCATTTCCATTTTAGAAAAACCTAGGAAGACACATCTGAATCTTCCTAGGTTTTTCTAAAATGGAAATCATGATTTCTTTTAAAAAATTTTTTTTCCCAATTACATATAAAAATAATTTTGAACATTTTTTTAAATTTGAAGTTCCAAATTCTTTCTCTCTGCTCCCCACTCCCTTCATTGAGAAACCTGGCAATTTGTGATAGGTTATACATGTGCAGTCAAGCAAAATATGTTTCCATATTAATCGTGTAATAAAAGAAAACCAAAAAAAACAAGAAAAAGTTTTAAAAAGTTTGTATCAGTCTTCATTTAGACTCTATTAGTTCTCTCTCAAGAGGCATATAGCATATTTCATACTAAGTCCTTCAGAACTGTGCTAGATCATTGTATTACTGAGGATAGCTGTCAGTCACAGTAGATACAGTATTGCTTTTACTATGTGCAATGTTCTCCTCATTCTTCTCACTTCACTTAGTAGATATAAATCTTACTAGGTTTTCCTGAAACCATTCCCTTGTCATTTCTTATAACACAATGGAATTCTATCATAAGCATATACCACAACTTATCCAGCCATTCCCTAATTGATAGGCACTTCTTCAGTTTCCAAATCTTTGCCACCACTAAAGAGATGCTATAAATATTTTTGTATATATGTATGTACATATATATGTACAGAGACAGAGACATAGATACATAGATATTTAGAGAGATCTATGTATACATACACACATATGTATGTACATACACACACACACATATATCCTTTCCCTTTTTCTCTCTCTTTCTTTGGAATAAAGACCTAGTAGTGGAATTACTGGGCAAAGGTTATTGAAGAGTTTTATATCCCTTTAGGCATCATTCCAATTTGTTCTACAGAATGATTGAACCAGTTCACAACTCTACCCATAGTGCTTTAGTGTACCAATTTTCCCATATCCTTTCTAGTATTTGTCATTCTCCTTTTTGTCATATTAATCAATATGATTGGTATGAAGTGATACCTCCAAGTTGTCTTAATTTGCATTTCTCTATTCAATAGTGATTTAGAACATTTTTTATATGACTGTAGATGACTTTGATGTTTTATCTGAAAATTGCCTAGTTTTTTTTTTGACCATTTATCAATTAGGGAATTACTTGAATTCTAATTAATTTGATTCAGTTTTTTATATTTTTGAGAAATGTCCTTTATCAGAAAAAAATGTTTTGCTGTAATTCCTTTTTCACTGTTATGATTAGTGTCAATTCTTTACATTTCTATTTTACCTTCTGATTCTGATCTCAGGGAATTGGAATTTTGTGCCTCTGCTTAGCCTATTCTGTTGTTTTATTTTTAAGTATTATGCTCTTCAGTATTTTTTGTGCCTCTTTTGTCAAGCTGTTGACTCTTTTTTCTTTATTTTTCTGTTTTTCTGGCACCACTGTCATTAATTTTCCCATTTTTTTCTCTTATCTGATTCTTAAAATCCTTTTTGAACTATTCTTTTTGGGAGGGGAAAAGGGTTAAGGTCAATTCACTTTTTCTTTTGCATTTTGCATGTAGATGTTTTGATTCTGTTGTCTTTTTCTAAGTCTGGTTTTTGACTTTCCTTGTAAGTACTATAATTTTCTAGTCAATTTTTTTCTTGTTTTTTTTACAGCCTATTTAATCAATTTTAACTTTATTTTAAGGTCGTGCTTTGTCCCAGGGAGGAAAGGGCATTGTTTTAAGTTTCAGGTTTTTCATGGTGCTAGCTCTGCAGATCTCTGTAATCTAGTTCTGGGTGTCTGTAAGTTCTTCCAATGTATGATGATCTAAGGAGAGGTGTGGTCACTGCTCTCCTGTTCTGTCTATGAGTAACCACAATCTATCATTTCCACCCTGGAGCTATGATCAAGATCCCTGCTCCACTGGGGCCCCATGATCTAGTAGTGTCCTAGTGTACCTATTCACCCTGAAACTGTAACCTAGAAACATGTATGATCAATGAAACAGAGTTCTGCACCCATTACCCGCAAAACGTCTCCTGTAATCTCCTTTTGACTTGCTTTTTCAACCCCTACTATATGTGGACTGAAAGCACTAGAATTTGCTGCCTCTGCAAATTCAGTTACCTCCTCAAGATCTGCTTTTGTTTTGCCAGGGCTTGGTCTGCACTATACTGTACTCCATTCTCACCCCAGAGAAACATATCTTTTTTTGCTGACCTTCTAAGGTTTTGGGGGGCTATAAAATTGTTTCATCTTGTAGATGCTGCTGATTCAGAATTCTTTTTGAGGTATAATTTCAAAGTTGTTTGGAAGGGAATTTGGGAGAATTCAGCTAAGTCCCTACCTTTACTCTCCCATTTTGGTTGGCATCACTCCTTGCTCCAGTTTTCATTTCTTTTTTTGGTATAGTTTCATTTTATTTTTTAAATTAGTTTATTTTGAATGTAGATACAAAAACATAAATATACAATAAGAAAACAAAAAGAAATGTATTATAAACTTACATCTTAAAACTGAAATACAAAATAAGAAAAAAATATTACCATGTACACAACAGAATTTAAGAGCAGATTCAAAATTTACAGCAATAAATTTCCATTTCAAGAAAGCCTATAAAATAAATACTACTCTTTTTTTCAGAGATATCCATCTTTTCTTTACTTCCTTATAAGTTTTCTTTTGGTCTCTGTTGTGCACATTTAATTTTATTCCTTTTCTCACTTCCCCCATCCCCCCAAAAGACTCAAACACAGATACACACAGAATACATACACACATATAGATACTTTCATACATACCTATATATGTACAAAGATATGTGTATGAATAAACACATACATGCATTTATATATACTTAATCTATTATCATTTTTGTATACAGACATATACATTCATATGCATCTATACAAGACCATACTATGCTTATGTGTCCTGTTTCTCTGAGTGAGAAACTTCTTCCTTCATAAGTCAGTCTTTCCATATTTTTCTAAGCTGACCTAGTCATCATTTCCTATATCACAACAATATTCCATCCTTACACTATCTAGTTTTGTTTTTAAATAGTCTAAAACAATATTAATATGAATGACATATAGTGTAGTTTCCCTGTTCTTCTCTCATGATTAAATCTATTTTAGCTTTAACTTTATCTAAGATCATGATTACTATCCCTACTTTTTTTCGTATTAAATTTTACTCCTGATCTTTATTTTACATTTGTGTATATCTGCTGTTCTCTATACCTCCTAACTCTTCTACTTTATATCGACCTGCTACCTCCTATTGCTTGACCTACCACACGCTCCAAGGAGCCCTCCTTTACCCTCTCATTCCCATTAATCTAAATATCTTTCTGTTACCTTCCCTTATTCTAATCTCTCAACCTCCCCTCCAGAAATCCCTCCTTTATCCTCTTCTCTCTCCCTATTCCATTAACCTTTAATTTCTTTCTGAATTTAGAAGAATTTTTTCAGTTTTCATTTCTTATAGCATGATATTATTCCACCAAAATTACATACCACAGCTGCTTCAGTCATTCTGAGTTTGCACAATTTTATATTTTTTTGGACATAGTTCCAATTTGTTCTCTAGAATGGTTGGACCAGTTCACAACTCCACCAACAATTCAATAGTATTTCTATTTTCTACATCCTCTTCAAAATTTATCAGTTTCATTTTGTATCTTCTTAGCCAATCTTCTAAGTATGAGATTGTTCCACAGCATTGTTTTAATTTGTATTTCCCAAATCAATAGTAATTTAGAGCATTTTTTCATGTGACCTTTGGTGCTGAAAACTGACTATTCAAATCCTTTGAGGAAATCAATTCAGGAATGGATCTTATCTTTCTAAATTCAATTCAGTTCTCTATCTTTCTGAAAAATGAGGCTTTTATCAGAGAAACTTGTAAGATGTTTTCCCAGTTTCCTGCTTTCTTTCTCATTTTAGCTTCATTTGGTTTCATTTGTCCAAAACCTTTTTACTAAGTTCATGTTATCAAAAATTATTTGTTGTACTTTTTCTGATCCTCTCTCTTTTTCTTTGCTATAAACTCTTCCCTTATCTATAGATGTGACAGGTAATATCTTCCATATCCTCCTAATTTGTTATATATCAGCCTTTATATCTAAATCATGTAACCATTTTGACCCTGTCTTGGTATATGTTGAAAGATTCTGGACTTTGCCTAGTTTCTGAGAAACTGCTTTCTATTTCTCCCAGCAGTTTTTGTCAATGATGAGTTCTTACCCCCAAAACAAGAATCTTTAGGTTTATCAAACACTAGATTATGGTGTTACCATATTACCTCTTTGCAATATAATTTGAAATATGGTTACACTATGATACCTTCCTTCACATTAGTTTTTTTTCATTGATCCCTTTGATATTCTTGACTTTTTGTTTTTTCCAGTTGAATTTTGTTATTCTTTTCTCTAAGTCTATTGACTAGGTGATTTCTAAGATCCCTTCTAGTTAAAAATGTATCAACAAGAAGAGTGTAATAAAAAGAGAACTAGATTGGTTCTAATCCTGACATTCTTAGCCAGTGAATTTGTTTTTAAAATATTTATATATTTTCATAATTTTTAGTATGTCTTTTTTCTCCATAAACCAACCTCTCTGCAACTTCTTAGTGTTTCTATTTGTGTTCTCTGAGCCAAGAACAAGAAAAATAGTTTCACATGAAATTGTTTTAAATAATTAAAGTAAGCAAGTACATTTCCCCTGAGTTTTATTTTTTAAGGTTCACCATCCTCAATTCTTTCAATTGATTCTTATAAGGCAGGTTTTTGAGAACTTTTATAAGACTATTTACTTCCCCTTGGATCCTCTCCAGTTTATTAATATGCTTTCTAAAATTTGGCACCCAGAATGAAACACATTCTTTCAGATGTGCTATGACCACTGTATCAGCCCTACTATCAGCCCCAAAGTCCTAAACAATATGCATGCCTGAATATAGCTAGATATTTTATTAATTTTTTGTTTGTTTTGCTTTACCACACTGTTGACTCATATTGATCTTGAAGTCCCTTAAAAATCCCACATCTTTTTCAGAGAAACTGCCATCTAACTTCCTTCTACTTATGACTTCTTTTTCTGACTCTAAGGGCAGGATTTTGAATTTATCTTTAGTAAATTTTATCTTAGATTTATTCTGACTTACTAGATTACCAAGCTATTTTTTTTCTGCTCTTAACTCTTATCCTCATGTTTGAGTCAACTGCAAATGGGACAAAAATCCTTTCTACTTATGACTTCATTGAAGACATTGGTTAATAACTTGGGAACAAAGAAAATTTTATAAGACACTTCACTAGAAGCTGCTTTCCAAGGTGACATCAACAAATTAATGGTGACTTGTTGGTTCTGGTCACCCAAGCCATTCTAAATCTGCCCAGTTGTTCTACCATTTGTCTATAGTAACATTATCATTATAATGTGCATAAGGATAGGAGACACTTTGCTGAATGTTTTGATGGCATCTAGGTCTCCTATGACCACAACATTCAACTTATCAATTAGTCTAGTTACCCTGTCAAAAGAAAATGAATAAGCCCATTGTGATATAAAAGGTACTTGATGAGAGCATGCAAAACTAAAAAGTGATCTCTCATAAATCTTCCATTTATTTATTTTTTTAGATTTTTTTATGAAAAAGAAGTCAATCTCACTGGCCTATAATTTATCAACTGCAATACCCCTCCCCTTCTATTTTTTCTTCTTCTTGAAAATTATGATGACATTTAATGTTCTTCAGGTCTATAACAATCTATCCCATTATTCTTCAAATGTTCCTAATATTTTCCTCATAACCATGATTTTGTTCATGCCCTTCCTTGAACTGGAAATTCCATTCCTCCTAGAATTATATGTCCAATTGCTACTCAATCTTCAATATTTCCATGAAGTTTTACCTCTTCCACAAATCTTCCCCTGATCTTTGTAGTCAGGTGTAATTTGTTCCTCTCCTACATTTCTACAACTTTTGGTCTACATCACTTTCATTGTATTTACACATTTTGCCTGGAATAATGTATCCATATCTATCTATTTCTATCTATCTATCTATCTATATTACTTTTATAGTCGAACTCTTTTATGGTACAATCTACTTGTTCTTTATATCCTCCAAAGTGTCTAGCATGGGGCCATGCACATGGTAGTTACTGCAGTGACTAGCATTTATTAAATGAATGTGTTAATGAATGAGTTATCTAATGCAGCTCACCTCCAGTAACCTTTCATTTCAGATAACTACAGCAATAAAGATCATGGATACTATTATAGCAGATTATACATTAATAACTATGCAAATATTCCTTCATCCAAATAATAAAAAGCTATGAAGATTTAAAATGGCACCATTATAATGTAAAAATATGCAAGAATGAATATCATTTAACTTCAAGGTGTTGAAGCAGTATTTTCTATCACTTAAATATCCAATATGGGACTACTGGAGGTATAACCAGAAGAGATAATTATTTCTACATCAGCAATAAAATAAAAGGTACAGGATTAATATTGCTATGATCTAGAGAGAAAAGTTGGAAATGGCATTGGAATAAGGAGTATATGTATGATTAGTAAAGAAAAGAAGACAACAGGAAAAGGGGTAAGAGGCATATAACATACTTTAAACTCTGTTATTTGGGTTTCTTGAAAAGTCTTAACCCAGTGACTCATTATGGCATATATTGGATTCTTGAAACCTATGCTAGTAGGGAATGTTGTCTTAAAGTTTCTGCCATGGAACACAGTATTCATACATAATCTTGATGATCTACTGACCTTTATTTGAGAATAAAAGTAACTAAGCATAGAGAGGTTCCTGACCACTAGTTTCCATTACCACACAATGAATTCTTTGGCTATGGATGCTGATAAAACAAGTAAAAGAAAAAAAATTGATCTTCTGTGAGGTTCCTTTCTGCTAAGCAATAGTGGTAGAAAAGTGGAAGAAAAGGTGCCATAAATCATCCAATGATCTGTAAATAATAACATGATGATAAGTATTTTAAATGTAAGATTTTTGTCCAATGATCAGTGAGTCAAAATAATTCTGGAAGAGATGAACTACAGCCAAATTGACATTCCTGTGACAAATAAAACCCAGATACCACATCAAGATAGCAGTATGATGGAAGGATGCCTCACAAGATCTCCTTGAAAAGCAAACAGAAACAATTGGTCTAGTTGGTTTTATCATGCCCCAAAAGGAAATGAAATTCATCATTACATAGTCCATTTGGTCATCTGGACATTTTGTCTCTTTTGTCTTTGAGCATAAACAAAAAAGACTATCCTGAAGAAAATAAAAATGTATTCAATATTTAAAAGATAAATGCAAAGCATTTTGTTTTATTGCGTGTGTGCATGTATATGTGTGTGTGTGTGTGTGTGTGTGTGTGTGTGTAGTGGTAGGAGGTCACCAGTATCAAGGGGGACACTATTTTGTGTCAGTTGATCAGGGTTTTGAAAGGAATGAGGAACGTCAAGAGATAGAAGTGAAGAAGGAATGAATCCTAAGCCTGGAGGATAGACAGTACCAAGATACAGAAAGAGAAGATGGCATAATTTATGAAAGGAACAGCTGGATGAAAAACCAGCAGTTTAACAAGCTATAGTAACATTATTGTCACTGTTATTATTCATATAATTGCTAGCCTTTATATAGTGCTTTAAACTTTGTAAAGCACTTCGCAAATATCACCTCATTTTATCCTAACCACAATCCTGGTAAATAGGCGCCATTGTCATTCCCATTTTAAGATGAAATCATATCTATACTGAAATCGTCACAATTAGTGAAAGCAAAGACAAAGAGGTTGTCATTAAATAGAAGACCAGCTTATATTTTTGTCAAAGTATTATAAATAAATTGGCAGATTTAATTCCATTGTGAATACAAGGTCAATGAAACAAAATTTTTTTCAAAGCTTGGTCTATTTTTACCTTGTAGAACTTATGATGATTACAGAGTGGAAGACATAAATGAATATAGTTTTGACTTATTTTCCAACATCTTTTACATATGTTGGATAAGTGAATAAAATGTACTGAAAACTTGGCAAAATTCTTTGAACAATGTCAATGTTCAACGAATAGGCAACATAGAGGAGTTGGGTCAAAATTATGCTGGAAAAGACGGTTCAGGATTCATTGAATTCAATTTAATAAACATTTAAGTGTCTGCTATGTGCAGGTAGTGTTCCAAGTTCTGGCAAAACCAAAAATGAAGTCTGTTCTCAGAGAGAACTTCACAAAAAAAAGACTGCGTTGCTAAAATCAGAAGAATATTATTCTAAAGTATTTACCTGGAAAATGGCCTTTACGACCATTTAGAACCATGGTTTAGCCATGACAATTCCCAGAAGAAGTTTTATTATAATGTTCTTTGTGCATCACCTCAATGGCAACTTATTCACAAGCTATGAGTATGATAGCTTCTTTTTATGTGGTGTTTCCCCTGCATTTGATTGTGAGCTCCTTGAGGGAAGGAACTTTCATACCTTCCTTTATATCTCCAGTGTTCAACACTGGGCCTGGCACTTACTAGACTTAACAAATGTTAATTGACTCTGATAGCTAATTCATAGCCTGTATCACTCCATGCTCAGAAATCTTTGCGGAATCCTGAAAGTTTCCTTAATAAAACTCTAACTCCTTGGCCAAGCATTCAAGGTCCCTTAATCATCTCTTTTCAACGTCCTAGCCTAGCAATACTTTATACCCTTTCAAATGCCCTGTGGAACAACTAAAATAGTCTACTAACTATTCTCCCAAAATACACCCTTTCCCCAACTCCATATATTTGTTAGTGCTGTTACCTCTATGTTGAAAATTCTTTTCCTCATCTCCACTAGTTGAAATCCTATTCATTGTTCTAAGTCTAGCTCAGATACCTCATCTTTCATTTAATCTGTCCTGATCTCTCTAGCCAAAAGTCATTCCTCTTTTATATGAATTCTCAAAGGACATTGTTTTTCACATGCTCATTCACATTGCGTTATGCATTATGCCAATTTTATTTTCCCCCAATAGATTATAAATCCTTGAGGACAGGATCTCAGTCTTATTTATATTTACATTTCCCATGATACATAACATGGTGCACTGAACTTTGTATATTTTTACAATGTGTTTGTTAACTTGAATTGATTATAACTCTATAAATAAATTTGTTTTCACATTCTGAATTTTACCAGTTTTCTGTTACACACTAGGGAGCCTAGTCTAGTAAACACTCTCCTTTGCTAAGGGCAGCAATCAAGAAATCAAGCTTCAAAGCCTCCAACAAATTCTCTCTTAGGGAGAACTCAAGTATATACACTCCCAATTCAAGAATTTTCTAATTGTTCTTCCCTGCCTTTGATATTAACTGACTTTCATTCTTTGGCCTGAACATACACATTTCCCTAAGGGGATTGGGGGAAAAGGAGGAAGCTATTCCTTTCTCATCAACAGGATTGAATTTAGTGTTTATAGAGAGTTTCAAAACTGTCTGAAGGAATCATTCTTCCTTTGGCTCCAGCTCTACTCCCAGCAGTCCGTTTACTGAATATTTCACTCAAGTTGATGCAGTGTCGAGTTGGTGAGTATTTTCAGATGATTTGTCAATACCAACTGATGTTTTCTTGTCACAGATAAACAGCCTGCACCATGAATCAATAGCATGCCAGCAATCCTGATACAATCCCCTCTAATGTACGTGCAGTATATTGACAGCAGATAAATTACCTTGAATGTCTGCAAATGTTAAATGGCTTAGCTATTTGTGCTTTGTCATTCTGTGCTGCTTTACAAAGTAGGACATTTGTTTTCAGAATGACCAGGGAACATGAGTAGAGCTGCTTCTATGTGCATAGCAGCAGGAGGGCTTTAAGCTCCCTTGACCACAGCTTTGAGTGGAACCAATGGACAAATCCATTTATATAGTAGTACACAAAGTTTAAATTATATGGCTCTCTGTGTGTGTATTACATGACTAATAATAATATTAGCTATCCTTTATATAACACTTTCAGATTTGTAAAGCATTTTACAAATATCTCATCTGATTCTCATATTTAACTTTTTTGTTCCATCCAAAGTTAAATACCTTTAGAAATCATTCTGATGTGGACAAAAATGCTATACATGTGTTGTTCTTAAGGGTCTTGGAAACACCACACAGCTTCCAGCCCAAGGTCCATCAGATCCTAGCTGTCATCTTGTCCAGATCAATATTCTGCATATGGTGAAGTGGATCATTCAGAGCCTGAGCATTCAAATAGCCCTTTTACTAAAATCCAATATCAAAGCAATTCCCACAGCAGTTAAAGCCAATTCAAGAAAATTTAAAAAATAATAGGTGAAAGTCTCTGGTCAAAAGGTTAAAATGAGTAAGCAAATATGTTTCCAGGGTTCTCAGTAGCTTCTAACCAAAGTCTTGAAAATAATACTGACTTTTTTCTTTTTTGCATTTTTCTTTTTAAAATTTGTCTATTAACATTCATTAAAAAAATGAGTTCCAAATTATCTTCTTCCTGCCCCTCCTGCATGCCTTGAGAATACAAGCAGTACAACAATTATACATGTGGAATCATATAAAAATACATCTATATCAGCCATGTTGGTGAAAAAAGGTAGAAAAATAAAGAAAGTGATAAAAAGGAAAGCTTCATTTGCATTCAGAGTTCATCAGTTTTCTCTCTGGAGGTGAATAGCACTATTCATTATGAGTCTTTTGAAATTGCCTTGAATTTATTCTCTTGATCACAGTAGTTAAGTCTTTCATGGGGGCAGCTTGATGCTGCAGTGGATAGAGCACCAGTGCAGGAGTTAGGAGGAACTGAGTTCAAATCTCACCTCAAACACTTGACACTCACCATCTGTGTGACCTTGGGTGTCACTTAACCCCATTTGCCTCATCCTGGGTCATCTCCAGTCATCCTGATGAATATCTGGTCACTGGATCCAGATGGCTCTGGAGGAGAAGTGAGGCTGGTGACCTGCACAGCCCTCCCTCAATCAAAACAAAGTCAAGTGCAAGTCATGTCGTTATTTCTCTGATGTCATGGTCTTCTTTGGCAATGAAGGATGAACACACACACACAATTAAGTCTTTCATAAGTGGTCATCATTACAATATTGCTGTTACCATGTACAGTATATTGGTTCTTCTCACTTCTCAGTTCACATAAATATTTCCAGTTTTTCTGAAACCATTCCTTTGTAACTCGTTATAGCACAGTATCAATCTTTTACTCTTTTCTTTGATCTCTTTGAGATGCAAAGCTACTAATGGTATTTCTGGGTCAGAGGGCATGCACAGTTTTATAGCCCTTTGAGTATAGTTTCAAATTATTTTCTAGAGTGGTTCATAACTTTACCATGGGTGCAGTGATGTTTTTATTTTTCCATATTCCCTCCAGTTTTTATCATTTTCCTTTTGTTTTAGGTTATCCAATTTGATAGGTATTAGGTGATGCTTCAGAGTTGTTTTAATTTACATTTCTCAAGTCAGTAGTGATTTAGAGCATTTTTCATGAGACTATTGATAGTTTTGATTTCTTCTGAAAACTTCCTGTTCATATCCTTTGACTATTCATTGGGGAATGGCTTTTATTTTTTTCTAAATTTGACATTTTCCTATATATTTGGGAAAAGAGGCGTTTATCACAAAAAATTGCTGTAAATTTCCACCACCAGCCCACAGCTTCCTATTTTCTATCTAATTTTGGCTTCATTAGTTTTACACGTGTAAACCCTTTTTGAATTTCATGTAATAAAAATTACCCCTTTTGCCTTCTATGATCCTCTCCATCTCTTTTTTTTTCTCATAATTTCTTCTTTTATCCATAGACTTGATAGGTATATTTTCTATGCTCCCCTAAGTAAATTATTGATATTACTACACTTTATATCCAGATCATTTACCCATTTTGATCTTTCTTTAGGATACTGTGTGAGATGTTGGTACATGCCTAAATTCTACCAAATTGCTTTCCAGTTTTCCTACCAGTTTTTGTCGAATAGGGAATTCTTGTTCCATATGCTGGGGTCTTTGTGTTTATCAAACATTAGATTACTATGGTAATTTACTACTATGGTTTGTGTACAGAATCAATTCCACTGGTTTACTACTCTCTTTCTGAGCCAGTACATATTGTTTTGATGATTACTCTTTTTTAATATATTTCAAAATCAGATATCACTAGGTCACCTCCCTTCATGTCTTTCATTGGGTCTCCTGATATTCTTGTCCTTTTGTTTTTGCATTTTATTATTTTTTCTAGCTCTATAAAATAATTCTTTGGTACAGTATGATTGGTGTAATACTGCATAAGTAAATTACTTTAGGTAGAACTGTCATTTTTATTATATTGGCTCAGCCTAGCCATGTAAAATTGGTAGTTCTTCAGTTGTTTAGATTTTTATTTCTGTGAAAAGTGGTTTGTAATTGTGCTCATATAGTCCCTGGGTTTGTCTTGACAGTTAGACTCCCAGGTGTTTTATATTGTTTGCAGTTATTTTAAATAGAATTTCACTTTCTATCCTTTCCTGCCCAATTTTGTTGGTAAAATGTAGAGATGTTGATGAGTTATATGGGTTTATTTTTTATGAGCAATTTTGCTAAAGATGTTGATTGTTTCAACTAGTTTTTGTATTAATTGACTCTCTAGGACTCTCTAACTATATCTGCTAATTCTTTCAATTTATTTTTTTTTGTCTTATTGCGATAGTTGGCATTGCTAATCCAATATTGAATAATAATATTGATAATGGAAATCTTTGTTTCATCTCTGATTTTATTAAGAATTTTTCAAGCTTATCTCCATTACAGATAATGCTTGCTCTCAATTTTAGATGGTCACTGCTTAGAATTTTAAGAAAGTCTGCATTTAGTTTTATCCTTTCTAGTGTTTTAAATAGGAATGGACACAGTATTTTATTAAAAAGCTATTTTTTCTTCATCTATTGAAAAACCTTATTTTTGGTGCTTCTGTTATTGATACTTATATTTTTCTAATATTTTACCAATCCTACATTCCTGGTATATCCTACAAGGATGTAGTATGTGTTGTGTGTGTTGTGTGTGTGTGTGTGTGTGTGTGTGTGTGTGTATGATATTGCTATAATCTCCTTCCTCTTACTGCATTTAAAATATTTATTTCAACATTCACTAGGGAAACTGAATTATCCTACCCCCACCCCCACCCCTATCGTTGGTTTTTCTTTTCCTGATTTAGGTATTCAAACAATATTTGTCAAGAAAGGAATTTGGCAAGACTCTTATGGAAATTTTTTAAATTAGTTTATATGTAATTGGAATAATTGTTGATTAAATGTTTTGCAGAATTCCCTTGAAAATTCATGTGGTTTTTTGGATTTTTTTCTTAGGGAGCTCATTTGTGCATTGTTTAATTTCTTTTTTTAAAGATAGCATTGTTTAATTCCATTTCCTCTTTGGTTAATCTTGGCAATTTTATTATTTTTAAAAAATATTCATCTATTTTATTTAGATTGTCAATTTTACTGGCATTTAATTGGGTAAAATAAACCCTAATAATTGCTTTAATTGTATCTTCATTCACCTTTCTCATACTTGATGCTGTTGATTTGGTTTACTTCTTTTTTGAAATTAAATTAATCAACCATGCATCTAGTTTGTTTGATTTTTTCATAAAACTAGTTCCTAGTTTTATTAGCTTATTCTTTTACTTTCAATTTTCTTAATCTCTCCTTTGAATTTCACTTCTTTCAATGCTTAGCTGAAGATTTATTGCTTCAGTTTTTAAAGGTTTTTAGTTGTACAATCAACTCATTGTTCTAATCTTTGTCTCTTTTATTGATATATGTTTTCATTGAGAGATATAATTTTTTTCCAAGAACTGTTTTAATCAATTCCCCCAAAAGTTGAGATTTTGTCTCATTTTTGCTATCGTCATTATTGAATTATTGATTGTTTCTATGATTTCTTCTTTGATTAATTCATTCTTTAAGCTTAGATTGTTTGGTTTCCAAATAAGTTTTAATCTATTATTCCACAATCCATTGTTGATCACAAATTTTATTGTATTATTGTCTTGAAAGTGGGCATTTAGTGTTTTTGCTTTTCTGTATTGTTTGTAAGTTTTTTATGCCTTAAGATGTGATTAATTTTTGTGAAGCTATAAGTTATATTCTTTTTTGCCCTTACTCAGTTTTCTCCAGAAGCCTATCATAGTCAATACTTTTAAAATTCTTTTCATCTCCTTAAATTCTTTCTCTTTTATTTTATACTTAGATTTATCTAGCTCTGAGAGGGAAAAGTTTAATATTGTTTTACCATCTGTTTCCTTCTGTAACTCATTTAACTTTTCCCTTAAGAATTTTAAAGCCATTCTGTTTGGTGCATATGTAATTGGTGTGAAGATTACTTCATAGCCTGTGGTACCTTTTAGCAAGATGTAGTTTCTCTAAATATCTCTTCTAATTAGGTCTATTTTTGCTTTTACTTTGAGATCATGATGGCTATTCTTGCCATTTCTTGTTTTGTTTTAGCTGAAGCATAGTAGATTCTGCTACAGTTTCTTATTTTTACTGTCTTTTTTAAAAAAATATATACTTCTTGTAAAAAAAATATATTGCTAGATTCTGGTTTCTAATACATTCTGCTATTCACTTCCATTTTGTGAATGACCTCATCACATTAACAATTATGACCACTAAATGTACATTTCTCTCTCTCCTATTTTATTCTCTTTTTCTTCTCTCCTTTTTCTCCTGTCTCTCCGCAAAATGCTAATTTACTTTCTGCCTCTCTTAATTCACTCTCCTTTTTACCCTTCCTGTCTTTTATCTCCTTCCACTCCTAATCACTTATTGAGTAAGATAGATTTCTATATCCATCTATGTGCATCTGTATCTATCTATTTTTTCTGTCCAGCCATCTATCTGTCAATCTATTTATCTATATTCATTTTTCCTTGGATAAATTCAGATGAGAATAAGGTTCAAATATTGCCCGCATGTTTTCCACTCCACTGTAAAAGTTCTTCCTCCATGCCTCTTTTATGTGAAATATTTCCCCATTCTTCCTTTTCCTTCCTCCTTCCAATGCATCTCTCTTTACCACAAATCCATTTTTTTGAGATGAGCAAAATATAATCCACCCATAATATCCCTTGTTTTTACAGAGTCCTTCTAACTATCCTAATAATGATAAAGTTCTCAGGAGTTACATAACTTCCAATATAGGACTATAAATAGTTTAACTTTATTAAGTCCCTTATGACTTTTAGTTCATGCTTCCTTTTTTTATCATTATTTTGAGTTATATACTTGAAAATCAAATTCTCTATTCATCTCTGATCTTTTCATCAGGAACTCTTAAAATTTTTCTGTTTCATTAATGTGTCTTATTTTCCTCTGAAAGATTTTACTCAGTTTTTCTGGGTAGATTATTCTTGGGTGTAATCCTATCTCCTATGATTTCTAGAATATTACATTCTAAGCCCTCTGCTCCTTTAATACAGATGATGCTAAATCTTGTGTGATCTTGACTTTGACTACATGGAATTTGAATTTGATTGCTTGAAGTATTTTCTCTTTGATTTAGGAACTCTGGAATTAGGCTATAATATTTCTGGGAATTTACATTTTGGCATCTCATTCAGGAGGTGATAGGTAGATTCTTTCCATATCTATTTTGCCCTCTGATTCTAGGATTTTGAAACAATTTTCCTTGATCATTTCTTGAAATATTGTATCTTGGTTCTTCCTTTGATTATGACTTTCAAATAATTTTATAATTCTTAAATTATCTCTCTTCAGTCCATTTTTCAGATCACTTATTTTTCCAGTGAGTTATTTCATATCTTCTTTTATTTTCCTTCTTTTGACTTTGTTTTATTGTTTCTAGATGTCATGTGGAATCATTAGCTTTAACTTACTCAATTCTAATTTTTAAGAAATTGTTTTCTTAAGTGAACTTTTGCATCTGTTTTCCCATTTAGCTAACTCTACTTATCAAGAAGTTATTTTTGTCAGTTAAATACCCCTTTCACCATTTGGACAATTCTGTTTTTAAGGGATTATTTTCTTATTTTTCTGCTTCTTTTACCAAGTTATTAATTGCCTTTTCACAATTTTATTTCATCATTATCATTTATTTTCTCAATTTCCCCTCTACCCTTCTTGTTTGAGTTTTAAAATCACTTTTAGATCTTCTAGGAATTCTTGTTTGGCTTGTGTCCAATTCACATTATTTTCTCCTTTGAGACTTTACTTGTAGTTATCTTTACATCTTTGTCTTCTTCTGATTTGTGTTTTAATCTTCCCTGTCATCATAGTAGCTTTTGTAGTTCATTTCTTTTGTTGTTTGTTCTTTTTTCTCTCCTACTACTTTGATATTGAAGTTCATACTTAAGTTCAGGTCTGTTCCCAGGATAGGGGTTGGGAAGTAATGCCCCAAGCTTCAGACTTTTTTCACATTGTTACTTTCAGAGCTATCTCTGGGAAGCTGGAAGTTTTTAGTACTTTGAATGTGGTTTAAGCCAGGGAGAGGTGTGGTCACTGCTCTTCTGGACTATTTTCTGGTCCTTAACCATTAAAGGCTCTGATCCCTTGCAACTATAAGAAATACTGCTCCTCAGTGTCTCTGCTCCTTTGAGACCAAAGTCTCTACTCTTTTTCCCACAACTGTGGCCCAAAGGTGCGCATGAACAAGGGGGAGGGGGGGGAGAGAGAGAGAGAGAGAGAGAGAGAGAGAGAGAGAGAGAGAGAAGGAAGAGGTAAGAAGAGCTGAGAGATGGAGACAGAGAGAGACAATTTTAGAATCAAGTGCACAAGCTGAGGATTGATTTTGGCAGTGAGAAGAGCCATTTTTTTCACATAGACACAAGCAAAAGGGGAGAATAAGAGAAGATATGGAGTGATTTTGAAGTGGGATGTTAAGAGAAGAAAGAGCTCATGGCAGATATTCTTGACTTTTCTAAAATGTATCCTACTTCAGTAGTACACGAAATCTATTGCTGAGAGGAAAGTGTGAGGAGTGTCAAACGTAGGACAGAGAAAAGAGGAAGTATGGAATATTCGCTGTGGAAAGTATGATAGAATTATGGATTTATGGAAGAATATAGATTATTATGCAATATTTAGAACAAATTTGATATTATGTAACATAATTTGTAGTGGCCTGCCTTAGTATATTTATGTGACTGACTTTAACTGGTTTTAGAAACTAGTGAGTAAAAGCGGGGAGGACCTATTGTGGGAATAACCCATTTGGGGACTTAGAAAAAGAGTAAATGGTGATAGAATAAGATAACAAGGAACTTGGGGCATAGTAGAAATATAATTGAACTGGTTAATCATAGAATTGAAGACTGTGAAAGAAGAAAAATGAAATCAAAGCTGAGATGATTAAGTGAGATTACAGGGAATGATGAACCAACTAGACAATCCAGTTAAGAATACAAAAAGATGAGTAGAGTAGAGGGTACAATAGGAGAGAAGGGATGATATGATAGCAGGTTAAGATCGGAATTAATTCCAGATCATGGAGTTAGCACAGTCATGGTGACTAGATCTTCTAGGATGTCACCACATCAGCATGTAGCTGAGGTGAAATTAAAACACACTCCAAAGTTCATTTTGAGGTTGTTGAATTGGGAAGCCAATGTACTTTAAGAGACATAAATCCATAAAATGAAATTTGAAGGAAAGGGATGGTGTTGAGAAGAAATCTTTGAAGAACATAATGAACTTCTTTTTTTTTTTTTTTTTTTTTTTTTTTTTAATTAAATAAATTTATTTAACTTTTTACATTCATTTTCACAAGATTTTGGGTTCCAAAATTTTCTCCCCATTTGTCCCCTCCCCCTTCCCCAATACACTGGACATT
>CM053769.1:392390361-392443539 GCA_028658325.1 Potorous gilbertii
ATAAAATCTTAATTTTAAGGAAGTGATTGTAGAACATTTATAAATAAATAAAATAAAATAAAAAAAAAGAAGTTAAAATCTGACCCAGCTGTGAGAAATCATAACAGGCACAGGGAAGTAAGTCAGCCTAAGTCCCCAAGGATGGTTACATTGACTGCATCATCATTTCCTTACGGATTTCTCTCACTTGGGTACAATGGACTTTGTGTAAAAGTGTTGGTAAAAATGGAGAATGTGAACTGCAATGTTGTCCCAGATATAAAGTGACCATTATTTATCAGTTTTTTTATGGGGTAAAACATTTTTAATGACAAAGGTAGGACTTGTACTTCGTGATTCAACTGACAAAGATAATAAATACATTGGATGCGTTGAGGTGAGTTTGAAATTTCCCAAGAAAATTGTTGATGTTAACAGAAAAGTAGACAACATGTCTCTGGTCTTTCCAGACTCTCCAACACTCACTGGAATATCAGAACTTATTGAAACTAATTCTGATCTTTGCAAAACTGCTTTTGCTGTTCCTCTTTCAGCAAGCAATGAGCTTGGAATCAATATCTGCATACTTTTATCATGAATGCAGACTATACAGAAGCTGACAAGAGGATGGTGACAGAAAGTTACAGTGAACATCACAAGAGTCCTAAGTGTTCACACTCTTAGTTGAATCCTGAGGGGGTCCACTTTAATTTTTTTCTGGGTAATTTAATTATTTTATTAATAATGTCAGCATTTTAAGAAAAGGATGGTCGTTTGGTCTTGTTTCTCCCTTTGAAATTTCATTTTCCCCACTTAATAGAATTTTATTTTTTCAAACTACTTGTAAAGACAGTTTTCAACCTTCATTTTTATAAGATTTTGAGTTCCAAAATTTTTTCTCTTTCCCTCCCTTTTCTCCTCCCCAAGAAGGCAAGTGATTTGACATAGTTTATACATGTGCAATCATATTAAACATAGTTCCACATTAGTCATGTGGTAAAGGAAGAATCAGAACAAAAGGGAAAAACCATGAGAAAAATTAAAAAATATTCTTTGATCTACATGCAGACTCCATAATTTTTTCTCTGGGTATGGATAGTATTTTCCATCATGAGTCTTTTTGAATTGTCTTAGATCATTGTATTACTGAGAGAAGTTAAGTCTATTATAATTGATCAATGTACAACCTTGTTACTACATACAATGTTCTTCCGGTTTTGCTCACTTCACTCAGCATCATTTTGTGTTAGTCTTTCCAGGTTTTTCTGAAAATTACCCACTCATCATTTCTATTTTTTCCCTTTTTTTTAAATTTTTTATTTATTTATTTTTGGTTTTCAACATTCAAATTAACTAAATTAAATAAAAAATTTAATGTTTTAAATTTTCTCCCTCTCTGTCCCCAAGGCATGCAATCTGATATGGCTGTACACATACATTCCTATTAAACACATTTTCACACTAGTCACGTTGCATAGAAGAATTACAACAAATGGGAGAGATGATGAGAAAGAAAAAATAAAACAAAACAAAACAAATTAGAAAGTAATCTGCTTCACTCTGCATTCAAACTCCATAGTTCTTTCTCTGGATGTGGATGACATTTACCATCATGGGTCTTTTGTAATTCTTTTAGGTCCTTGTATTGCTGAGAAGGGATAAGTCTATCAAAATCAGTCCCTGCACACTGTGGATGTTTTCTTTTCTTTTCTTTTTCTCTTTTTTCTTTTCTTTTCCTTGTTTTCAGTGTTCTACAATCACTTCTATATAACTTAGATTTTTCCACCTCTCTCCTCTTCCTTCCCCACTCCCTCCTCCCCAACCCAAGTCAGCATGCAATTTTCTTTAGGTTCTACACACACATTCCTATTAAATACAGTTTCACCTTAGTTATGTGCATAGAAAAATTAAAATAAATGGGAGAAATCATAAAACAAACAAAAACATAATACAAAAGAAAATGATCTGCTACATTCTGCTTTTGAATTCCATACTTCCTTCAATGGATGTGGAAGGCATTTTGCCTTAAGAGACCATTGGGAATATTTTAAGTTCTTGCTTTGAAATGAAGTTCTAAGACTACCAGAAGAAATCCTCGTACACTTGATTGTTGCTGTGTATAAAGTTCTCCTGGTTTTGCTCCTTTCGCTCAGCATCAGTTCATATAAATCTTTCCAAGACTCTCTGAAGTCTTCCTGTTCATCATTTCTAAAAACAACAACAACAAAAAAAAAAAAACAAAGTCAAGTGCAAGTCATGTCATTATTTCTCTGATGGCATGGTCTTCTTCAGCAATGAAGGACGAACACACACACACACCACAATTTATTCAGCCATTCCCCAACTGATGGGCATCCCCTTGATTTCAAGTTTTTGGCTACCACAAAGAATATTGCTATAAATATTTTTGTATATATGGGACCCTTTCCCATTTTTATGATCTCTTGGGGATGCAACTTTTTGTAGTCCTTTGGGCATAGTTCCAAATTGCTCTCCAGAATGACTGGATCAGAGCACAGCTCTATCAGCAATGAATTAGTGTTGCAACTCTCCCACATCTTCTCCAACATTTATCATCATCCTGTTTTGTCATGTTAACCGGTCTGATAGGTATGATGTGGTATCTCAGAGTTGTTTTGATTTGCATCTCTCTAATCAATAGTGATTTAGAGCATTTTTTTATATAACTATAGATAGTTTTGATTTCTTCCTCTGAAAACTACCTACTCATATCCTTTAACCATTTATCAATTGGGGAATGATTTGTATTCTTGTATGTTTGACTCAGTTCTCTATATATTTTAGAAATGAGGCCTTTATCACAAACACCAGTTGCAAAAATTCTTTCCCAGTTTTCTGCTTCCCTCCTGATCTTTTTTGCATTGTATTTGTTTGTGCAAAAACTTTTCAATTTAATGTAGTCAAAATTATCCATTTTGCCTTCATAATGTTTTCTGTTTCTTGTTTAGCCAAAAATTTGTGGATGTTTCTGTGAACAATATTCACCTGGTTCTGCTCACTTCACTCAGCATCAGTTCATATAAGTCTTCCCAGAATCTTCTGAAGTCTGCCTGTTCAATATTTCTTATAGTACAATGTATTCCTTTAATTTTTGCACTGCAACTTTTCAGCTATTCCCCAGTTAATGGGCATCCCCTCGATTTCCAATTCTTGGCCACCACAAAAAGAGTTGCTATTAATATTTTTGTACATGTGGGTCCTTTTCCATTTTTTATAATCTCTTTAAGATATAAACCTATTAGTGTTACCTGCTGGATCAAAGGGTTTGCATAGTTTTATAGCCCTTCAGGCACAGTTCCAAATTGTTCCTCATAATGGTTGAATCTCCTTGTAATTCCACCAATAATGCAGTGGTGTTTCAATTTTCCTAAATCTTCTCCAGCATTTATCATTTTCCTGTTTTGTCATGTTAGTCAATTGGATCAGCATGAAGTGGCACCTCAGAGTTGCTTTGATCAGCATTTCTCTAATCAATAGTGATTTAGAATATTTTTATATGACTCTAGATAATTTTAATTTCTTCCTCTGAAAACTGCCTGTTCATGTCCATTGACCATGTATCAATTGGAGAAAGACTTGTATTCTTATAAACTTGACTCAGTTCTCTGTATATTTCAAAAGTGAGGCCTTTATCAGAAATAGACAGTAAAAATTGTTTCCCAGCTTTCTTCTTTCCTTCTAATTATGATTGCAGTGACTTTGTGCAATTTTTTTAAATTTAATGTAATCAAAATTATCCATTTTGCATTTTGTGATGTTTTTTTATCTCTTATCCTCATAAATTCTTTGGTTCTCCATAAATCTGACAGGTAAACTATTCCTTGCTCTCCTAATTTGCTTATGCCAGTGGTGGGGAACCTGTGATCCTCTAGGATCAATCCTCAAGTACAGTCTTTTGAATCTAAACTTCACAGTACAAATCCTAAATTTTATTGGTCCTCCAGGGCCACATGTGGCCCCAAGCTCACAGGTTCCCTACCCCTGTCTTATGCTATCACCCTTTATTCCTAAATCATATACCCATTTTGACCTTATCTTGGTATAGGGTATAAGATGTTAGCTTATGTCTAGTTTCTGTCATACTATTTTCCAGTTTTCCCAGTAGTTTTTGTCAAATAGTGAGTTCTTATCCCAGAAGCTGAAGTCACTGGATTTATCAAACAGAAAATTACTATAATCATTTACTACTCTGTCATGTGTACCTAACCTATTCCACTGACCCGCCACTCTATTTCTTAGCGAGTACCAAATAATTCTGATGGTTGCCACTTTATAATATAGTTTTAGATCTGGTCTAGCTATTCCACTTTAGGAACATCCACATACTAAAATATAAAGAAGAATAGCTTGAGGCCAGAATTCAACAAGAGAATAGATACGCTTTATTTGCATGAATGGGATGTGGGTTGTGCTCAAGATACAATCTACAGAAATCAACTCATTTGATTCCTGACCATTCAGAGAAAGATCTAGGAAGATACTTGATTTAAAAAGCTATCTCAGCAAAATGCAGATAAATAGCCTCATCACAGAATCCAGAGGCAATTAGGCATCAGCCATATTGGTGGTACCTAAGAAAAATGAAAAAATGTGAGATTAAAATACTCAGTGGAATTTCACTGGGAATGATAGCATAGGATTATATTATACTTGTTCATATTTAAGTGAGAAACATGCCTTCCTATTGATTTATGTTTTGATACCTCAGAAGAAGGAAATGATGCAACTACTGAAACTCAGTCCATCTCTCAGTTAAAGGAAAAGCTGAGAGATGTAGCCAACCAAGTTACTATAGCTTCGGATCTGAACAGAAACAAAAGGTGCTAGATGTCAGAATACAGTGTCAAGACCTTCAACAAAGAGTGTTCAATTTAGAAAATTTGGCATTCAAGGAATTCACAGAGTAGCTGACCAATGGAATGCTAACCCATATAAAGTTACTGAGAGATTGAGCAACTTGCCTGTTTACAAAATAGCCCCAGAAAATAGATATAGCTCCATCAGAACTATTCACCCCAAACCACCTATTGCCCATGGGAAATGAAATATATGAAACACATTTGAGCAGGTAAGAAAATAAACTTTTTTGGGTGAAAACTCTCCCATGGTTGCCTCTATAGACCAAGGTAACTGGGGTCTGGACAGTTTTGGAGTGTTTCTTTCAACAAATGGTACAACAAAATTTTATGTAGGTGATAATAGGTTTCCCTTGGAAATCCAGGCAGATTTCCTCTGGGTTCCTGTATTGTCCTTACAAGGAAGAAGGAATTTTCCAAGATGGATGCCTAATACATGCAATAATAATGAAATTCCAAACGCACCCAAAAATACAAGTAAGTTCCATTTAAGACTAAGAAACCAAGAAATATCAATCATAGGCAAGTGTGAAAGTGTATAGAAAAGAAATAGTAGTCAAGTTTTATCCTTTGGCACTGCATTGCATATGGATTTTATAAGGCGATCAATCTAAGCCTGTTTAAATGAAATAGGAAAGAAACAAGTATTTATCAGCTAGACCCTGGCATTTTAGAGATTCAAAGTCCAAACTTCTCAGGTTAAAGTTCAATATCAATACAATCTAAGGATTCAATAATGCAGGGGTATCAGTTTTTAAACATTCAACTATGCAAAAGTCATCGGAAAAAGAACTAGTCTGACTTATAAAGACAGATCAGAAAATACATTGCACAAATATGACCTAAAACAAAAAAAAATACCAATTTCCTAGTGGATCTTAAAAGTTAAGGGATCTAATTAATCAAGTCTTGAATATATACTCTTTCCAATCCATCACCTCAAGCACAAAGAGAGTATTGTTTATATCAAGTGAAGAAGTAGCCAAAAAGAAGTCCAGTTCCTTAAATATGCAATCTTCTCTGCCTGTTGAAGAAACAAGTGCTTCCAAAAATTCAAAGTCTTTGCCCTGCAATGCAGAGAATTATGGGACTGATCCCTGTCAGCTTACTGAATGATTACAGAAAACCTTTTAATTGGTTACTAAATATTTAGGAGAGGGGTTGGGAGGAAAGGAGAGAAATCTCCTTTCCTTTTTGAGGGTCACAAGCCCTAAGGACAATTCTCTAAGTTCAAAGGGAGGATTTAGCTAAGTCCCTACCAGACCCCCCAAGAGTCCATAACTTATTAGGAAATCCTACCTCTTGTTTGTACCTTCTTTCCTTCTGTATAGCGTTTTATGAGAACTTGAAAGGCTGGAAGAGAAATTTAAGGGCTAGCAGCTAAGCCCAAGAAGAAGTCAAACTGAGGTGTACCCTTCATGACCCAGCCTTGTCAGTTGATTGAACCAGGAGCCAAAATGCTGTGTTGCAAAGAGGTAAGCAAATTATCTACCAATTATACGGCATTCTGGGGTGAATTTGGGGCAACAGCTTTCTAGCAACCCCTTTACATTTAATCCCACTTACTCTATGGAAATAAATAGGAGAGAGAACAGTTTGTCATGAGTTCCAGGAGAATGTTTTTGCACTTCTATTCTTGATAAATCTTCTCACTAAATATTCCCTTTTCAGAATGAATTGTTGTTCATTAGGAAATAGATTTTGAGGAGAAGTCAACTGGTGAGATGAGGGGTGGGGAACCTGTGATCTTGAGGCAACATGTGGCCCTCTAGGTCTTCAAGTGGGACCCTTTGATGGAATCCAACCATCACAGAATAAATACCCTTAATAAAAAGATTTGTTCTGTAAGACTTGGATTCAGTTACAAGGATGGACCAAAGGACCTAGAAGGTCACAGGTTCTTTAAGGTAGCTTTAAGGGCTCTCTCTTCCTCCTGAAATATTCTTTTAATCCTTTGGATGACTTCTTCTCCTTTATAATCTTCCACCTTATCACATACTTGTGTATATGTCACATTCTCCCCCTCTCATATTAGAATACAAGCTCCTAAAAGGCAAAAAATATATCTTTACCATTTTTTATCCTCAATATATTGCACATAGTAGGTACTTAATAAATGTTTGTGAAATTAAGCTTGAAACTGTCAAAAGAGTTAGCATTCTTAATGCCCCTAAACTGTAATATGAGATGCATGATGAACAGGATTAGGAACTAGATACTTAGACAATAAGAATGTTATGTTCACTTGAGGACTCATCACATTTTAGGAAGGACTTAGATAAAGAGCATTTGAGTTAGCACAGTTGGTATGATTGAAAGCCCTCAAAATCATGTTACAGTAGAATTTGTGGAAGGAACTGGGATTTTAGCAATGGTACCTTTGGGAATTTTCATTCTGGTGTTTCTTTCAAGAGGTGATTGGTGAATTCTTTCTATTTTTACATTGTCTTTTTGTTCTAATACGTGTGACAATTTTTCTTTAATACTTTTTAAAATATTGTATCCAGGTACTTTTTTTGGTCATGGATTTTTGGAAATCCTAGGATTTTTAAATTTTCTCTACTGGATCTATTTTTGTCTGTAATTAACTTTATTTTTTGTTTTGTTTTTATTTTTTTATTTTTTATTTTTTTATTTTTTATTTTAAATTAATTTATTTAACTTTTTACATTCATTTTCACAAGATTTTGGGTTCCAAAATTTTCTCCCCATTTTTCCCCTCCCTCCTCCCCAATACACTGGACATTCTAATTACCCATATCAACAATCTGCCCTCTCTTCTATCATCCCTTCCTTTCCTTACCCCATCTTCTCTTTTGTCCTGTAGGGCCAGATAACTTTCTATTCCCCATTACCTGTATTTCTTATTTCCTAGTAGCAAGAACAGTACTCAACAGTTGGTCCTAAAACTTTAAATTCCAGCTTCTCCCCATCCCTCCCTCCCCACCCATTTGCTTTGGGAAGGCAGGCAATTCAATATAGGCCGTATCTGTGTAGTTTTGCAAATGACTTTTGATGTAAGAAATGTTACATTTTCCTTTATTTTCTCATTCTTTTAGTTTTTTTCAAAAAGAATTCTTGTTGCTTCCTAAAGTTACTAATTTCCATTTGGTCCATTATGATTTTTAGGGAATTCATTACTAATGCTTTGTACCTCTTATGTTGAGCTATTGATCTTTTCCTCAAGTCTTTCTTCTATGCCTTTCATTTCCTTTATATATTTTATTTGAATTCTTGCATCTTTCATTGAAAAGTGTTCATTTTTCTTGTGAGCATATTGTGTTTTTTTCCTTTGAGGTTTTGCTTGTAGGTGATTTTTGTGTTTTTTCTTCTTCAGGGATTGTGTCACCTTTGGTATCATAAAAGTCATTTCACATTCACACACACACACACACACACACACACACACACACACACACACACATCTTACCCATTTTGTAGCCTCAAGATTTGAATTCTAGATCTCCTCTAATCTGAGGATCAGATCAAGTCAAGGACTTCTCCATTTCTCCGGGGTTTTTTTCTTTCACCTAGACTTTCCATTTCTTTTGTCTAGGGTTTCAGTCCCTGCTTTTTATTTCAGGCAAATTCTCTTCTTCTATGATTAGCTTTAATTGAAACTCTTTCTTCTAGAAAATGAGAGAAAGAGGGGAAGCTTTTTCTTTAATCCTCAGTTAAATCTGAATTTGCTCTCCTGTCCTGGAATAGACCTGGTTGTGGACTAAATGTTAAAATCCTTTTCTTTCACAAGCAGGTAAAGTCTACACATCCTTTTTTCCCCTTTAGAAGCAATGTAAGGAGGCTTTTTCCTCCTTCACACTTGGTTGTTTTTGTTATTTTCATTAGTACATAAGTTTTAGACTGACTACCAAACTGAAGGTCTATAGAGCCATTGTGCTGACCTCATTTTTGTGTGCCTATGAAACATGAACAGTCTACCAGCACCATGACAGGAAACTGAATTGCTTCCATTTGAATTGCATTAGGAAGATTCTGAGGATCACCTGTCAGGATAAGGTACCAGACACGGAAGCCTTTGTTCAAGGTGAATCGCCAAGCATTCAAACTACACCTTGAAGAGTGCAACTCCAATGGTCTGGCCACATTGTTCAAATGCAAAATGAACACTTGCCAAAAAGACTATCTAATGGAGAACTCACTTGAGGCAGGCAATCACATGGTGTTCAGAAGAAGCAATGCAAGGACATTCTCAAGGTCTCTCTCAAGAACTTTGGATTTGACTGTGCAATACTGACACAGGAATGCTTAGCCTAGTGTGCTCACATCACAAAGGGTGCTGTACTCTATGTGCAAAGCAGAATTGAGACAACACAAAGTAAAAGTAGGATGCGCAAATTTGGGGTATCTACCCCAAATATTCACATGGATTATCTGTGCCCAATCTGTGGTAGAGCATTCAGAGTTCATATTGGTTTGATCAGCCACATTTATACACATTGAAATTCCTTTTATCATGGTGAAGTCATTTTGGTCCCCTCAAGAAGGAAGGACAACAACCAAACAACTTTAGCCCTGAATTCTTTTTTTTACTTTATTCCCTCAGGGAATTTCTTCCCACTGATGCTGCTGAGGATTTTAGAAACAAAATCTATTAGCCCTCAATATATCCAATTGAAATAATAAAAACAAAATAATAGTTAAAGACCTGAACAGAATTTTAGAAAAAATATATATGATAACCCTCAATCAATTACTGAATGGAAATAGAAAGGCTTTATCAAGTGTTTTTTGAACCTTTATAAAAGCCTCAGATATATATATAGATATATATAGATATATATATGTATGTATCCTAAGACATAATCTTGATCCTAAAACATAAATCAAAAACAAATACAGAAAAGTAGAAATATTATTTGCATTCCTTATTCATCACAATGTAATATATTTATATTAAAGGTTACTACAAAAGCTATTAAATTATTGGAGTCCAACTTAATCTTAAAAAATTGATGGGCAAAACATGTTAAAGGTAACACTAAGTCAACACATCAAAATTTTGAGGATGCAGAGAAAGTAGTCCTTAGGGAAAATTTATATCTCTTTAAATCTATATTACAAAAGAGAAAGAAAAAAGAACTCAAAATGCAGATAAAAATAATAGCAAACCAATAAATTTAAAAGCCTAATTAAACATAAATCTAGAAATTTTAAAGACAAAAGAAAAAATGAACAATATTGAATACAAAAATTAAATAAATAATATCAGAAGCTCTAAAATGCAAAATAGATAAACTATTATATATAATACATATATATTTAAGAGATAAATTATAAACTTGTTGAACTTGACAATAAGAAGAAATTGGAAAATCAAATGACCAGTATACAAAATTTTAAAAAGGAATTCACAACAAATCATAAGAAATAAACAATATTTTATGTGCTATTTTGCACAACCACATATCACTAAAACTGACAACCTAAGTGAAATAAATAAATATTTACAAGATCTAAAAAATTCGTTTTAACAGAATAAGACAAAAAAAATTTAAATAACTCAGTTTCACAGAAATTGCATAAGTTATAAACAAACTTCCAAAAGACAAGGGCAGGGAGTGGTGGGAATCTCTAAGGTCAAGTAGAGTCACAAATTAATTGTCATATATCTAAAGAAAATCTAATTCCAATATCATATAAACTGAAACAATATCAAAAATCCTTCTATATTCCTGCGATGATACTGATAAGTTCTTGAATCATAAATCAGCGGAAATTAAAACAAAAAAGAAAACTATAAATCTTTAGATTTTTATCCGTACTGAACAAAAAGAGACAAATTTAAAATAACAGTAAAGGCTAAAACAATATGTCAAAAAAATAAGATAATTCACTATGATCAGGTTGGATAGCTACCAAAATTCAGGGTTAATATTAGCAAAACTATAAACTTACCCATATTAATAACAAAAACCCTATGACTATATCTCTAAATGCAGTATACACTTTTGACAAAATACAATATTCATTTCCATTCAAAAACACTATAAAAGTTTAGAGTAAATACTTTCTTTAAAATGATAAATAAAATATATTTGAAACTGAAATCTATAATTATGTATGACAGTGTTAAACTATAATCATTTCCAATAAAGACAGAAGTGAAGCAAGGACGATCATCATCACCGTTTCTATTTGACATAGTTCTAAAAATGCTAAGTAGAGGAATAAGGCAAGTGGGGGAAATGAAGAAATAATCATATATAAAGAAGAATCAAAATTGTAACATTTTGCATATGATATATTGGTGTGCTGAAATACACCTAAAATTAAAGTCCACTAACAGTTAAGTGAAACAATAAGTCCAACAAACTTATAGAAAATCTACAGAAATCGTCAACTTTTCTATATAATATCAATAAAACCCAACAAGAAGAGCTAGATTAATTTCATTAGAAATTACCAAAGAATGTATAAAATATTTGGGAGTCCGCCTTCCATGGTACACAATAGACAAAACTACTCACTACTGTTTATATAAATTAAAACAGACCTAAATAATTAGAAAATAACAATTGCTCACAGGCAGGATGAGTCAATATAATAAAAATGACAACACCTAAATTAATTGACTTAGTGGATGCCATACCAATTAAATTACTTAATGAAATACTTTTTAGAACTAAAAATACAATAATGAAACTCACATGGAGGCAAAAATATGATAAAATTTCAAAGGAAATGATAGGGGGGAAATTGAGAATGAAGAATGTTTAGCAGTGACAAATATGAAATAATACTACTAAGCAATAAATTCACTAAATAATTTGGTACCCAATAAAAACCAGAAAGACCAATCAGTGGAACTGATGAGGTGCACAACACAAAGAAGTAATGTATCTGTTGATTTAGGATGCATCAAACACAAAGTAAAGGCATAGGGGCTTGTGATTTGACAAATATTGGAGAAATTGGACAGTAGTATAGAAAAGAAAAATTAGATTTAGGTCAATACTAGACACCTTATACCAGGATAAGGTCCCAATAGGTATACAACATAGGTATAAAAGGCAATAACATAAACAAATTATCAAAACATAGGGAAAAAATTACCTGTCATCTTTATAGATAAGAGAAAAATTCATAAACAAGCAAGAGATTGAGAACATTAAGAAGATTAAATGATTGATTATATAACATATACTCATATAGAATCATTATTTAAAATTTTGCTGAAAATTAAATGTATGGTCACACATTTTATGTAATTCTGTTGTTGTTGCTGCAAAAGACCTCTCAGGAAATGGGACTAATTTGTAAATATCAATAATGTAAAAGTAAAACATCATTGAAATTTAAAAAAACAATAATAAAATCAAGGAAGTAGCTAAGGTATCTATGGAGTGGAGTAGAGAAATCTCTAGATTTATCTGATGGTTGTTTTCAATTATTTTAAAGTTTTTCCATACATAAGAAGTGTTAGACATGCCCTTGATATCAAATTTAGGCACAATGGTTGAAAGTAACAAGATGATAGATAGACTTGTTATAAAATACATTCACACAACATACACATACAAAAAAAAACCAAAACAAAAAACTAATGAACAATTATGGCTATCTAAAAACAAGATGGGTTGATTCGGTGGATTGTAGGTTACTTTCATTAAAAGTCTTTGTACTAACACTCCTTTGTATAACATTCATCCTGTTGTTGGTCAGTGATTTCAGTTGTCAGATTCTTTGTGACACCATTTTTCTTAGCAAAATAGTTTTCCATTTTCTTCAACAGCTCATTTTTTGCTGATGTGAAGCTGAAGCAAAGAGAGTTAAGTGACTTGCTCAGGGTCACACAACCAGAAAGCATCTGAGGTCAGATTTCAACTCGGGTCCAGATCTCTACTGTGCCACTTAGCTGCCCCAAAACTCATCCAGCATTCAATAAAGTGGGTTTTTTTCAGGTAAGGGTTAGATGAGATACCCCATTCTACCGAATGCCTATACTTCCATGACATTGGTTACAATTTGCAATTAAGAAATTTAATAATTTTGACTTTGAACAAATTGCTTTGCCTGCCTTAGCCTTGATTTTCTCATTGTAACATAATAATTATGCTACTTAGTCCGCTGGGTTATTGGAAAGAAAGTATTCTAGAAATGAGTTATTTTTAAAATTTCTCCTGGTTTAATTGTTCAATATATGTAGTTTGGCAGACAGAAGGGCATATTTTATTGTATGACAGTATGGAATCGAGCAATGTTCAGTGCATTTAAAGTTTCACTTTCCTCATCTGTAAAATGGAAACTGTAACATTATACTGTTTATGAGACTTTACAGGATTGTCAGTTGTATCAACTATGAGATAATTGAGAAAAAGTGTTACTGTTGTTTTTGACAGTAGGGAGTGAGCCTGTGATTTCATCAGTATAGAGGCTTCTGAGTTAAAAGAAATTTCCTGTACTAATTGAGGTCAGCATGTTTTCTGCAATTCACAGTCTGAAAGAGTTGCCTGGAATAGTGGTGTGAAAATCAAATAGAAATCATCGAGAATGTATATTATCTTAGGAAACCACAAATTAACAGTGTCTATGTTGTACTGTATTTTTATTTATTTTTTAAAATATTTTTCCAATTATATTTTAATTTGTTTGACAGTGGGAGGTTTGAAGGCCAGGCGTTTGGCATCGTCTGTCTAACGTTTATCACTGAGAGGTGAAGTGATTTGTCCATTTACATGGCATATATGAGACAAGATTTTAGCCATATCTGTTATACCATGCTGCTATATAAATATACTGATAATATAGTACATATATATATATATACAATATATATATCAAGAAAGACCGATATATGCATGTATGTATATACATACATTAAATATATATGTGTGTGTGTGTGTGTGTGTGTGTGTGTGTACAGAGAGAGCAAGAGAGAATAAGAGGAAGAAAAAGAGAGAGAGAAAGAGAGAGAATGTGGGATAGTAGAAACTTCTTAACCTGGAGTCAAGAAACTGAACCAGTCTCTCAAAAGCGCAATTCTCTTCATAGATAAAAAATGGGGATAACATTATTTATTCACACAGTTTTGGTGAGAAAATAATTTGTAGTAAAGTGACAGATAAATATGGGATGTTGTTGTTCAGTCATTTCCAACTCTTTGTGACCCCATTTGGGATTTTCTTAGCCAAGATATTGGAATGGTTTCCATTTTCTTCTTCAACTCATGTTATAGGTAAAGAAGCAGAGGCAAAAAAGGCTGAGTAATTTGACCAATGTCACAGAATTAGTAAGTATCTGAGGCCAGATTTGAACTCTGGTCTTCCTGACACCTGACCTGGTGTTCTGTCCACTACACCACCTTGCTGCTGCCCTTAGGGGTATTATTATACATATACCAAACTCAGTGTTCCATTCTTCAAAAGATGAAGCATTAATGGTGTACTGGGGAAAAGGATCTAAACAGGAGGTAGGGGATGTTTATAACTTAACATGATGTTGCTCTATGGTCCCCAAAAGTATAGGAGACACTGCCTCCTCACTCCTTTTTGTCTCACATGCTTTGCATAACCCTTTTAAAACTTCCAAGAGTGACTCAAGTCCTTCTTCTAGTTAAAAAATGTAGATCAGAGGTTCCCAAAGTAGGCAATATCACCCATGGCAGGTGCTAGAATAATACAAGGGGGCAGTAGTAAACTCTAGTGCAATTGAAGGACATTGAATAAAAATATGGAGGTGGTAGACACATAAGGAAAGAACATAAGAAAATTTTGAAAAAAAACCTATTTGTTCATGTTTTGTCTGTTGTGTAACAGAATTAAAGTCATAGTGATTACATTATTTTCTAAATAAACACACAAAATGCAAGTTATAACCAATCAGTCATCAAGTCCACCCACAGGTGTTAACAAGCAAGTGTTGACAGACATGTATTGTCCACCATCATTGGGATTCCCAACATGCATCAGCAGCAACATGTGTGTGTGTATGAGTGTGTGTGTGAGTGTGTGTGTAATGTTTATAATATGATCCTATATGATTACATGATGTAATATTGCATCATCAAAATTTCAATGCATGAAAAATCCCCAGAAATTTACAACAAATTGTTAAATTTAAGATGTGTCATTATGAGACATCCTAAATTTAACAATTTGTTGTAAATTTCTGGGGATTTTTATATCTATCTATCTATCTATATATATGTATACATACATATATATTTTGAAATTTCTGGGGATATATATACACATATATATATATTGAAATGACACAAATTTCAAGAAAAAAGCTAAAGGCTTAAAGATTTCTGGGGAGGGGTGAGTAATTTTCTTTTTGAAAAGGGGGAAGTAGGACAAAAAGGTTTGGGAACCTCTGATGTGGATGATTCAAATAACTCTTAGGTTAGAGAGACAATGCTTATTACCCTGGATGTATTAGTCTCAGAATACTAGTCAAGCCTTTATTACAAAATAGTAAGTATAACGATATCGCTCCTTTACATTTATATATATTATATATTCAATATATATGAATATTTGTGCATATATGCTGTATATGAATATTATATGTTCATATATACCTATATATCTACATCTATCTATATATCTATATGTATCTATACATACATACATACATGTATAGGTATGTACATATACCTATACATGTATACACACACATATTCTATGAATCCCCATTGCTTTCTATGTAAAGGTCAAATAAAGTTTGCTAGGCATTTGATTCAATATGGAGCCAATCACCCTTCCAATCTTATTCCATGCTATTTTCTTCCCCATACATTCTGCTTTAAAAAAAGAACTATTCAATTGTCCATATACGTATCCTAGTCTTTTCCACTTGAATGTTATTGCCCATGCTGCTCTCTATGCCTGAAATCTTAATCATCTATTTTCTTTGTTTATTGAAACTCAACAGAAAGACCACTTATTCATAAATGTTTCTCTGATCTGCCCCCTCTATTTCAGAAAATAATGACCTTCCTTTAACTCTCTCACAAAGCACTATTGTACCTATCTAATGCAATTATGTTATGTCATTTTGTCTTATAATTAATTGTGCACATACAATAGTGTTTCTATGTATGTAAGCTTATTGAACCCTATATTCTATGAGAACAGTTACCATTTTGTATCTTCCATAGCATCAAAATCACTTTGTATCTTCCATAGCATCAAACAGTCATAGCATTGTGTGGAAAACAACACAAAACAAAACAAATTACCACTGGATTTGGAGTCAAGAGACTTCAGATATTTGCTTTATGGTTTATACCCTCTTTCTATAGCTCTTTCGAGCAGGGGCAACTTAATCTCTATGGGCTTAATCTCCATGAGTTATTTAAACTCTCATAGTTTCCTCAATTATGAATGAATGGGCTAGACTAGGCCATCGGCAAAGACCTTTGAAGGTTAAATCTTATAAGGAGTATTTAGGGAGAGAAAGGAAGGGAATAAACATTTATATAATACTTATTACATGCCAAGCAGCAGTGGGCAAAGCACTTTGTAAATATCTCATTTGGTCTTAATCATTGTTTGGGTGCTTAATCATTGTTTGTTAAATTGAATTAGATCTCCAATAAATTTTCTTCCTTCAATAGGACAGACAAATTACTAAAATTACTTTTGCATTACATTTGGAGCCAGGAGACCTATGTTCAAAAGCCAGCTTCAATGCTTACTAGCCATGTGACTACACACAAACTCTTTAGCCTCTCTGTGTACACGTTTTCTCTGTAAGACAAGGTTCATAATACTTCTATTTTTAATGCCTAGGACCAATCATAAGGTTAATTTAATAAAGAACACCTTGTAAACCTTTAAGAGCTACAGAAATGTATGTCACTATTAGCAACAAATATAAATGGATATTAGTTGAGAGATATTTATCAGACGAGGGACATAAACTCTTATGACTAGTTTGTGATGGTTTCTCAGACAATAGCATAGGTAGAGATGCTATGGGGAGGAAAGAGAGCAAGAATGATGGATCTGGTTAATAGGATATAAGTACAAGGGAGGAGGGGATTTCCATATCTTCACATGATTTTTTTTCCCAGAAAGCCTAGACATCTATTGAAACAACCAATCAACCACAAATGAACCAGGGCCAAACAAATCTTTAATAAATTGGGGCAGATTGAAGTGCTTTTGAGTCATTCAGATGAGGATACACAGGAAATGTGCTTAGATTGAAAGAATTAGATATACCTCTGAATATATGTATAAGACAGAAAGATTTTGGGTAGGAAAAAATCAAGCTTCAAGATTTCCTTGAGGAGGTATAAGGGTTGGAAGTGAGTCCAGAAGGAGTATTGAATTGCCTCTCCCTCACCCCCTTTACCAAATGATGATTTTGTAAACTTCAAAATGTTCAAAGAATTTGGACTTCCAATTGATGTTGGTAGCAGAATCTCTGGAGCAGCAGTGACTGATGGTAGTGCCTACATCAAAAATTGGAAAATAAAGACAAATTAGACATAACAAGGGACACACTTAGCACTGTTTCTAGCACGTTTGTGGTTGTTCAGTTGTGTCCAGATCTTCAGGACCTTGGAGACAACACTGTCCATGATGTTTTCTTGGCAAAGACACTGGAGTGGTCTGTCATTTCCTTCTCCAGTGGATTAAGCCAAACAGAGGTAAAGTGACTTGGCCAATGTCACATAATTAGTAAGTTATTTGAGACCAAATTTGAACTCAGATCTTCCTTACTCCAGGTCAAGTATTCCATCCATTGAGTCACCTAGCTTTATACGTTCATGACACATGTAGTAAGTACTTAATAAGTTCTAGTTGACTTGGTTTGACTGGACTGAAAGGAAAGTTTCATAATTTTACAAAGGTACAGATATTTTGAACCCAGCAAAAACTATAGTTAAGGAGAATTTTATGAAGACCGCATGAAGGGAGAAAAGGACTTGTAGCAATCAGGAACTGTGATTTACCCTTTGTGATATGTGCTCTATGAGCTTAAGGCCACTTTTCCCTGGAATATGTATGTACTAGTGGGATAGTGTGTCCTAGACCTTTGGGGGAATTGGTTTGTGCCAATAGATCTTAATATACCATCTTAGAAAGTATCACTTTTTAAAAGTTAATTCACTCTGGCTAGCTAATTGACAGTCAATAAAGAACATGCTAGATAGTGAGTTAGGGATGACAGCAGTAAAAGAAATCCCACAAGCTCTCAGGATTACCCATATAAACCTGAGGAAAGGAGTAGTCAGCTGTCCTCTGGGGCACTTTCCTGCCAATGAGAGTGGGAGTTTGGGAAGCTGGCAAGAAAGTTGTTATATAAGACTTCTCTGAGTAAGATTTACATCTAACAAAAATTCCAGCTTTTAAAACAAATCTTACTTTAGTAGTGGGAAATTAGATAAAGTACTGGACTTGGAGTCAGAAAGACTGGAGTTAAAAATCCTGATTCAAACAGTTAAGAGCTGTGAGACCCTGGGGAAACCATTTAATCTCAGCCTCAGTTTCCTCATCTGCAATGTGGGGAACCTGCCTCTTTGGGCTATTTTTAGGATCAAATGAGATTCCTTCCACTTTTCTGTTTCCATCTTTTGTTTCTTCCTCCATGCAACCTGATTGACTTCTATTTCTCTCACACAGTTTCCTGGTCTAGGGGAATGAAAGGTCCCCAGTCTTGTGTAGTCTGTATCTTTCAGGTTTGGTGAGTGCCAAAGACCATAAGAATCACCATACCTAATGACATAGTGATCAGAGGCATTTATATATGGAAAGGAGCCCCTTCCCTCCCCATTCAGAGAAACTAAGTGTATCATTGTCATCTATCCTTGCTGTGTTTGGACAAAATAAATCTCCTTTGTTCAATGACTTATAAGTGCATCATTTTGTCTCAATATCAGACCTGAACTAAGAGAGTGCTGGGGTTGAAGTCATGCCTACAATAATTTGCATACACACAATCAATACACACATGTTATTTACATACATAAACACATATGTGTATGTAATTACTTTGCAAACTTTATAATGCTGCATAAATACTAGCTATAAATAGTATGGTGTCATTTAACACACACAACTCAACACCACTGGTACCTATTTATCCCTTCACATTCACTAGCATGGTTGCCAATATTCATTTATTCCCCTTCTTGCAATTGCATAGCATTACTCCCCTAAACATGTCTCTCCCACCTTCCCTGGGCCCAAGCAGATCATTGCCATTCAACCCTGCTTCCATTTCTTTTATTTTTTCCTTTCTAGACCTTTTCCTTCAGTCCCCCTACTTCATTGTTAATTATTTTTGTGTTACCTAATGCCTATCCCTTTCTAATACCCTTTTCTGGTACTGGAACCCAATGAGCAGTAACATAGTATAGACAGGGCAAGGGACAGGAGAGCAAGGAAGCCCAATCAAATCAGGTAGAAAGTATTAAAGATACCGTAATGTTGCAAAAACAGCGGAATTTTATCAGTTCTTCCCAGGGAGGGGGGAATTCTCTTTTTCACATTTTGTCAAAAAAAAATATTTTTGTATCTCAGGTTGTATTTAACACAAAAACTCCCTAGTACTGAAAAATTTTATCGATTATATCCAGTGTTACCACTGGGATAGATTGAACACTTATAAAAAATACATAGAATATGTCTTATGCGTAACCTGGAAAAAAATTTGTTAGACTTTCTTTCTACTTTAGTAGTGTCCATGTCTTTGTATTGAGTGGATACTATCTATATTGCATGAGCATCATTAAACCAGAACAGATGAAGGGGTTTATTTTTTTTTCCCATTTCATGAGAAAGACAATGTTCTCTTTCTGTCTTTCTCTGTCTCTGTCATTGTCTCTCTCTGTCTCAGTCTCTTTCTTTCTCCCCCTCCCCCTACTATTCCTTCTCTCTCTCTCCTTTTCTTATCTTTCTTACTTCTTCAAGATTTAATAAATATAAAAAGGAGATATCAAATAGTGAGATGCTATTACCACCCCCTATCTTGTAGTATCCCTTGTAAAGTTTGTCGTTTTCCCACTTTGCTTTGATCAATTAAACTTCTGTGGGGTTCCAGGACCAACTGTAGACCCAGAAGGCCCTGCATGACTTCCCACATCAGCTCTATCCCACCATGAATCTATTCTGGTATATTTCAAGGGCTTTGTTATCACTCCCTAAGATTAGGTTACCATATTATTCATTTATTCCAGCAGGAGAGAACTTGTACATATCCCATGCACCAATCTGACTATTCTTAACTCCTTTCCTTTGCTCAAACCCTTTAGCATTTATTCATGTCAGGTGGTTGAGACCACGAGGGTATTAAATTGTAACCTCCATATAGACATAGAAAAGATGCCTCTGAAAGCTCATTTCTAAGATCAAAGGACTCCTGCATCCCAGGATAAGGAAAGAGAATAAGGTACTGCCAATTATCATGCTTTCTGGTCCCAATGCTAATTATTAGCCTATGGGCATACACATATACACACATGCAAATGTAGACACACATGCTCATACACACACTCCACCCTTACTCTAGAAGTCTCCTATAACTTCAATAAAGTTTATAAATTAATGTCAGGGCTAAAATTAAATTGCAGATTGGAATTATTGAGGCAAAGATGGCTTCTATATGAAAGACAGGGAATGATTAGTCCATAAAGCTGGGCAGCTATAGAAAAATAATGAGATGTGTGAATTATTTTTAGGGCCTGCTCTTCTTTTCTTTAGCTAAAGTCCATTGGAATGAAAAAGAGGAAGGTTTATATGTCATCTATAGTGAATAATCAGTCATTGTTGGATCATTCAGCTTCATGCCCCTATCCTTATTTGGACCTGAGTCTCCTTCTATAAAGAATGCTCTTATTAAAAATGATACCTCCCTCCTCAATCTCAAATGGGATGCTTATCAGAATTACCAAGGATCTCTTCATGAGCAAGAGCCCAAATTATAGCCTAAGCTACGACTATTAAATGGGATGAGTTGGAAGGTAATGGTTCATTGAGTGTTAGAACTAAAAGGTACTATAGAAAATAGCAATCTAACCCCCTTGTCTCATAGATGTAAAAATGCCTACCACAGATGACATGTGTAGTGGCATTGGCTGCTTAGTTTTCTGTTGTAATTATTATTTTTGAGACATATGGATTACATGGTAGAGCAGAGTGCCTATATCAATGAGAATAGATCCTTCAGATTTTCAGATAACAATACTATATTATCTCAGGATAAGTGGGAGGGAGGAAAGGGGAACAGAGAAAGTTGAGAAAATTAAAATGAGGGGGAAAGGAATCAAGGAAAAGAAGAAGAGATAGAAGAGGCAGAGAGGAGAAAAGTTTTATTTGTACTCTGGGGACACTCAAGAAAGATAAATAAGTTTTGTGTTTTTCCTTTGTGGATATGTCAGATTTAATTGCTTCACATCCACTTTGGGTTACAACTCTGTGCCTAAACACATAGGAACAACAATCCCTGGTGTATCAACCGCGCCCTCCCCCGCTTCCCTTTTGCCTTGTATGCTATGGAGAAGAAATGGAGGATTTCTATATGCCTGGAGCAAAAGAAAAACAAGCCAAGGACAGATTTGAGTCCCCAAGTTTATCCTCTTTTGATGCATTCATAATATTGATTGGTGAGAATCAGCAAAAGATCCCACACAGTCCTGGTGGAGCACCATGACGTTCTAAGCATGCATGTGTGTGGGGGGCTGGGGAGGGGCAGCAACTATTTTTCTTCTGTGACTCGTGCTGAATCAGTGTTGATTTTTTTTTCTGAAGCCCTGTGAGACTGGGTTGGTTTCTTTCATCCTGAAATCATTCTGTAAATCCAAGGCCTGTTCTTAGCCACCTATTGGGATAAATACTTCACTCTGTCTTGATCAGCTTTGGTCATAGTCATCACTGGATATATCTACTAAAGGATGAATGTGAATGTAGATATTGAGAATGTGTTTGTACTGTTAAAACATAGAGGGCAGGAACCTCATCAAAGGAACAATATTTCTGGAAATTTCAACCCTCCTAGATAACACTCTTTCCAAAAACCATCTTCACTTTGCCCACACTCTTATTTGAATAAATCAGTCAGATTTGAGAAAGCTGCTTATGTGAAATTCTGCAAATACAATGCCATGCTGGTGAAGGGAAGTCCCAGATGCATCTCATCACAAGCACAGCTGGAGATATTCCCACTTGTTTCTGAACAAGCATTCACCAGGCAGGGCATCCATTTGGCCAAGAATCTTAACAATCCCACTTCACAAAAGCAGTTTCAGTAGCCTGCTTTGTAGACGCCTATGCTGTTCAATGCCCTTTCAAGTAATTTATCCCCACATTTGTAGTCTATTTGGTTCCTAGTATAATCCAAAGCAACATAAAGGGTGAAAGTGACTCAATGCTATTTCTTTCCTTTGTAGTCATATCATAGTGATTTACATTGTGTATTCATGATGCTTCATTTTTTAGGAGTGGAAGGTCTAGGAAACATTCACATAGAATTAGGTGTGATGGCCCATTCTTCTTTATCTTTGATCCTTGTGACTCTGTTTCTCTTAAATTCATTCTCTTTCTCCCTCCAATAACGACTTATAAAAATTGAAATCATTCTGTTGTTTGGTTATAGTGGAATGCATACTCGGGTCCTGCAGAATCCTCAAGATTACAAGTTCATTCAATCCATCCAGTTGTCTAGAGGTAGAATAACATCAAATCATACCCAGATCAATACGTAGCTTATTTAAATTCTCAAGAGGGAAAGTTCACATTTTTTATTCCTTAATATGATATTACTGGGTCTCAGATTAGTGAGGGGGGAAAGCTTTTATTTTCTTCTGTCCTAAATCTTGTACCAGTACAGATTTAGCTTAATTTTTTTTTATCTTCTCAGTGGAAATGGCTACTAACCCTTCCCCAGTGTTTCAGCAATAACACTGTATCTATTAGATGGCTTAGTTACTGGCATGAAAAGAAGACACTGTATTCAACTATGATTTTGACCAGTGAATTTAGTGAGAGTTTTTAATGTATAATTCACATGTTCTTTTTCTATTTATTCTTCACATTAACACAGTAGCTCTTTTACTTTGAGCTTGTTTTGGATTTTGTTTACTTGGCAAAGTTTCTCGGAACTATCATACTCCTATTGGCCCTCCCCTTTGCCACAGTCTTTTTTTATTTGCATAATATCTTTTCTCTTCTATTAAAATGCGTTCTGACCTCTGTTTGGAAAGGCAAGTCAGTTAACCTCTCCATGTCCTGGGCAAATTTCTAAGACTACAGAATAAGTTGCAGATGAGTAGTCAATCTACATTGTTGTGCAGTGAGAGGTTTCATAGTACTGCCCCCTAGATTGTATGTGTATGTATATACATATATTCATTTATGTACATACAGTTATACACATAGAATATTTGCACATATATGATGAAACATATGTATATTAATATATAATATTAGTTTCTACCACAAAATTTCATAACTTACACTGACATATAATTTATCATATATGTATATATGTGTGTGTATAAAAAACATTTCTTATGTAAAATATCTTTAAGATTCCCCCAAATCCTTGCCTACCTATCATATACATTTTCTGGAATAACTGTCATTTCTTTATGCCCATCCAGCTAGTTTCTAAAACAGAAATAAATAAATTTCAATGACATTTACCATCGATTTAAAAATTCTTGAATAGCATCATATAATGTTGAAGCATAAGCCTGATAGATATTAGAAATGTAAGTTTGTACATATATTTATATATATATATATATGACCACTGAATGTTACCAAATGATTTATTATGATTAGTGGTAAGTTACAATGTATATGAAATGGAATTGTAAATGGAAGGACACAAAAATAGTTACCAATTTCTGTAATTATATTCACAAGATATTCTGTAATATATTTCAGTTAGAAGAGACAGTTTCTGATCTGTCCTTTAGAATATATCCACAAATGCATTTTGTAGTTTCAACCACACAATTTCACAATACTGATACCATATCTGTATCATTTACCTTACTATAATAACTAAACAGGATATGGAAGTGGTTAATAATAGCAAATGAGTCTCCTCATGATCTATCAGCGATTCTAAACAAAATAGTAGATTTTGTTTTCCATTGGAAGTGAGGGTAGGATGGAATGGCAATAACTGGAATTGTAGATATTATATACATAGTTATGTATATATTTATATACCACCTCAAGCCATCGGTTCAGTAAAAGGCAGGCTGCTTTCTAGTTGGACCAACGATCACCCATCCCATGTGCAATTCCATTGGGATAAAGGGCATTATTATTTTTTTAATCACACTTCTCTCAGGAACAAATAGGTAGGAAGGAAATACAGCAGGCTAAAAGTTACAGTGTTACATACCACAGTAAAAACAGTTACTGAGTAAGTCACAGCAGTTGTGCATATTTGTTATTCACAGACTGAAGACAATTGTCAAATAACTGCTCCACTTCTGAGGACTGACAACATGAAGACATGCATTTGAATGAGTCCATAATTGTTGAGGTCTATACTGCAATAAGCACATTCAATTTAAATGCCTTCCAAGAAAACTGACTCCTTTGACAGTTTGCATCAGAAATGCATCCACAATTACACACAAGAGAACCTGTAAACAATTTGACATTACACTTATGTACAATTGAGCAACATTGGGAAGGGAGAAGAGGTAATTCAGTGGGTGTCACTTGGTATATATCAATGTGCAACAATTTGACCCAGCATTGGCAAAGCCATCCAGTGCTTGAATGAGGTCAGAGAAAGTAACATGAGCAAGGCCTCCCTAGAGATCACCACTCAGTGAGATTATCAATGAAATTCAGAATCTTGTACCCATGGTGAAAAATAGCGCAACAGTCTAAGAATCAGTGACTGATGGACAAGAGGTTCATTAAACCTGGGCAAATTAGATTGGGGTGTCTCTAGATTACTTAATCAATATGGTCTTTTTCATTAAAAATAGATAATAATTTATTACTTGTGTATGTTATATTTGAACATGAGTTGATTTATGTTGCATACATGTATAGATGTATATATATATATATATGCAAGTGTGTATATGTCTATGTATCTATGCAAATGTGTATGTGTGTATATACATACATATACATATATGTTCATGTTTATTAAACAAACTACAATGTCCTCTCATCACAGAGGTAGTGGGCTAATGGTGAGGAATGAGGAGTATGTGTTGTCAGACATGGAAAAGCTTTCTTTTGCCTAATTATATTCATTACAACAGAAGGCTCTCTTGGGATCAAGAGGTAAGGGGGAGTCAATGGGAAGTGACAATGATTTGTTTTAAAGACCATCACAAAATTTAAAAAAAAGTAATCCAAGTGCTTTGTTGATTCTGGCATGGTAAAGGGACAGCGATTTAACCAAGAACACAAGCTTAAACTTTATAAAACTCTTTTTTTGTTTTGTTTTTCCAGCTTTTTGAATTATTTCATCAAGCATTGAGATTTGTTACCTTTGAAAACCAAACTATTATTAAAACAAACTAATCAACAGCATCAAACTAGTGATAGGTGACCTAAGAAAGGCTCCACTAAGACATGTGGGCCATAAAGTGGGGTTTTTGGAAATCAATCACCCATAAGTTATCTTTTAGGAGAATGATGATGAAATTGCCCTTTCAGTGAATAAATAATGCCATAAAGACTCTCGTCATTCATCTGCCCTGATTCTCTAAGGATTTAAATTACACAGGCATAAAAAAAGTAGACCCGTTCATATGAAGGATGATTTCCTGGGGATAGAATAACAACTCTGGGTTATTTTTTCTATTTATTTTTAAAATTTCCTTAGCTAAATAATCCTCTAAGAAGAACCTACCTGAATCTATTGGGCTTTTTGGGGAGGAGGGAGGAAGAAGAATAAAGAAAATAGGTAGTATGACAATTGAAGAGAAGTGAAAAATTTATATTCTGTGCCAACTTCATGAAAAATCAAAGCCTTCTTTCTCCCCTAAAATATCCTTTCATTTTCATTAGAACATTTCATGATTACAAAAAACAGTTCTTCTATACTTCTAAGGTAGTTTTTTCCCTTCAGAGGGTCCTAGTGGGGGTAGGGAGTGGGAGGGGTTTTGCAAAAATTATACACTTTTACAAGTTGTTTTTCTGGTTCTTGGTGCAACCTGACAATAACATGGAAGGTACAAGACCATGCAAAGGCAGTCAGCTGAATTTTGTGCTTGTCTGAGTTTCTTTGTGTGGGCTTGTATTTGAATTCACCTCAATTTGAGTTCTCAAGGAGTACCTGAAAGAGGACACTTGATTTGCATAGGGTTCCTTATAAACTGAGCTTCTCACACTCCAATGGTTTGTCAAGCAAAGTGCACTGGTGAAACCATATGTATCACCATCATGACAAGATAACCGGTTGAAAAGTAAAAATAAATTGGTTGTTTTATCAGACAACCAGGTATTTTTGGAAATTAACTGAATTCTTAGCTGCTTTGGTCAGCTCTTTTGGTATTACGTAGACAGGGATATTCTTAGGGGTAAAATAAAGTGTTTCTGAGTTGTTATAACAAGGTGCCCTTGTGCTTCCATATGTATATGTATATATGTAAATACATATATACACATATAATGTATATCTATTTATTTACAATTATTAATTTCTTTACAATAACAATTCTTGAATGGAAAAGGGGGATAGGAAATATGGTTCTGTTAATCATTAGTGTAAGGCTTTCTCAATGTGAAAGTGGAAGTAATTTCCACCATCTTATCTATTACTTTTGGTCTTAAAGAGTTGCCTGGGTAACTGAGAGTTCTTGACAGGGTTCCATGACTATTATGTGTTACAATCAGAACTTTCCAACTCCAATCCAAGTCTTATATCTAGTACTCTAGGTTTTCAGTCTACTATAATCATAGAAATACTCAGTATATGCATTTTTATATCCACATGAATCACCCAACATCTTAAGACAGCTGTGAAAAATAAAGATAAATTGACAATGAAAAGATTTAATTCGCCCAATAACTATTTGGGCTAGCATCAGTGAGAATACAGTAATCAATGTATATTCTTGAACAAAGTTCCAAGTTCACTTTCACAGTTAAATAATATCCCAATTAACTGGCATCTTCTGCAGTTTACCACCATCCTTGTAAATGAGTACTACAAAGTAGGCACAAGTAGCTATTTTCCCAAGTTCTTATAACACTTTGGGTTCTTCTTTAATCACACTTTCAATTAGGTTTTTACTCATAAGTATCATAAGACCAAAGGTATATATATACTGGTGGGGGGAAACATGAGACCCCATACTCAAAACTCCAACCAGCTTCAAACCATGAGTTTGCTTTGTGTGCCATTTTTAAAGGGAGTTTTTCCTAATCCTCTTTAGTATTACAGCTATTTCTCTCCTCAAATTATCATGTATCTATTTATCCATCCCTACTCATGGCCCCATAAACATAATCTCTACAAGGGCAAAGTCATTTTATTTTCTTCCATTGCATTCACAACACCCAAAACAGTTCCTTGTAAATAGAAGGTATTTAAAAAATCTTGTTGGGTTGAGTTGGGAACGTCACAGTGCAGATTCAATATTTTTTTGGAAAGAAAAATATATAGGAATCACTGAAATCGTTATTTGGTTCCTCAAAATGCAAAAAGTTTGGTGAAGCAATGTTGTTGGAGAAGGGGGTACTTAATTCCCTAAGAACATTGTCTGTGCATACATAACAAGCAGTGTTAAGGCAACAGCAGACTGATGCCCAGAAGAATTTATGCCAATGGGGCTCAGATGCTTGCTCAGACTTGCTCAGACTGAATAATGTTAGAGCAGGATTTTACAAGGTTATCATGAGTTTTAGTTATCATGGTATTATTGTGAGCAGACATTGTTCAGGGCAGTGTTTATGTAGGATAGGCTTATATTTTAAAAATTGTATTTCTTTTGAGGCTACATCTGTGTTTTGCAATAAGAAAACAAAAAAATTATAATGTTGACAGTTACAAGAGTATTTATGAATTGTTTTGAAGGAAGGAAGAGAAGAAAGGAGGGAGGGAAGAAAAGAGGAAGGGAAAGATGAGAAGTCAGTCAATTTATTCTTTCAGCGTCCCTTTTTTTTCCCATTTGATAACAGAGGCATAAGAAGGAATCTATTTAGCTTAAAAGTTCCATTAATACAATGATGAATCTTGAACTGGGATCTAAGTGCCTAAGTTTTGAATTGATTAGATACTTGTAAAGTAAACAAATAGAGGTAGGGTTTAAAGTCAGTAAAGTCCTTGGAGTTGCTCTAGTTTTCAGAGTACTCCAAGTAGTACAGAAAAGAAAATGAATTGAGAGCAATCAGTTTTAGGCCTTGCTCCATTTTTTCTTCTGTGTGAAACCTCGAAGAAATTACTAAATCTTTCTAGACATTCAGTTTCCCAACTAAAAATTGGGACATTTGGCAATTCATTGTCACCAGTATGTTGTTAAATGAGATAATGTAAAAGTATTTTTAGGGAAAAATTATAAGTAAATGAGAATTATTGTCAATACAAGTTGTACACAGATTGAGCACTACAGACCTGCTGTAATCTTGAAATAACCTCATTTTGAAACAAAAGCGAGATATGTCTATATTGTTGGTTGGTTGAAGAAAATAATTGTTAAAAAAAAAAACAACAGCGGTATCTTTGCGACAGTGAAGTTCAACATAAAGCAACTCCATTTGAGAGTCAGCTTTGAAATCTCAATTCTCTGCTCTTTGTTTTTTCTGTTTCATACATTTCTTCTTTATTCCACTGAGTTTTTGAAAGTATCTTGCTGCTGAATCTTCTTTAGCCTGAGAAATATTTTTGAAAGGGTCATGTGAAATGAAAGGGCTTCCTAAATATTTCTTGTCAAAAAATATTTCACTTTTGGTCCTGTTATAATGTTGACAGCTTGAATGAAATACAATTCTCTTACCCTCTACTACTCATCTTACTTCTGCATCTTCACTCAGAATTCTCCCTATGAGAGGTACAGGAACTATGCCTTGGATAGTTAGTGGCAATTCACTGCCGTATAGAAACACATAGACATATCTACATACGCAAATGCACAGACACATCCACACAGAATAGAAAAAGGATTTATTTATTTTGAGAAAGAGTCACTGTATCCTGTTCAGGCTGGCCACTCCTGGGTCCAATCTCACTACTGACTGGCATGTGAACTTTGATGTCCTCTATATGCAATATAGTTATATATTCAATATCGTCATATACACAATCTAAACTGGTTTGCCTCTCCTTAGGCAGTCTGGTTCCCAATCTCAGAGGCTCAAGGTATTAGTGCCAGACAATGTAGACACTTAATTTTAGCCTCATTGAAGCTCAGAAAGCCTGAGCTCAAGTAATCCATGAGTCTCTGCCTTACCAGTAAGCAGGGATTACAGGCATATGCCACTGCAGTCAGTGAAAAGGGAATTTTCTTTCTGAAGTCTGTGTGAATAGGTATTGGTCAATGGTTTTTCTGCTAAGATTAACAAACCAAACATGCACTACTTTTTGCATCAGTGAACACTAATTCATAAATGAATAAATAGGGACTTTTTAAACCTCTGTAATCAATTTTTTTAAAGCACATAATGCTAATTTGATTGACCCTTAGGCCCACAAGTAGACTGAGAAGGTGTTTGAATATTTCACACATATATTAGAATTTCACAAATTTTCATTTTACACCTGGGATACAGCTCAGTCAATGCTTTAATGTGCTTATATCCACAACTAGGACATAGGAGCTTTCTTATGCTAGTTAATGATTATCTTTCATAATTGAATATTGTTTCTTTCATTTGTGCTTTCCTTGTGAACATTACAAGTAGAGTAGATGTCTATGAATAGTACACAAAATGAATCTAGTTCCCGGTGTTTACAAACTCACTCATCTGAGGCCTAGAAATAACTGCTTTCAATTACTTTTCTTTGTATTGACTCCTACTACATTTATGAAAGGGCTGCTACTAACAGGGAAAGAACCTGGAAATCTATTGATTTATAAGGCATGTAAGAGTGTAAATTAGCAAAAGGTCAGCTCTAAGATTAAACTGACAAGACAGAGGAGGTAGCTGAAGACTGGAGAGTTACTAAATCCTCTGGCTGGCATTAGGAGTGTTTATGTCAGATTGATTATCAGGAAAATCACCCCTCTGGGACGATCCTGATAGTCACTAGTTCAGGCTATATTTTTCTTTTTCCCTTCTCATTTTTATGAGTGAATTACTAAATGAAATGAAGCAGATAGCCTGGGAGTGTGAAATCCTTTAACCAATAAACAAATCAAATCTCAACCAGACCTTTAGGAGCTGCCAACAGCCTGGTTAATGTAGCCCAGAGAAGTTGGGATTTGGCAGTCAGGCAGAGAATTGAGGCAGTGAATGTAGACTACCTAAGGAATTCAAGGGAGGAAAAGGGTAGATTAAATGTGACATAGTGAATTTCCTAGTCATTTCATCTTGATAGATTTCCCAAATTCACCATATGCTCCACTTCAATCTGTATGACAAAGATCTGACTTAAGTAAATATTTCTTGATTACAATAGTAAGCTCTTAGTTTGGTCACCTCCATTCAAGTAAATATATGGATAACTGAGTCCATATGTTTCAATATAGTCATTGCCAACTAACATGTTAAACATATTCCTTATTCCCTGGTTTATCCATTTACCCTTTGGCTTTTCCACTGGTGTTCTCCTGAAGCCTTGGACCTATTTTATTGTTTGAGGTCTTCAGTCATCTCAAAGCCTCATACTTATGCTTAGGCCTAATTGGCTGCCCATAAGACGTTCCTTGGCCCAGAAGGATATTGATTTAACATGGCTTGGCTTCTACTACATCATAGACCATTCCATTGTCAGTTTGGTTGTTTTTCGTTTTGTTCTACTTTTTTTTTGATGGAATCACCTTGATTCCACACAACACAATAACTAAATGACAAAGGCACATTCATGTTCCTTTGAACTGGGCTGAGCAGAGACTTGAGGAGGCAAAAATAAATATGCCATTGTCATTGGGAAAATTCATAACTTTATTTCTAATTGGGCATCATTAGGCTCTATCTCTCTTAGAGATATTTACCCATCCACCCAAAGATGACCAAGTTTGTTTTAAACTAGCATTCCCTCTACCTATAGAGAAAAGGGGTATCTGAAAGAGCCTTTACTGCTAAAGAACAAGTAAAATGTAATAAGACAAATAGAGAAATCCCCCACCATCTTTCCATACTTGAGATGTTTGTCTCAAGCTTCTTTTATTTAGAAATAAAGAATATTTTGGTTTCAAGTTGATTCCTTGAATCACTTAGAATGCTTCAAAGAGGGATATTCTGAACTCTCTATTGTCAGTATATAGCTTTCTAGGAAGGCCACAGTGAAAAAAAAGTCCTTATTTCAATTGGCAAGATGAGAAAACAGATATTTCAAACAAATGAGCTCTCTTGTCGCATCACAAGGCTGTGATTATTAAAGTTTAAGACTCTTTTCTTTCAGCAGGGGTGGAGAGCAATAACCATTTCATCTAAAACCAGAATGATGAAGACAATATAAATCAAACCCATTCCAGTGGATTTCATTTGGTCTAATTCTTTCTACAGATATTAATCATAGTATAGTCCTGTGCAAATGACATCTAACTCCATTCCAACTAGGTAGAAAGAACACTCCATCTGATTCTCTTTCTCAATTGTGTCATGTTGATAATATAAAAGAAAATAAATAAATTGGAACTCTGGCCTAGCTAGATTTCAAGATGCCAAGAATACTGAGATATTAAAGGAGACAAATGGCCCCTGTTAAACCTATAACCCAGGATGCAAATTGGCAAAAAAAAAAATCTGTCATGGAGTCACCAAAAGGGAGAAAACCCCCCAGAAACTTCTTCCTTCATTTTTTCCTCTATGTTTTACAGTTTCAAGTTGAAGTATCCAAGGATTCTTTCTCATGTTTCACAGGTGGTGGAAAGAATTTTGGCTTCCTAGCAATGACAGACCATGAAAGTTTATATTAGTCAAATCTATGGAACCCAGTGACCAAGAACGGTGATGTTTTAGATTTTCCCATGTTCTCCAGCTATGCTAGGTACTGGCTGGGCTGGGAGACTGGAATCATTTCAGTGGATTTCATTCTGAGTACCAAATATGAAAATGAGGTTTTTCTACTCTGATAGGGAGAGAGTAAACAGCGATTTTATAAATCATCCTGTAGGTCCATCTATAATCTTACAGAGCCAGATGTTTTGACACAGATGGATGAAACCCAGGCATAAACTCCAAATTCGGGAAACCAAAAGTGATTCTGAAAGAACAGTAATCCATGAGAATAATCAGCATGGAGAACCCTTAGCTAACATCCATCTTAAACAAACATAATCAATTGAAAAGTGAAAGCTAATAAATCATCTGTTGATCATTTGTTGACAACTGTTGAAATGTTTTGATTTTTTTTTATAATTTCTACTACTGAATTGGCAGACTGGATTAATGTTGTATAAACAAGATTTAGAAGACAATATGTTTTAAACGGGATTAGGAGTATATTTTACTCAAGTTTAGGTAGGATAAACTGTGTCTACATTTAGGTTTAAAAAGAATAAAATGGCCTCTTGTTGTTGGAAGATTCTTCCTGATATTTGTATGAAGATCCCCCAAAGAAACACCAAAGAAACATCTGTAAGTCCCAAGACTTACAGATATGGCAATGCAAACACCCCAGTGGCCCACAACAGACCTTTCCAATCTTCCATTTTCTTGGTAAAAGGAGACAGACATTAGTAATAGATTAGGAGATTTGCAAACTCTCTTTCTCATTTGTCTTTGGGAACAAATATCTTGTTTAGATTCAGGCTACTCTGGGAAAATAGTCCTTTCACCATCCCTGCAACTTCAGTGCACTGGCGCTTGATGAAGTAGTTGATGTTATATTACAAAAGGCATTAAATTTTAATTTAGAGGACTGTATTTCAATGTTCAGTACTACTCGTCATTACTTATATGACTTTGGATAAGTCACTTATCCAGTTTGGTCTCACTTTAATTATCTATAACATGATATGATTGGAATACTTGATTTCTGAGGCTCCTTTCACCTCTAAATTCTTTGATTCCATGACTGACAGTGCTTTGGCCATAATGTCACTCTTCTCATTGCCATCAAATTATCCAGAATGACATCAGTATAGTTAATCTCATTGGCTCAGTGTATAGTCTTTGTCAGAACTTTAGGTTCAAGAAATGAAAAGAATCAGAGCGCCTATGTTAATATATAACTCTCTCTATAACAGTACTTAAAGTTCTTTAAAAAAAATCAGAACTAAATAAGGAGTGATACGTAACACAATGAGCACAGATAGAACTTTGCAAACTCATACTTCATATAAACATTTCCCTAACCTTGAACTTTCTCCATAAGCAATTAGCAACATGGTCTTACTCTAGGTTATTAGTTGCTCATTATTTCTTTAGCACACTGTAAAAACAATCCTGCCTAGAGGTATGATCAACTGTAAACCAGTACTTACACAACTGAAAAGCAAACATAGTTTTGCTTCCTTGGGCAATTTACATTGGCACTGTATAGGTACAGTCTATAAGTAGGGGAAAATAAAACAAAATAAAACAAAAATCACCTTACAGAAGTACCTAGTATATAGTAAGACTTTATAAATATTTATTGAATTGAATTAAAAACTATGGGGTGTGTGTGCATGCATGCATGTGTGTGTATGTGTGTGTGTGTGTGTTTTCTAATCAGTAGTTTCCTTCCTATCACTGGAACTAAAAGAAAGATGTGAGCAACAGATATTATTACTAACTGATTAGGTAAATAGGATGAAAACACACTGTGATTTTATATGAATTTACATTGCAACATTTAATTTCCTCTTTTAAAAGTATGCAGCAGAAGGTAGGGGTTGCCTGCCCTTCCAACTCTCCATCTCATGCCAGTTGTTTGAGGCTGCAAAGCACACCTTGTTGACAATTTAATTAGATATGAGTGGAAAGGGAGCTGCAATCAATGCACATTTTTGGCCCAGAGTTATTTGACAGCATTATTGGAAAGGCCTTAAGAATTATTTGATCACAGAGGGCCTTAGGATGGTCTTTCCCATTTGAATTCTCTCTTGATTCATTAAAATCTGACTCTTCCCTGAATCCTCAGTTATTTAGATGATTACATGCTAATCTGATGTTCACTGTTATTGAAAAAAGAAGTCATTCTGAATAGAATGAATGAAAAGACTGAATAAAGACAGATTATAGCTGCTGTACATAGTAGAGAAGAACAGGTAGCAAATCTATGAATGGTTCTGTTGACATCTCAGTTCTCAAATTCTTTAAATAAAATCTTTAGCCCTTAATTAGTGATGTGAACACATAAAAATTCTGACAGGTTATGACTGCTGTGAAATGCAAGTCTTATGAGACTTCAGACAATCATTTAGTAGTGACTAAAATTGAAAGAAAACCTCTTAAACAATTGGCTTTGGTAATGGATGTGTAAACAGAAACAAGTGATACATTAATCATTGTGTTTTGGTCCTGCTGACAAACAAATTCCTTCCTTGACACACACATGCATTTTTTCCCCATTTTTTAAAAGTTTTCATTTGGTCCAAGTTAATGATTGACAATGAAATATCCTTTCCCATTTCCACTGAAATCCACATTTTGTGCCTAAGAGAAAGCAAAAAGTCTTCAACACCACAATCCTAAACTCGTCAGAGGTAATGGAGCATCTACAGCAAATAAGATTACAAGGATAGCTACAAATAGGTAATTCTCTGTGTTTAGGCAGAACACAGTAGTCTTGATTTCTGACAGCAGTCCAGTTAATGGAATACAGATATGTAGCCCAGTGAACCAAAATCCATTCACAGATCTCAATTTTTGGCTCTCTACATAGGTAACATCAACATGGCCCTTGCTAAGGTTCTCCTTTGTGCAATGTAGGCATAGCCAAATCTTCACATTTCAAGGGTAAACAAAAAACACCAAAGTGACTTTAATTTCCAGCAGTATAGCACTGTATTTAAAAAAAAGGAATCATAAATATATCATTGAGTTGCTAGGATTTAGGAAAAATAAAGCAAATAGGAACATTTAGCTTCAGTTCCTCTATTATAATCAGCAGTGGTGAAGACCTTCTGAGGGTAGTGCCATTCTCAGTTTTTGATCCTACCTCTAAAGCAGGATTTGGAGAGGTGGAAGCAAGTTTAGTATAAAGGCCACAAAGATGTCTGAAGGTAGGGAAAATTAGGTCTATATTCTATCAAAGGGGTTAAGGGGTGATTTAATAAGAGTCTTTAAGTGTAAGAAAGGCTCTTAACGCAAATAACGGTCACCAGCTCTCCTCCTTCCAGCCACCAAAATAGAAAATAATTTCAGCCCAGGATTGAGGTGGGAATTAGTTTGTAAATAAAGAAGGACTAATTATTGACCAGGCTCATTCACCATTGAAATGGTATCCCAAGAAAGGATATGAAATATCTTTCTTTGAAAAGCATTTAAAAATTGGATAATTTTCACTGTTACAGAGTGAAAGGTCCTGTCAGGAGCAGGGGATTAGATCAAGTGACCTCATAGACAGTCCCTGACCTTGAATTCTATGAAACATGTATATATGTGTGTGTTCCTATGCATACACACATACATACACACACATACAAATAAACACGTACAAACAGCATAGCCAATATAAACTGGATTATCGTAGGTTTAAGTAAAAAGTCCAAAAAGTCACTTCCTTTTTCCCATAAACAAAGTTAAAAGCAAAATTAAAAATTTCAAATGTATCATCAGGCAAACCCCTTGTCCTTCATCTCCCCATTCAGTGGCCCTTTCCACTGGGGAAAAGCAAGGAACACTTAGCTTGGAATAGATGAACACCAGGTTCTCTCAGTTTTGCTGTAACCATGTCTCATGTGTAACATTTTCAGTGTGTAATCTAGAGCTTACAAACAAATAGCATTTTCACAGTGCTTCCACATCTGGGAAAAAAAAAATCAATTACCCTGTGACTTTACATGAGAAGGTGAACTAGGCAAATTAGGCAATACAATATCAATGAACTGTTGTGGCCTAACACATTCTTAATATTTTCCTTTTAAAATATGAATATTCTTGTGTATGATATTTATTTGGAAATGATAAAGTGTGTGTTTTTCCCCAACCCCCAGCCTTCTCCTATAGATGATACTTTCTTAATAGTTCAGACTGCCAAGGATGTTTCCTTTCTGGGAACCTATCTGGAATTTTGATCTTCAAAAAATCTTGGATGCATTTTTCTAGCTCTTCCTCAATGGAGAGCTTTTCTTTCACAGCTTTTTTTTTGCCCGAGTTAGACTCCCTGGAGCCACTGGTCAGAGTCCGAAGCAAGTCGCTTTTCCGACGCATCTCTGACTGCTGGATCAGTTGCACAGGGCCCTTCTTGATGGGCCTGTCCAGAGTCTGGATGTTGGGCTGGCGAGTCACAGGCCCACAGATGACAGTCTCCTGCGGGGAGCTGGCTTCTGACTGGCTGTCACAGCTAGAAGTGGAGAGTTCATTGCACGAGGTGCCACTCTCCCCTTCTTTGTCACCCTTGCCATTTTTGCAACAGCAATCACAGTGTGAGGAAGACCACCTGGAAGGTTCACCTGCAAGAGATCACACAAGACCCAGTGGATTAAAGGCAGCTCAGATGACTTAAAGTTCAATTGTGTACACATACATATATGGGGGTTGGGGTAAAGAGAGTGATGTCTTTGCAAGGTACCCGATGAAATAGCTTGCATTCAATAAGCATCTAAGAAACATTTGCTAGATTCGATTTAATTGAAACAGAATACTTTCCTTACTACCTCGGAGGTAAAGTGCTCCTGGCATGCAACTGAGAGCCAAGGCTTTTGTATTCTTTTCCAAATTCTCTTCATTGCATTATCATAAACCAGCTTAAGTCATGCTCCTCTAAGAAGTAAAAGTATAATATAGCATGGTAAGTCTATTAAAGAAGACTTAGTTTTGTTTCTAAAGCAACAAAGGTTTTTTCTAGCATTATCAATGTCCTGATCCTGAGCTCTGATGGAAAGAGAAACAGAGCTTCATCCTTTCCAGTTAAAGGGCTCCTATTTAAACCATAAAAGAAACTTTCAGGAACATATTAATTCATTCATACAAAGACATCCACTATCCAGGACTTGTTTTCCCAACTTCAGTGTGAGGAGAGAAAACAAATTAAAAGTTCTCTTCTAAGGTCGTTGATCATTTGATTAAAGGAGTCCTATGCTGAATTTGACTTGTGCTAAAAGAGCTCTGTTCTCTCTCTAGCTAGCAATAGCATTTTAGGTGGATAGAACACTGGTCCTGGAGTCAGTCAATACTGAGTGAAATCTATTTTTAGACATTCCCTAGTTGTTTCACCCTGGAAAAGTAATTTAATCTCTATATGCCTCAGTTTCCTTAACTACATAATGAGAATAATAGTAGTACCTTCCCCCAGGGCTGTGGTAAGGATTAAATGAGATTGTAATTGTACAGCACCTGCACACAGCAGGCACTTAATTAATGTTTATTCCCTCCCTCTCCTTCACCAGTGAGAAAAACAAACAAACAAACATGCTAAATTAAGAAGGAACCCACTCCTGATTCATCCCACAGTAAGAAGCTAGAGCAATCTAGGAAATATGGTGTGTGTATGATGGACAATGGTTTCTTTACCATTTTGTTGTTATTGCTCAGTTGTGTCTGACTCTGTGACACTACTGCCTCTTTTCCTTACTGGTGCCTTCTCTCTGTGATAAGCTACAATTTATTCAGCATATATTCCATATATACACAGATGCTTGCATGTAACCTCTCCCAATGGAATGGGAACTCTTAGAGGGCAGGGATGACATTCATGTCTTGTTAATTCTCATTGCTTAACATGCATTCAGATAGATAGTAAGCACTTGATAAATGCTTGTTGACTGATAAGATTAAATGTTGAATATTTCCTATATAACTTGCATGTTATGTGATATAGTAGATAAAGAACTGAAGTAAGAGTCTGGACAGGTATAAGTTAAAATCTCAAATCAAATGTTTACTCACTGTGAGACCTCTATGAGTTTAATTTTTGAATTTATAAAATGGGAGGAAAATCCTATCAACACTGTTTCAAATTAGATCATATATTTAAAGTATTTTGTAAATCTTCAAGGGCATATAAATGTCAGCTATCATTAGCAATACTTTTTTTGTTTGTTTAAATTCTAGGAAAGGGAATCTCAAGATCTTTGTTGATTGACCTGTAAAGCTAGTGAAATAAATTCCCAATATGAGAATTATCTCCAACTGAGATCCATTCATTGAAACAAGTTGTCATAATTGGATGGTGAAATCATCATATTTATGGACCTACTAAATTAAATGCAGTAATCCAATTAACCAAAAGGAAGGCCAATAGTGGTAGCATCCTAGTTATCACAGGCTATTGTAAATAAACATCTCCCATACCACAGAGAAATCTTCTCAACATTAACCAGCTAATTCCTGCAAAGAATGAGACTGGAAAAGGCCTCCTCTCTTTGCCAGCATGGTCTCTGAGGAAACCATTTCTGCTTAGGAAGGTGAAATTTGTCTTTCTTGCTAACTACCCATTGGACTTTTTGCTAATAGACTCCAGCTCTTCTGCTCTGATGAGAAGAGAGGTGAAACTTTTTCAATGCTTATCTTCTATAGGACATTTCAGTCTAACACAAAGGCAAAACAGCCTTATTCTCCTGGAAAAAGTTTGAAAATGAAGTTTACAATTAAGCATATAGAAAGACAGTTTCTACTTTCTGGAAACCTTTCTGAGTTTGACCAACTGCAGTAAGAATTTGGTTATTAGATCCAGAAGAAATAAAAATTGCATGAACTTCTAAATTGTGTGAACCTGTGAACCTCCTAAATGTGGGGGGGTCTCTTCCTCATTCCTTTCCCCACCAGAGGGAATTTTTATTTTCCCTCAGGAGACATTTTAAAGAAATCAACAGCAGTGTGTTTCAGGGAGGCAGAAGTGACCATCTGGAAAACTTCACAGAATTCTCCAAAATTTGTGCAAGCTAGGAAACTGGCACAGGAACAGGACATTTCCTCAGAGAATGCTGAGATAATCATGGATTGAAATGTCACCTGAGGTTCCATTCAACTAAAAATAATTACTTTTAATTTATTTCAGGTGATATTACTACCTGACGTTGGAATGCCATATGTTTTTCCTCTGAAATGTGCTATGTTACCTCAAATTTTAATACTTTATATCGTTGCTACTACTCTCATGTTTTTAGAGGAATTGAGAAGGTCCGGATGAATGGAAGACTTGGGGCTTTCATTGAATCAGGGAATTTCAAATGAGAAAACTCTTTCTGCCACCTTAGCCTAAAATTTAAAGAGTTTTCTGGGCTTCTAAGAGGTTAAGTAACTTGCCTATTGTCACACAGCTAGTTTGTGTCAGAGGCAAGACTTAAATGCAAGTTTTGGTGACTCCAAGGTCCACTCCTTATAGTATATTTAAACGTAGAAAACTGTAAAGAATTAGTACATTTTGGCTGAAAGTGAGGTCTGATAGAAAGATGTGACAGTGGATGCTGAAAATGTTCTGAAATGATGATATTAAATCCTTCTCATCCTGTTTGGAAGCATTATAAGGTCTCTCTTTCCCTAGGTACTTATCATCTTTGGAGAATTCAAGAATTCAGGAAAAAGAAGAGGCTAGAAATATACAAGTTGAAGTGGTCTATGCCTGACTCAAACTCATATACCCTGGACAGTCACACAGACCTATGCTTGTCTGTTCTGAGCCATGGGAAGGCTCTCAGGACTCTCCTTCTAAACCTCCAGAATCTTTTACTGCCCCAGAATTTTCAGATTCTAGCACCTGAAGGTATTATATGGTTCCTTTTAAATACTTCTCTGCTTCCAATTGCAACAGCAAGCTTTCACTTGCCTTTTGCTAAGGTTTCAACAGTAGAGAAAATAATTCCCTCTATTGATTAAAAATTGATAAGCTCCAATTTACTGCAAAAAAAACCCCACTTTGTTCCAAGAAACTAGCCTGAAAAAGCTTTTTTTCCTGTTGTCATTTTCTGACTAAAATATCTACCCTTTTTCTGAATTGTTCATTACTTGAATTTACTGTGCAAAACACTATATGAGTATTGATATTATTTTTATTCATAAAAATTCATTAAGTGTTCATTAAGCCTATGTGTTTGGCAGTTTCTTTAGTGGATCTATGAAGAGTAGCATGGTATAGTCTAGTGGAGAGTGCACTTGGAGTCAGAAAGAACTGAGTTTGAATCCTGACTCAGAAACTTACTAGTTGTGAGTTTCTTCATTTCTTAAATCAAGAGCCTGGTTCTGAGAACCTCAAAGTTCCTTTAGTCCCTAAATCTATGATTTTATCATCTCCTTCTGCTCCCTTTCCAACTCTGCTCCTATGCAATGCACATGCCATCAGTGATGCCCAAATACCTTTAATGCCTACTATGAAGACCACCTCTTTTTCTTTCCCCACTTTACTGTGCCTTGGTTAGAACACATCTGAAATATTATATTCAGTTCTGGGCATCACATATTTGGAAGGACTTTGACAAATTGGAGTGGGTCCAAAGACACTAATAAAGTACAATGAGTAACATTCTGTTTTGGAAAGTCTGCTACTTCCTAGTCATGTGATATTTGAGATTAGTTTCTTCATCTGCACTTCAAAGTTTTTGACTAGTAACTTGGAATAAAGTGTTGTTGTTGTTTGTTTTTTTCCACAGTCAATTGAGGCTTATCATTTAGGAAACGTCCATTATTTGGAAAAGGAAGGAGTTAGTCCACCTGAGCCATTATGTTCCTTCTAGCTCTAAGTCTATGATATCATGAAAACAATCAGAATGGAGGAGAATCAGATCACTGTCTATGAGGAAAAAAGGAAAGTGTAGTATAGAGAAAATGAGACTGAGAGAGGCAAATCTTTGCTTAAAATACCAAAAGGGATTGTTGTGTTTGTCCTTCATTCTCAAAGAGGACCATGACATCAAGATGATGACATGACAAGGTCACCAACCTCACTTTCTTCTCCTGAGCCACCTAGGTCCGGTGGCCTGATATTCATCAGGATGACTGGAGATGACTCATGATACAATGTGAGACCCTGGTCCCCTCAGGCAAAGGTCTTATAGCATTCTCACTTTGAACCCATTCAATGAATAGGTTTCTTTAAGCAGTTGCTTAAGGGATGGCCCCTTCAATAAAAAAAATCAAATTGGGAGGAGAAGACCCTTAGAGTTCCTGGGTAAAAGTGAAATAATTACTATTTAGTATGTAAAACCACTATGTGCTAGGTGGGTGGGGACTTGTCCACTCCAGAGTGAATTGGGTTTGAGGCTTGATCTTTGAGCAAGAAATGTAGCCAGTAAACCCAGAGGGAAAAAGGCAGCTTTTGGGAGTGGAACACTAGAGAAGGAGGAGGGGGAAGGGGAAGAGGAGGAGGAGGAGAGCTGCTACTCACAGGTTGTGTTTGTCTCAGAAGAAAGTGAGGTTGCACAGCCTTCCCTCACTCAAATCAAAGTAAACTGCAAGACATGTCATTATCTTGTCATGGTCCTCTTCGCGAATGGACATCAAAAGGAGTATCTTATAGATGTAGCACTAGATTTACTCTTGCCCAAGAGCAACAGTTCTTAATTTTTTTTCATATCACTGGCCTTCTGGCAATGTAGTGAAGCCTATGGACCCCTTCTCACAATAATATTTTTAAATGCAGAACCCTAAGACACACCTATGATGAGAGATGGATCCAGTAAAAGAGACAGAGAAACAGCATTCAGATAGGAAAGAGGAAATCAGATGAGAGTGGTATCCCAAAAACCTAAAGAGAAGAAGGTATCAAGGAAGAGAAAATGAATAATTAGTGTCAAAGACTGTAGCAAGGTAAAGACAATAACAATTGACAAAAGACCACTGAATTTAGAAACTAAAATAGCATTTGTAAATTTGGAGACAGCAGTTTTAATAGAATATAAGGTTGGATAGCAAATTTGTTAGAGCTTAAGAAGAGAGTAAGAGGAAAGAAAGTGAAAGCACCTACAGTAGATAGCCTTTTAAGGGAGAAGAGATATGGAGTGATATTGAGTGAAGGCAAAGAATTGTGGGAGTGATCCAAGACTGAGGCTTGGTTTTGAAAGGGGGATTAGGGGTTTCAGAGATGAAGACAGTGTAGGGTTGAATTGACTCACCAAGGAGTCAAGACAGGAAGAGGATGAGATACCGAATGGTGCAGGGGAGAGGGCAAAGGAGAGAATTGAGGGGTGATGGAGGAAGGGGGAGAACCTGGATATGGCAACGAGGAGCAAGGGATATTCCAACTCGTTGACCCCAACCAGTGGACTGAGAAGAATGAATAAAGGTGAAGCCAGTAGTGAAAAGGTTGTATAGGTGGGCTGTGTCATTAAGAGGAAGCCATTTCAATAATAGCTTCTAGATAGAAGAAAGGTTTGAAGCCTTCCAGAGAAGGTCTAGGTGGGTGGGATTGGAGAAGGGGTAAGTTAGAGGTGAATAGAAATGAAGAAACTATTAGTAGAGGTGGAATGAGTTTTGGATGATGATCTAAAAGAATTCAGTGGAACATGAAGAGTATGACCAGGTGTGAGAATGTTCATCATTGAGTGGAAGGAAGCACTCCTCTGTCATCGAAGGACAGGCCCAGCAGGAGATGGGAGGCCTGAAGTCTAAGGGAAGGTTACTGTTCTTTACACTAGAGGTTCTCCACATCTCAACTGGGAGATTGAACTGGCAGAAAGAGGTGGAAGTTTCCTAGTCCTGGGACAGGTGGAAGTTCTTACTTTGGGGCAGATGGAAGATGCCTGGCCTGAGCAAGGGTCCTCCAAGGGTTTGAACTCCTTCTATACTATTTTCTTTGTTGATCCCATCATTTCCCAAGGATTCAATTAGTGTCTCTATGTTGGTGATTCACAGATATTTTTATCTAGTCTTAACCTCTTTCCTAATGTCTAGTCTTACAACTCCAACCACTTATTGTACATTTCAAACTAGATTTCCCCTATACATCTTAAATTCAACATATTCCAAATGGAGCTCATTGTCTTTCCCCCCAATATTCCTCTCTTCCTACCTTTCATAGCTTTCCTATGATTGTTGAGGGAACCAACATGAATTGTGTCTTTCTCAACTCCTCCCTCTCTCTCACCACCCTTCCCTCCCCTGCCACTCTTTCCATTCTCTGGAAAAGTCCTGTTGATTTTACTTAATATCTCTCATATGTGGCCCCTTCTCTCTTCTGACACTGTGACCACTTTTTGTAGATCCTCATCACCTATGCCTAAACTATTATAATAGCTGACTAATAGGCTGGCTTTCCTTGCTCAATCCTTTCCCTAACTCTGATCCATCTTCCACTCACCTACCAAATTGATCTTTCTAAAGTAAAGGACTGATCATGTCACTCCCTTACGTAATAAACTCTAGTCATTCTTGATTCACTAGCTGGACCAGCTGCACTCGGACTCCATTTCCTCACCTATAAAATAAAAGGCTTGGGCCAGTTAGCCTCTGAAGTTCATTCTAGACCTAAAAGCATTATCTTGAGTCTTAACAACCACTGGAATCACTTAGTTTGGATCTTCAAAACCAAACTAACACAAGGAAGGCATTCACTGTGAAGTGGCAAGAGAAAAATAGTTTGTCTTTTAAATTATTCCTCCATCCCTCTAATATGAAGTTCTCAACTTGTGATGCTTTGTACAGATTTCAGGGATTCCATAGACTTGGATGAGAAAAAAATTTGTGATTTTCATTAGCCTCTAGATGAAATTCTGCATTTTTTAAAATTATTTAAAAACATCACTCTGAGAAGGGGTTCACGGACTTTACCAGACTGACCAAATGATCCACAACATACAAAATATGAAGAATCCCTCTAAGAAAAAGGGATCAACTTTCTGGAATTTCTTTGATATCAGAATGCAATTGAATTGGAAACCTCATCTGTTTATAAAAATAAAAAAAAATCTGCTATGAACAGAATTAAACACATTCTGTGGAATAAAACCCATGCAGTAGTTTGCCTATTTATGTCAAATATAAGTAGATTGTCCACTTATACTAAAAGGGGGTAGGGAGGGCAGAGTCTTAAAAAATAAACCCCATTCTCTATTTTGACTTCTTTCACATTCAATCATATCTTAAACAAACTTTTGCATCCAGAATTTAAAGATCCAAATTGGACTTTGTGTTTTATATTTTTGTTAGTCTAGGGGTGGTTTATTGAGAGAAAATCTGAAAAGAATTCTATTACTCTTGGAAAATATTTACTGAGACTTAGATATGCAGCTTTCACAACTCAGAATTAGAATTCAGAATGAGGCTGAGAACTTTTTGCTCTATATGGGGACAAATATTATTGAAGTCCAGTTGTCCCACTGAATCTAGAGAAGCAAGTCTAGCCTCCTCAATTGTCCTTAAGAAGATAGTGCAATACAGTGAGCAAAGAACGGCATTGTGTGTTTGAAATACTGGGTTGAGATCCTAGAATTCATAACTAGTGCTTATGTGATCTTGGGCAAGTCCTTGATTTCTATGGACCTCAGCTTCCTCCTCTGTAAAATGAAAGGCTTAGAATAGGTGCCATTTAATTTTTATTCGATTCCCCCAAACTATGATATTCCTCTTTGTTCTCTTGCCACAATTTCATTTCTAATTCTTTCTTGCATGGTTTCAATGAGACAATAATTAATCAAATAAAGCAATAAGCATTTCTTAAGTGTCTATCGTTTACCCACCATGGAGCTAGGTGCTAAGGATACATAAACAAAAATAAAACAGCCTGTGCCCTCAAAGAATTTATATTCTATTGGAGAAAAATAATTGGTCATCAGTATAATTGTTACAGTAGTAAGAAGGCCCTTGGTTGACTTGTGTATAGAAGAATGGGCTTAGGATAGGGCTGGTTTAAGAACACTAACTCCACAGGCAGACTAGTCCAGAATTGCAAGCTGAATATGAATTGGCTCCTATCAACTTACAGCCTGTCATGTACCCTCCCCTTCATATTATATAGAATAAAGCTACCCTAGAAGTCATTTTCAGGACTCAGTCTTCCATAAATCTTTCCAAGTATTGTGGCAGACTGAAAAAACTTTGCAAGAAGAAATACTAGTTTTGAAATAATAGTAGTGTGTGTGTGTGCAGTGCAAATGCTAAATGCTTTGCATTTATTATTTCATTTAATCCTCACAACAACCCTGGAAGGTAGTTGCTATTGTTATCCCCATTTTAGAGATGGGAAAACTGAGGCAAACAGGAAATAATGTAATATTTGGTCTCAAACCCTGGACCATTAAACTTACTGCTGGTGTCCACACTGCCAAATTGTGACTCTAGGGCTATCTGTTCCTATAGGAGAGACTCTGTATTGATGAATATAGATGAATACAATCATTAAGGAATCTTGAGTTGGAAAGGACCTCAGAAGGCACTTTATCCAACCCTCTTCCTTTATGGTTAAAGAACATGAAGCTCTGTTCTGAAGGGAGTGACTTGCTCAAGAAGACACAGATAGGGTCAGAAGTAGGCTGGTAACTCCAGAGCTAATTCTCTTTCAGCTGTACCATAGTTCACCTTGCTCTAAGTTCTTCGAGACAATTGGTAAAGCCACTGCTCAGAAGCATCTGAAGTTTTTGGTGGTCCATGGAAGGAGAAGAAACCTCCAAGTTTTATTTGAAGACTGGTCCTTGCAATCTAAGTCTGATACATGCAATCAAGTGAATCAACATACATTTATTAAGTATTTACTGAGTACTAGGCACCATGAGAACTAAGCATTTGGGGATGCAAACAAAGGTGAACAATAATAATTAGCAATAACTAACAGCAACCAAAATAGCTCCTGCTCTCAAGGAGCTCCCATTCTGTTGGGGGAGATGACTGGCCAACAAGGCCAACAACAACATGCAGACAAGAGATAGAAGAGGATGAATTAGAGATCATCTCAGACCCAGTGCACTAGTATTAAGGGAGATTGGGATTTTTTTTTTTCAGAAGAGGGAGGAATTTTTTTAGTTTATAAGGGATAAGGGAAATCAATAAGATGTGCTGCAAAGGCTATAGCTGTATATAACCTTTGGGTATATTAGGGTATATTAGAAAAATGGGAGGACTAGTGAGGGGCATATATGATTAATCTTGGCTCCCTCTACTACAGTTTTCATTCCAAAATGCCTGATGGTGGAAATGGGCTAAAACAGGAAAAGCTAGACTATCTCTTCACCCATGAAAAATTCAAACTGAGCCCAGTGAAACATGACTTTGCAAACTCACAAAGTGCTTATGCATTTTTAAAACAGGCAGCTCTGCAATCTACCCACACTTCAAATTCTCCACCTGCTAATGGTTGTGAACACAGTGCACATCATTTACAGAAACAGCTGGGAAAACTGCTTTCCCCTGTCTTCTCTGTCAATGATGTAGGAGCCTGTCAGTCTGGAAGCTAGGTGGCCAAATTTAATTTATGGAAGCTGCTCTAAGACTTTCTTGGTATCCTGGCCGAAAAGTCAATAACGGCTAAATTGATGTTTTCATAATTCTACTAGCCTTGGAAAAGACATTGCACAGTGAAAACCAGTAATGCATGCACTGTGTAAGCTTCCGAGAAATGTGTATTCCACCTTGACACTCACTGTGGCTTGCCTGTGGTTGACCTTTTCAACTCAGTTACATTTTGCCTGAGATGATGCCACTTGCTGTTTTCCAGAAAGAAGGGGGACAACAGGAGGCAATTATTTGGGAAAAAAGTTATATAAGTAATGTGAAACAAAAATGAGACTCTTTCTCACTCTCTCTCTCTGTCTCTCTCTGCTCTGGAGGAGTATACCATATAATGGAGGAGTCAGGACATGAAAGTCCAGAGGAAAGATAAAAAGGATGAATTAATGAAGCTATGTATAAAAGGATCATGAAATCATAGGAGGTCATGGGATTATAACCTTGATGATGACCTCAAGAGTGAGATTTTTTTACCCACTCATTTAACAGAGGAAACCAAGACCCAGGTAACTTGCCCAAGGTCATAAAGATGTACAGTAAATATCAAAGTTCAGATTAGAACCTGTATCCTGTAAGTCCCAAACCAGTGCCCTGTCTACTGTACTACTTGTTTTGCAAATAAAATAAGTACAAATTTTATTTTTGAGGAAACTCAATATTCCATTATTGAGACCAAACAATTATAGCAAGGCAGGGTTAATAAGGAAAGTTTGCACAGCAGAGGCGATGTTTTAAAGAGAAAGAGTCTGCAGAGGCCAGAACTCAACAGAGTTATATGAGAAAAGGAGAGAGAGAAAAAGAGAGAGAGAGGGAGAGGGAGGGGGGAGGGAGAGAGGGAGGGAGGGAAAGAGGGAAGGAGAGGGGGAGGGAGAGGGAGAGGAAGAGAGAGAGAGAGAGACAGAGAGAGAGAGAGAGAGAGAGAGAGAGAGAGAGAGAGAGCGAAGGACCAAAAGCAGAATACAAACAATATAGGTAGTAAGAAAGGTGGAACTGGCAACAAAAGGGAATAGAGATTTGGGTGAGAGTTATAGCAGCAAAAAAAGAAAAAGTCCTAACAGAAAGATGAAAATGAGAAATAAAATGAAAAAGAGTCAAAAAGCAAAGATATTAACCCAAAATAGCAATGACGTCTAGCCCCCTACAGAATCCTTTTAGGAGTGATGGAAAATTGAATTGCTACAGGTGGAAGATAGGTCAGCAGGATTCCATGGCAACAGGGAGAGGAGAGGAGAATCATTTAGGACACTTTCTGAAGTACAAGCAGGAGAATTTTACACATGTCTAAATGAAGGAGGAAAAAACTGAAAAATAGGACAAAAAACATCACTGTAGTAGCCTGGAACATGGGAAAGATAACATGGCACTTAGTGGTTTTTAAAGGGACGGTAAGAATTAAACAGAAAGATGATACATGCTTTCACAACAAATGTTCAATTGATCAGTAGGTTGACTTTAGGGAAATGTGGAAAAAAACATGAAAAGACACTCCAAATCATTAATAATAAAAGATATGCAAATTAAAACAAAGGCCTGAGGTGTCACCTCAAGCTGAAAAAATTTGGCAAAATGACAAAAAAAAATCCATCCAAGATCCATAGAAATAGTCAATGATGGGGCAGATATGGGAAGGCAGGCATATACTAATATACTTTTAGTGGAGCCATGAGTTGTATCATTATGGCAAACTATTTGGAACTATGTGGGAAAAGCTAGTCCTACTTTATATCATTTAGTCTGTCAATTTCTTATTGGTCAAATAGTCCCAAGAAATTCTGTGACAGAAAGGTCCCTTTATAGAATAAAATACAGAAAAAAGTTATAAATTTGAAGAATTTAGTTATGTTTGAGATGATTTATTTGAACTGACAGAGAGAGTAAAGTACACAGAACCAAGAGAACAACATTCATAAAGACCACAGTAGTGTAAATGAAGCAACATTAAAAGACATTAGAATTTAAATCAATTAAATAACCAGTCTTGACTCCTGAGGTCTAATAAGGAAACAGCTTCCTTCTGCTGGGAAGTTGGGAGTGGACTATGAGTGTCAAATAAGAAATATGTTTAATTAATCTATTTTGCTTTACTGTGCTTCTTTCTTACAATGAAAGTTTCTATAGATATGAAGAGCTTTGAAAATGACAGGCTTTAAATAATCTGTCAAACAGTAAAAATCAGAATGAAGAATGAAGGAATGAAACAAGGGATGGATGGAAGGAGAAAAAGAAGGATGGAAGGAAGGAAAGAACTGTCGAAGGCTTTTAGAGAAATCTAGTCAAAAAATAGAAGATAACTCTGGCTTAGTCCCAGGGAATAGACTGAACAGGTTTTTTAAGAGATTAAAGTCAAAACAAAGAGATTAAGGTTACATTCATTGGCAATGACAAGACCCATATAAAATAGAAAAGTAAGACATATATTTTTGATTTATTAAAAATTGAATCATCACTTGAAATCATCAAAATTAGTCATGCCTATTTTTAGTTAGTATGGTTCATTAATACCAAGAATTCCCTGAAGGCATTTTCCAGCATAAATAAAATTAACCTTTATTACTTTTTGCTCTTAGGCCCCAATGTGCATTTGCCTAATTTAGTGGATTTCATGGCTTAGAGGAACCCTCAATAAGGAGTTAAAATCCAATAGAATTAATCCTTTAATAATTTGTTTATATGACCTTTATAAACTAGTGGAAATTGGAAATTTGACTTTCTATCCTTCCTGAAGGACCCCCAAATAACCGATATTGGCATCCTCCCTTATTGCGATCTACATCCTTTCTTCTCCCCCCTTCCCTTCATCTTACTTCCTCAGAATGATGTAGCGCAAACATCTACATTTTGTGGGGGGGGGGAGATGTGGAATCAGAGGACCTGGGTTCAAATATCAGACTTTGCTTCTTATTTATTGAATGACCCTTGGAAAGTTACTTAAAACTGTTTTGGTCAATGTTTCCATGTCTAAAAAATGATACGGCTAAATTAAATGATCTCTACATTCCTTTCCAGATCCAAATCAATTATCTCATGACTGTTACACTACCTTTCTTAGCTGCAAACATAATATCTATCTGTCTATCTATCTACCTATCTATGTATCTATCTATCTATCTAAACATATATATTTTCATTTGTTTTCTATTGTATAACAGAATGTTGTAACTGGTATTCATCACTTTCCAAATGGTTCTCTCCATCTCCTAGACTTCTTTCATCAAATACATCTATCTATTCTCTCTTAGATCAGTTTTTCTCCTCTACCATTCCAAACTCTCCTTTTGAACAAAGAGGAGTCTTGGTATCCATCTGAACTAGCAATGTTAGATTCAACATGATCACCACCACCAGCATCACCACTCATCTATTTCACAAGCCAAGACTGAAATCACACAACTTACTATTGATATGCATTTTACTTTTTGTTTTCCCCTAGTAGAATGTAGGGCAGAAATGGATTCATTTTTGTCTTTATTTATTCTCCATGGCTTAGCACAAGGCCTAACATTTAGGGGATACTTAATACATATTTGCTGATTAGTGTGCTCTGAGATCTAAAATATATATATATATCCTTCCAGGCCAGAGAGAGGTACTTGGAACAGACTCCAGCACTTGGAATGATTAAGCACTTTTCAGGTAAAGAAAACAAAACAAAACAAAAATCCATTATCATTTATGCATCTACTTTATATTACAGAAATGTATTTCAGGCATGACCATAACAACATATTCTACCTACTCAGTTATTCAGGATTTTAATTCTTGAAGAGAGTTCATCACTGAAATAGGAGAATGAAACATAATATGACAGCCCTGCCTTTCTTACTGCGTAAATGAAAGGGGATTTCAGTTGAATGTGGTGAAATAATGAATGAAAGAGTTCTCATGTTTTTCTGTGGCTTCTGTTTCATGTTTTACAATCCCTGAAGATCCACCATAGTAGTACTGAGTAGCAATCAGAAGCATATGAAGTGTGTACTTAATTAGATGAGGTAGGGGGTGGGGAGTTGGTAACTTTTTTAGTTATTTAAAAGATAATATTTGTTACTACCCCTTAATGAATACTCATTTCACCAGTGGTATGAGAAGAAAATTAACAGCTATCATAGCTTATATTTTGATAATAAATGCAAAATTAAAAATAATGTGAAAATCTATATTTTGTAGAAGTGAGGAACTACAGATTGTAGAATATTACATACACTAACAAGTTTGGCAGATATAGAAGTTAATTTTGCTGAATTTTTAATCTTTTTTTTAATTCCCTGTTTGTATAGATGGTGAACTAAGAAGTATATATTCAGAAATAAGTGATATAAAAATTGAAAAAATAAAAAGTGGAAAAATGAAAGAGTTGGGCAAAAATCAAATCTAAAAACTTTCCTAAACATGCTTTTGGAAAAACTTTAAACCCAAAATATCTGGGATTAAATATTCTCCTAAAAATTAATTTTATGCAGCTTATATTTTACATAAAATAATTATCTTAAAATGTTTATTTACAAGCTGTTTTGCGTATTTGTGTTTCTTTCTAAGAGAAGATCACAGAAATCCTGACTTTAGGAAAAATCAATATGAGACTATGAATACCATTAGTAAATAAACTAGGCAATGATTATTCACATAGTTAAAAAGAATTTTCTTTATGAAAGAATTCACCACAGGGAAGCTCCCCTAGTACAATAAAGTATTTAAAGATATAAATGACTTGGGGGCTTAGGGGAAAGAAGAGGCTGGGTAAAGAATTTTTAAATTAAAGATTAAATTTAGCTAGGAACAACTGAAGAACAATCAGAAATAGAGAAACAATTTGTTCATTTGGACAGCATAGAGAGTAACTATATTATATGGAGAAGAATATCATTAGACATTCAGAAATTCACAGGAGATAAAATCAAAAAAAAACTACTAATAATAAAATCCATGATCTTTATCTATACAAATACAGTAAGCAGGGGTGACAAGGGAGATAAGACTGAGTGGGAAATTGAGTAAGGAGGAAAATTTAAGTTCATAAGTGTCATTAAAAATGGGATGGACTCTGTGGCTACACTCTTACTCTTAAAGTGTATACACACACACACACACACACACATATGTTTATATGTGTGCATATATACACATTTATATATGTTTATATGTGTATATATATATATATACATACACATAAACTATCATATTTAAAAGAAACAGAATAAATAAAAGATGTAGAGAAACAGCACTGGATATTAATATATTTGTTCCAGGAACTAAGTTGTGGAACTATGGTGTGAAGCATTTGGGCAAACAATTCAGGGAAAAAGTGAAATATTATTGTCAGAGTATATAATAGTTCATTTGAACAGAAGGAAAAGATGGATAAGGAATTCAGGAAACTTGTGATAAGTTGTATGGTTCTACTACTGTATCAAATTTATTTCAAAGATTTGGACATTTTAAATTAGTATCATAGAAATTAATAAAACATCAAAATAATATATTATATTGTAATATATAATGATATGATATATATACCTATGTGTGTATATGTATATTTATAATATATATACATGCACCTATATATTTATGGAAATATACACGTACATATATACATGCATACTATATATCAATTTATATGTAAAAATTTATATTTGTTGTCTATTTATTGTATACAATAACTTTATCAGAAATATTGAACAGAAACAATTTTTCCCATTAAACATTCCTTTTGAAGATGGTGGAGTAGAAAGATTCACATATGCTAGCTCAGAAACCACAGCCAATGGATTTACTGTAAAAAGAACTCCCAACAAATTCTGGACCAGCGGAAGCCATGCAGCAACACAGTGAAGGAGATTTCCGCTCCAGAGAGCCCTGAAAACCAATCCCACAGGTCAGTCGCGCACCGATGGGAGCGGAGCCTAGCCCTTCCCTGGCCCCGTGGCACTGAGAGGAGCAGATCTGAATAGGCTTAAGGGACAAAATCTCCCGCAGTCTTGCAGGTCCCTCCACCCACAGGTGCTACAGGTCAGTGACAGAGACTTCTGGGTGGCTGAGAGGGGAGTGGGGTGTCTCCATAACTCGGGCACCCTCGGGAGGCAGTGGGCAGCCAGAGGCTCTCAGAGCAGGCAGGACCTCAGGTCTATTACTGAAGAAGATCTCCATATAAACCCCCTGAGGGAACTGAGCCTGGGAGGCGGCCCTGCCCCCACCTGAGCACCAGAACTTAAGCTCACATTGAATAGCAGCCCTGCCTGCCACTGAAAGCCCTGAGGCTGGGGAGCAGCATTTGAATCTCAGACCCCAAGCACTAGCTAGGCAGATCTGGGCAGGGGTGGAGAGGAATCTCAGAAGTCAAGTAACTGGCTGGGAAAATGCCCAGAAAAGGGAAAAAAATAAGTCCATAGAAGGTTACTTTCTTGGGGATCACGTGATTCAGCCCTTCCTTTCTGATGAGGAAGAAAAATGACTATCAGAGAAAGACATAGGAGTCAAGGCCTCTGGATCCCAAACATCTGAAATAGATATCCAATGGGCTCAGGCCATGGAAGAGCTCAAAAAGGATTTTGAAAATCAAGTTAGACAGGTGGAGGAAAAACTGGGAAGAGAAATGAAAGAGATGCAAGAAAAGCATGAAAAATGGGTCAATATCTTGCTAGAGGAGACCCAAAAAATGCTGAAGAAAATAACACCTTGAAAAATAGGCTAACTCAATTGGCAAAAGAGGTTCAAAAAGCCAATGAGGAGAAGAATGCTTTCAAAAGCAGAATTAGCCAAGTGGAAAAAGAGGTGCAAAAGCTCACTGAAGAAAATAG
>CM053769.1:392444039-392479053 GCA_028658325.1 Potorous gilbertii
TAGAAGAGAGGACAGATTGGTGATAGGGGAAATTAGAATGCTGGGTGTATTGGGGTGGGGGAGGGAACAAATGGGGAGAAAATTTGGAACCCAAAATTTTGTGAAAATGAATGTAAAAAGTTAAATAAATAAATTTATATAAATTTTAAAAAAACATTCCTTTTTATCCTAGATTCATTAATTTTATCTGTGCAGAAGAAGCTTTTCAGTTTCACCTGATCAAAAATATCTGCCTTATCTTTTGTAATTACCTCTATTCTTTGTGTGGTTAAGAAAAACATTTCATATGTTCAAAAAAATGTGAGAGAGTTGAAACACTAATTTATTGTTGGTGGAGCTGTGAACTGATCCAACCATCATGGAGAGCAGTTAGGAACTATGCCCTAAGGGCCATAAAAATGTGCTTACCCTTTGACCCAGCAATACTGCTTCTAGGCTCTGTCCCAAAGAGATCATAAAAATAGGACAAGAACTCACATGTAGAATAATATTTATAGCAGCTCTCTTTGTGGTGGCCAAGAACTGGAAATTGAGAGGATTTCCATCAACTGGTGAATGACTGAAGAAGTTGTAGTATATGAATGTAATGAATATGAGTGTTCTATAAGAAAAGACAAATGGGTGGACTTCTAAAAAACCTGGAAAGATTTTTATGAACTAATGCTGAGTGAAGTGAGCAAAATTAGGAGGACATTATACATAGTAACATCCACAGCGTTTGAGAACTGTTGTTCATAGACATAGCCATTACACCTTTACTAAAACTGGTCCTCTTAATGTACTTGGTTCCATTTCTGGTTAAAGCTAAGTGAAATTCAAAGCTATGTAGCTGGGGGTAGGGGGTGAGAAGCATGTCAGTATTGTGAAAGTAACACACAACACTTGCCCAGTCATTCCACTGGGGGCACTAAAGACAAAGTAAACCTGGCAAAAGAAACGGGGAATTGAATGACCTCTTTCCATTTAGTGAAGTAGAACATCTCATGTTTAACTTGCAATCTTCAGATTGTAAGAACAGTTGAAGGGAGTAGTATGTCATGTGACCAGTAAGTACATCATGCAAATCTACTTTTAATTAATGCAATAACTCATCTACCTTTTATAGGATTTCACATTGGAGTACCTTCTATCTTCAGACCAATATTATACCAGACACTTTCATACAAAGTTCACAATTATCAGCTCTTACAAATGCAATATTTTCAAGGATTGGTGGTCTCCAATAGAATGTCAAGAATATCAGCATGTTCAAAGCTAAGACTGAAAGAGAGGAAGTGTAAGAAGTATAGGGAATAGGTCACTGGACCTCAAGGTAGGAAGATCTAAGTTTGACATTGGCAATGATGTTAAAGCAAGAGTAAGTGTCACAGTTGGACTCTTTCATTCTACTCCAACAAAGATTTAGATAGAACATTGAATTAAGTTGAGATTAGGAAACCTAAAAATGAACCAAAGTATACAACCTTTTTTTTTTTTTAAATTTTGGGGCTAACAGGGAAAAAAAGTCAGAGGTTTGTAAGCACTTACATGAAGGTCTATGCAGAATGGGCAGTTTCCTTGTCCTGAGACTGGAGTTGGATCTGCATCAATGTTTTGGAAAACAAAATGGGAATAGAGGTGAACTTACTACTGTGTCCCTTTGTTCTCAGAATTCCTTTTCGCACAGGTGGAAGCCTGGACCTCAACCTCAATAGTTCTTTTCGGGGCCAAGGATCAAACCACTTAGTGTCCATTAAAAGTTTTAATGTTCCTGGCCTGATCAGAACCTGAAGTTATTAAATAGCACAACATTCAATATCCAAATAAAGTAGTGACAAGGTCCTATATATATTAAAATACATGTCAGGACAAAAAAAAACCACATAATTTTTTCTTGAATTACATAGAAAAAAATCTCAGTTCAAAAGTAGGGTTGGAAGAGTGATGTAAGCAACAACATCAATAAAACACATTATGAGACTAGGACTATATAAGAGAGAAATTCAGAAAAGATTAATTCTATAAAATCTACAAGTAAAGCCTCAAAAAAAACCCACAGTTTAGTCACAAGGTTAACTAAAGTTCCTGGAATGAATTTAACTAGAGTTTAAAATATTGTTAATGACAACTCTAAAGGAAAGACCAAGAAGCAAAATTACAAGTTTAGTACAAAAGGCACAAAATTTTACCAAGTAACAGTCTTCCTGAGAATTAGAATGTGTCAAAGAGAAATTCATAAATCCATGAGATAACAAGAAATATTAAATAATTTCTAAAAACTGAAAAAATAAAAGAAAATCTAAGGTATATAGAAAACATATATCTGGGAAAATACCAAGGAAGAAAACACATCTAAGAATCACTGGACTACTTTAAAGCCATGAAAATACAGAAAAGAATATAGATATCATATTTCAATAAATGCTAGGTAAAATGAGAGGGCAAAGTGAAAATAAATATAATCCCTTTGTCACTTCCTAAAAGAAGCCCCAAAGACCCAGGAACATTATAGCCAAAATTCAGTGCTTAGAGATCAAAGCAAAAAAACTGTAAGCAGCTAGAAAGAAAGATTTTAATACTAAGTTAGGATCACAGAAGCTTTACAAAAGCCACTAAACAGAATATGCAAACTTGTAATATATTCCAAAAGAGATAGGTAGATAGATGGATACAAAGATAGATAGACAGATAGATAGGTATTTGATAGAAAGACAGATATAGTTACACAACAATGCACATACAAGTGTGTGGGCACAAATATACATGTGTGGGTGTGTATACAGAAATACACATACGTACCTATATTCATACATATATTCACACAGATATTGGCTTCTAATCAAAAACAACTCATCCAATAAACTGAGAATAAGTATAAACCTACAAGCGGAGATAACGATTTTTAATAAAAATAGAGGATTTCTAAGCATCACTCATGGAAAATCAGAGCTCAATAGAAAAATTGTAATACAAACACAATAGTTAAGAGAAAATTTTTTAGAAGGTAAGTTTGAGCAAAAAATCAGAAAGGATTACACAAAATTGTAATGTTTACCTTCTAATCAAATGTGTCTCCTCAGAACTCTAATGTCATCAAAAATCATCGTGACAGTTAAATAAGAAATCATCGTGAGAGTTAAATAAGAAGAAAGGCCTGATAGTGGTTGTACTACATTTTGTATTCTTTAGAAGACAGAAAAGAGAAAAAAACAAAACTTTTAGAAAGGAAGGGTGAGTAATGTGTCACATAATAATGGGAAACAAGACCCTATATAAACAAGGAGTAAGGAAAGTGGAAAGTGAGTATTACTCCAATCTCACTTTGGTTTGAACCAAAGGAAAATAGAACACACACACACACACACACACATACATATACACACAAATATACACACACACACACATATACACACACAAAGAGAGTTCAGTTCAGAATAATTAGCCAGGGAAACAAGAGAAAGAAAGGGAAGAGGCAGGAAAATATATTCAGGGATAGAATAATTATCATGAAAATGAACTCCAATCTCTGGAAAGATTGTGAAGTAGAAGGTTGAAAAGAAAAGAAAAAAAGGTTAAAAATTGTTATTGCCGTATGGTCAAGGGAAAGAGAAGAATCATAGTTGCCTAATACTGATTCCTTCTCTCCCATCATCTTCTTTGTCTTTGTATATGAAGGGATGTGAAGGAAAGAGAGGCAAAATGGTAAAAAAAAAAAAAGCCCTACTATTTATATAATGATTTAAAAAGTTTGTGAAGCAATGTGGGTACATGTGTATATATAATATATACTCATGTTTGAATTTAAAATTTTAAAGTTTTTATATAAACAATAAAATGCAGATTTTATTTTTAAAAAGCTTTCGCTAAGTGGGAGAAAAAAACGTTTTGCAACAATTTTCTCTAATTAAAGTTTTATATCCAGTATAGAAAATGATACAATTCAAATTTATAAGTCATTCCCCATGTGATAAATAGCCAAAAGACATGAACAGGAAGTTTTCAAATTCCAAAGCTGAAATTCAAGCTATTAACATCCGTATAAAAAATTCTCCAAAGCACTAATAATAAGAGAATTGCAATTTAAAGCAATTCTTAGTCTCATATCCATCAGATGCAAAGATGACAAAAAAAAATAACAGTTGTTGAACGGTCTATTGGAAAGTAGGCACGCTAATATATTGTTGCCAGACATATTTATTAATCCAACAATTCTGTAAAGTAATATCCAGATATCCTTAAAGATCACTAAACTATCTATACTCTTTGACCCAGCAATACCACTACTAGGCTTATGCCTGAGAGAGATCAAATAAAACAAAAGGCAAAATACTCACATAGGCAAAAATAGTTGTAGCAGGCTTTTTTAGAGGAGCTTGGGAGAAGGGGCATAAGTCAAGAATTACAAACCAAAGATGTGATTATGTACTGGGGAATGGCCGAACAAATGCTGGTATATGGATATAATAGATATTCTAATTCTCTAAGAAATGAGTAAAGGAATGGTTTTCAGAAATTTTTGTGAAGATGTCTATGAACTGATTCAGGGTGAAAGGGAAAGAACCAGGAGAACAATTGATACGGTAACAAGAATTTTGTGAAGACAAAAACATTGATGTATGACCTCCGACCAAAGCAATGACCAGCAATAATTTCAGTGTTGATGATGAAGAATGCTTCTCATCTTCTGACAGAGATGGATGTACTGAAGATGCAATCGAGACCCACGTTTTAGATATGGTCACATGACCACTGTGGGGAATGATTTTACTTGACTATGAATATTTGCTTCAAGGGTTATGACTTTTCCCCCCAGTGGTGGAATAGATAGTACTGGGAGAGAGAAGAGAACTAGGCATACAGCCTATTAAAAAAAAAAAAGAGGTGGAATTAAGAAAAGGAAAAGAGAATCTGTGTACAAAAGATAATTGAAAAAAGAGGAAAAAAATTATAGATTAGCAGAACAGCTTTGAAAGTTACATGGTGTTTATTATATGCTTTAAAAGTAAAGTAAGTTTTACATAATAGAAATTTGCACTTGTGCACTCATGTACAATTTGCACTCATTTACATGCACTCAAACATACACATATATGTATGTGTAGGCATTCACTTGTTTGTTAGGGTGAGAATTAAGAACAAACAAAAAACCCCACAATAATATAAGCTAAAGTTCAAAGCTTTCTTCAAATAGTCACTAGAAATTTGACTATGGGTAAATTACTTCTATGCACCTTCATTTTTTTCATTTTTAGGATCAGAGGACTGGACTCAATGTCTTAGATCCCTTCTGTCTTTGAATATCCAGTCCTTTGATTGGCCCTCTTTGAACCAAAAATAAGTGGCATTAATATTTTAAAAATAAAAGCTCAATTTAATGATGACCAAAACAAGGAAAGGTGCTCTATTTTCCTACAGATTACTTCAAGTAGGTACCTTGTATCTATGCACTTCATGTATAATTATTGAAATCCTGATCTCATTTCCATACTCTTTAGGAAATCATCAATGAAGTACAAATTCATTGGAATAAATTACATTTTCCTGCCTGTCTGCAGAAAAAAAAATTTACTTGAAGGACTGGGGATTGAATACTTGGCCTGGAGTCAGGAAGATGAGTTCAAATGGAGCTTCAAAAACATAATAGTCATGTGACCTTGGACAAGTCACTTAGTATTTTCTGCCTCAGTTTCCTTAACAACAAAATAATGATGATCATATCAGCAGACACCTTGCAGGGTTATTGAGATCAAATAATAGTTGTAAAGAATGCAGCACAGTGCTTGACATATATTAGACCCTTATTAATACTTGTTTCTTCCCTTCCAAAGGTCAACAAAGACTCCTGAAAGTAAAAATAAGCAGTGCATTGTGGTCAAAGATCCATTTACCAATCTCTATTTGATTAATTCTTTTACCAGTCCTACAGGTTGTTAGGGATATCGTTCAGATCATTTCTCACAAGTACATCATCACTGGTCACATTCTGGAACCTATTTATATCCACCCCAAATACCCAAAGGCATCTTTCTCCTGCTTTTAGACCAGGCATTAGACTTTTAGTATCATGTGATCATAGATTTGGAGCTGGAAAGACCTGTAGAGACCCTGAATTCAACCTCCTTATTTTACAAAAGATAAAAATTATTTAGTTATACCCAACTGGTGAGTAAAATGTCTGAGAAACAATTTGAACTCAGGTCTTCCTAATGCTAAGCCCAGTACTCTGACCAGTGTACTACTATCTGGTTGGTACACAGAAGTGGCAAGACAGGAGGAAATTTCTGATGGCCAATCAATAGAAAAAGGAGATAACAGAAAAGAAGAAGTGGGAAGTGGATGACAGTTAGGTAGACAGCTTTCTGCTTGACATCTTCTAAAAGACAACCGAAAGCAACTGAAATTTACATTACATCTCTAACTAATCAGAGGTTTCTGAGAAAGATAACACCCTGGCATAGTATTCTTAGGAAGACCTGGTTCAAATGCTATCTCAGACTCTTACCATATGATTCTAGTAAATTATTGAAGTTTTCAGGGTCTCAGTTTCCTCATCTCTACCATGAAAATGATGGCAATATTTACCTTATAAGGGTTTGTGACAGTCAATGAGATAATGCATGTAAAGTACTTTATAAAACTTTATTAAAGCTAGTAAATGTCATATAAATGTCAGCTATTATTAACACCATACTGGAAGACAAATGGGGAAGTATACTATAATGTCTCCTTACGGAGCCTCCGGCAAATGAAGCCCTAGAGTGGTGAGCAGATGTGGTGAACAGACAGTTTCCCATGAGAGCTAGATACAAGAACTGCTGAGAACAATGGTAGAAGACTGGGGAGCGTGCTTTCACCAAATATGGAGGAAAGGGGAGTGTCTCAGTGACCTACAGTAAGTCTGTGATTTTACTTTCCTGCCAATTGCAAGGAAGAGTTATTAAGAGAAAAAATATAATTGTTCTCCTTGAAAGAAGAGAAGCTAAAAAGACTGGAGGTTAACAGGGTGAATAAAGTGTCAAAAGAATGGGAGAAGGGTTTCAAGGAGAAAATAAAGAACAAAAAGAATCTAAAAACAGAACAAGAAATCAATGCTTAGAGACGGGGATATGGGAAAAGAAAACAGAAAAAAGCGATGAAGATTAAACACTGACATAAAATAATTAGGATAAAGAGGCAGCATGGTAGAGGGCTGGCCTTAAAATCAGGAAGACTGGGTTCCAATCACTGCTCTGACATGTATAGTCTATGCGGCTTTGAAAAAGTCCCTTAACCTCTCAGTGATCTGTGCAACTCCTGAAGATGATCAAGTTGGAGAAAAGGGGTTGACATGCATTCATAGGGAGAGTTTCCTCACCTGAAAGTTCCCACTACAAATGAAATCACAGATTCAGGATATAACCTTATAACAGGAATGATAATCTCATAGAGAATAGAACTGGACCCTCTGAGGATAAAGCAGTACCACATTATGACCAAATAGATTCACAGTTGTCAGAAAGAGAAAGATCAAAGAGAAGAAATATTACTCTCAGCTGATGACACAGTCCTGAGCAGTACTGACAGTCATGTGTTGACCTGAAATTAACAACGAAGAAGTCTGCTTTCTTCCCAGAATAGGTATGAGGGATATGATAAAGGAGTTCCTAATATTGAACAAACCTATTAAAGTCCTGTTAATTCTCATGTGTACAAATGACATTGTGTAAAAAGAAACAAAAGGTTCATTGTTAAGGATTAGTCCTTGGTAAGAAATTGACAACCACTGACTCATTGGTGGTTGCTTCCTGAAGGTAAGTGATTCAGAAAAGAGAGAAGATTTAGGAAATGACAAGCTGCTTAAAAAGATGAAGTCTGAGAACGTTATTTGGATTTCTGGACTATGCCACAAAATATAAGAACGTTGAGCTTTTGCCCAGGGGTAGAAAGAACCTAATTAGGTGAAGTAACATATTTGCCTGGAATTTGGGGGATTTGATCAATATGGATTTAAATTGAAAATGGAGGGCAAGGAAGCAATAGCCCACATCATCTCAATAATATGCATAGTTTACTGTATTTGCCTAGAACACAGTTGGCACTTTTTAAAGATGTAATTAACAGATAGTTCATATCAGGTCTAACAAAAGAAGGAGATTATTACTAGAGAGTACCCACAATTCAGAGACAATGTTCAAGAAGAAAGCCAGCAATCAAAGTCATTGAAAATGAGTCAAAGTCAATATGTAAATGCACAGAGTATGAGTAACAAACAAAGTTATCTAGAAATTCAAACACAAGAAGGTGAATTCTATGTTGTCTAACAAGGAATAGGACGGGGACTACGTTTAATTCTCAGTACAGCTATTTAATAAATGGTTATTGTCCGGGCACAACAGTGTACAATTGTAACCCTTGCTGCAGATGGGGTCGAGGTCGGTGGGATCACTAGAGTTTGAGAGTTCTGAACTGCAGTAGGTCTGAAACTGATCAAGTGTCCAAACTGAACCTAGTATCAATAAGGTGAGTGTCCAAACAGAGGCAGAAGAGACTTGGATGTCTAGGAGAGCTAAATTAGACCAGTTGATAAATGAAAAAGGTTAAACTGTCTGAGCCAGTCAGAATTAGGGTTGGACCCATAACTGTCCACTAAACTTCCAGCCTGGGTGAGATCAAGATTCCCAGCCTAAATAAATAAACAAATGAATAAATAACAATAATAAACAAATAATATTTGTTGATGGACAGATTAAGTAAATGCCTAGAGAGGATGATATTTTTTAAAGAAGTAAAATTTGAGTATTGGATATGGACTTGTCTTCTTTACTAAAAGGTGAGTTCCTTGCAAGTATATACTGTTTCATTCTTTGTATTTGTTTCCTTAGAATTTAGCACAGTGTCCAGCATACAGACGGTATTCAAAAAAAAAAAGTTTGTTGGGTGATTGATTGGGAATCAAAGGATGAGATTCCAATTCAGATTCTCACTGATTAGTTAACATAAGTCATTTCTCCTCTCTGGTCCTCAGTTACCTTTTTTGTAAAAGGAGGAGGGGGAATGAAGAGGAGAGTATTTAATTACCAAGGGCCCTTCTAATTCCAGAATCTGTGATGTTATGATTTTAAAAGACAAAGGAATAAAAGGAAGGGGAAAAAGAGTGGAAAATAGCTTTTTATATGAAGAACTAGTTATACAAGCAAGTTCAGAAAACGAAGGACAGAGAGCTTGGTGGAGTCCATTTGAGTGAAAAACCATGGAGGGACAAATAGAAATGATATTGTCTTTGGGATATATCATAGACATCCTGGAAAGAAGAAGGAATTGTATGATATATTTGTGGGAAAAATAAATAAAAACTCAGCACAATGCTATGATATAGTCATAGTTGCATTTGACTGGGTTTGACTGAACAATCTCTGGGAATATTCCCTTTGGATTTTTCCCTAAAGGAAATAGGAAGGACGAAGGTAATACAACCCCAGATTGTGCCAGAACAATTGGTTCACACTTCATGCTTATTTCTAGAATTACTATTGATTGAGGACTTATTTATTGCTTCAGAAGATGTAGAGAAGTTAGACACTGTGTGTGTGTTCGTCCTTCATTGCCGAAGACCATGCATTAGAGAAATAATGACATGACTTGCACTTCACTTTGTTTTGAGTGAGGGAGAGCTGTGCAGGTCACCAGCCTCACTCCTCCTCCAGAGCCATCTGAATCCAGTGTCCAGATATTCATCAGGATGACTGGAGATAACCCAGGATGAGGCAATTGGGATTGAGTGACTTGCCCAAGGTCTTCCAGCTAGTGAGTGTCAAGTGTCTGAAGTGAAATTTGAACTCAGGTCCTCTTCACTCCTGCACTGGTGCTCTATCCACTGTACCACCTAGCTGTCCCAAACACTGAAGACTAATGCAAAATAGTAAAAAAAAAAAAAAAAAAAAAAAAAAAAAAGCAAACATTCAGCAAAGCTTTTTTTTTTTTTTACTAAAAAATAGTAAAAGGTTCATAAGAATAGTGTCAGGATAATTAATCACCTTGTGAAATTAACAGGATATAAAATAAACAAGATACAAAAAATCCTGCAAAAATCAGCAGGATTTCCATTCAGGACTAAAAAATTTAGGAGAAAATGCTAGAATAACCTCCCCAATATATCAATTGCAGAAAAAAATGAATTCATTCCAAAAGAAAAAAAAGTAGAAACTATCAATAACTGTATGAAAAAATAAAAATAGGAGAAATGCAAATTACAACATTTCTCAGATTTTACCTTCCATCAAATGGGCAAAGTCATTTTTCTTTCCCAAGTTGTGTTTTTCTAGGGAGCTCCTAGAGGAGAAAACTTTCTTTACCATCATGGGTATACAACTCCTTTACTGCTCTCAAGGTGCTCAGAATCAAATGAAGGAGAAAGTATGCAAGCATCTATGTACAAATACATTATATGTGAGACAGATTGAGGATGATTAACAGATGGAAGGCACAAGGATTAAAGGGGAACAGTTTGACATGTATTCAGAGATATAAGAAGACTAAGGTTGGTGAATCAGTTCCATGTAAATATAATGAGCTCCTGGGAACAAGGGATCACCATGTTGCCTAAGGAGAGGATAACTGTCCCATGTCAGAAAGCAAAATTGGCAAAGCTCCCATGCAGATCAGAAAGGGACCAGGCTCATAAGTAGCCCTTGTACTTCCAAAGAATATAACAAGAGCAGTCTAGATAGATAGATAGATAGATAGATAAATAGATAGATGGAGGACAGGGTAGTATAGGATGGGATAGGATAGACAGACAGATGAACAGATAGACAGACTGAAACATAGTTTTTCCAAAACACTTTACATGAACACCTTATCTAAGCATCATAGCAACAATATGAGAAAGAGATTATAGGTAATATTATCTCCATTTTACAGAAAACAGCCCAGAGAGGTCAATAGTCATACAATTAATGTGTCAGGAATTGAATCCAAGTCTTTCTGCCTCTAATTTGATCACATGACAAAACCAGAAGGAATGGAAATGAATGGAAAATTCCTGAAGATGTGAGCAACTTGAAATGGAAATGTTAGGATAAGAAGCATTCTGTTCACTGATGATTGAGATGGCTACCTATATGATTATTAACAGGTGGTAAATTTTTGACATTAGGCTATAAATGGGGAAAGAATCAAGAAACTGAGTAAGAGAAAGAGACAATTTAAGGGTAATAATTTTTTAAGATTTAAATTTATTTATTTTTAGTTTTCAATACTCATTTCCACAAGATATTGAATTCTAAATTTTCTCCCCACCTTTTCCCTCCCACACCCTGACATAGCATGAGTTCTGATTACCATACTGTGCCGCCCCCCAAATATTCTGTTTCCTCCTTTGATCCTGTCTCTTTTCTAAATGATTTGCTTTTGACTACCACTCTCCAAATCTGCCCTCCCTTCTGTCATCTCCCTCTTATTACCTTCCCCCATATTTTCCTGTAGGGTAAGGTACTCAATTGAAAGTGTATGTTATTCCCTCCTTAAGCCAAATCCGATGAGAGTAAGGTTCACTCATTCCTTCTCACCTTCCCCCTCTTCCTCTCCATTGTGAAACCTTTTTCTCTCTCTTTTATGAGATAATTTACCCCATTCTATCTCTCCCTTTCTCCTCCCAATATATTCCTCTCTCACTTCTTCATTTTATTTTTTAGATATCATCCCTTCATATTCAACTCACCCTGTGCCATCTATCTATCTATCTTTGTCTGTCTATCTATCAGTCTCCTCCAATTACCCTAATACTGAGAAAGGTCTCATGAGTTACAAATATCATCTTTCCATGTAGGAATGTAAACAGTTCAACTTTAATAAGTCTCTTACGATTTCTCTTCCCTGTTCACCTTTACATGCTTCACTTGATTCTTGTATTTGAAAATCAAATTTTCTATTCAGCTCTGGTCTTTTCATCAAGTGTGCTTGAAAGTCTATTTCATTGAATGCCCATTTTCCCCCCTGAAGGATTATATTCAGTCTTTCTGGGTACGTGATACTTGGTTTTAATCCTAGCTCCTCTGATCTCTGGAATACTATATTCCAAGCCTTTCTATCCCTTAATGTAGAAGCTTCTAGATGTTTCATTATCCAGATTGGATTTCCACAATGCTCAAACTGTTTCTTTTTACATGCTTGCAATATTTTCTCCTTGACCTGGGAGCTCTGGAATTTGGCTATAATATTCCTAGGAGTTTTCCTTTTAGGATCTCTTTCTAGAGGCAACTGGTGAATTCTTTCTATTTTACCCTCTGGTTATAGAATATCAGGGTAGCTTTCCTTGATAATTTCATGCAAGATGATGTCTAAGCTCTTCTTTTTTTAAACATGGCTTTCAGGAAGTCTAATAATTTTTAAATTTCCTCTCTTGGATGTATTTTCCAGATCAGTGGTTTTTCCAGTGAGATATTTCACATTATATTCTATTTTTTCATTAACTTGGTTTTGTTTTATAATTTCTTGATTACTCATAAAGTCATTAGCTTCCATTTGCTTCATTCTAACTTTGAAGAAATTATTCTCTTCAGTGAGTTTTTGGATCTCCTTTTGCATTTGGCCAATTCTGTTTTTTAAGGAAGTCTTCTCTTCATTGGATTTTTGGATTTCTTTTGCCATTTGGTTTAGTCAATTTTTTTTTTTGTAAAATAATCTGTTTTCAGTTTTCAACCATCACTATGGAATTTTAAATTTTTTAAAAATTTAAACTTTCTCTCCCTTCTTTCCCCCTTCCCCGCCCAAGATGGCTTGCAGTCTTATTTGGGTTCTACACATACATTCTTACTAAACTAAACACATTTTCACATTTGTCATGTTGCATAGAAGAATTAAAACAAATGGGAGAAACCATGAGAAAAAAACATAACAAAAGAGAAAATAGTCTGCTTCATTCTGCATTCTGACTTTGTAGTTTTGCATCAAGAGTCTTTTGCAAATGTTTTAGGTCCTTGCATTGCTCTGAAGGGCTAAGTCTTTTAGAAGCAGTCCTCATACACTGTGGCTGTTACTGTCTACAATATTCTCCAGGTTCTGTTCACTTCACTCAGCATCAGTTCATATAAGTCTTTCCAAGTTTTTCTATAGTCTGTTTTTTAAGGTACTTTTCTTCAGTATTTTTGGTGTCTCCTGTAGCAAACTGTTGACTCGATTTTCATGACTTTCTTGCCTCACTCTCATTTCTCTTCTCACCTTTTCCTTTCCTTCTCTTACTTGATTTTCAAAATCATTTTTGAGCTCCTCCATGGCCTTTGACCAATTCATATTTCTCTTGGGGGCTTTTGATGTAGGAGCTTTAACTCTGCTGTCCTCCTCAGGTTGGATGCCATGATCTTCCTTATCACCAAAGATTCTATGCTCTGAGTTCTTTTACATTTACTCATTTTCCCAGACAAACCATTGACTTTTAACTCTTTGTGAAGGTAGAACTCATCTTCCAGTGGGGGTGGGTATACTATCCCAGGCTTCAAGAATTTTGTACCAGTCACTGTATCTACCACTGTCTCTGGGCCAGAGCTCTGGAAGCAGCCTCTGCTGTCACCACTGGGACTGAACTCAGCCAGAATGTGCATGCTCCTCTTTCACCCAGGTCCCGCAGAATTTTACCTCTGACCTTTTTGGTTTTCTCAACCTTTATGGGTTGAGAAATTTGGAAACTGTCACAGTGGCTAATGATTCAGTCCCCTGAGACCTGCACAGCCCATCTGTGCCTGCGTGGCCCATGCCATACTGTGTTCTTGCCCCTTTCCAAGTGTGAAAGAACCTTCCTGTTGACTTTCCAGGTTGCCTTGGGCTGAGGATTTGGTTCACTGTCTTTTTGTGGGTTCTACAGCTCTAGAATGTTTAGACTTCTTTTATAGGTATTTTCATAGGTATTTGCAGGGCTTTGGGATAGCGCTCAGGGAAGTCCCTGCTTTTACTCTGTCATCTTGGCTCTGCCCAAGGGTATTGCTTTTCCACGTTTTCCCATCTCCTTTCTCTTTTGCCTGAAGAAACATGTTCTACTGAACACTCCTCCGAATAGAAGCCCCGACCGTGTGCTTGATAGTTGTGGGTTCTGGATCGTTATTTTATGACCATGACTGCTCTTTATGATAAAACTTTAATCTGTCCCACTATCCCTCCGTAGACCCCAGTGAGGCATATCACGTAACAAATACTTTTAAAAATAAGAAAAAAAATAGCAAAACTCATCCATACAAAAATTCTGAAAATATGGCAATATTTTGGATATATCAGTCAATAAACACTTACTAAGCACCTACTAAGAGTTAGGCATTTAAGTACCAGAGATACAAAGACAAGCAAAATAACAAAAACAAAAAGAGTCCTTGCTTTCAAGGAATTCAATCTAATGGGGAAAACAGCATGCAATCATCTAAGTAAAACAGGATATAAACAGGATAAAGTGGAGATCCTCCACGGAGAGAAGGCACCACAATGAAAGGGACTGGGCAAAAATTCTTGTAGAAGGTAGGATTTTAGCCGAGACTTGAAGGAAGTTAGATGGTAGTAATGAAGATGGAAAGAATTCTAGACATAGAGCATAGCCATTGACAATCCTAGGATTGGAAGATGGGGTATCTAGTCTGAAGAACAGCAACGGGGCTGGTTTCATTGGATAGCAGAGTACTGGGGTAAGGGAGAAGGGGTTGGATAGTGGCAGTGGTAGTCATGTAAGATAAGAAAACTTAAAACATGGTATGTATCAGGGCTAATTCTGAAGGGCTTTGAACCTCAATACCACTGGAATTGATTAGGTAGATATCATTTTGATATCTCATTAGGTTGGATTGTGATGGGGAACGACTTGTGGAAGGAAGCAGTAATTGTACATTGCAGGTCCTCTAATGCATGTATATTATACAGGAGATGTTTGATAAGACTAAGGAAGGGTAAAAATGGGGGAAAAAATAGCAGAGTGAATTAGGATATTGTTATTATGAAAGAGAGAAGAGAAAAATATGTATGCATGCACAAACAAACATACATATGCACTATGTATCCCACAACTGATTCCTCTCAGGTGGCCATATCTTGCTTTTCCTCCTCCAGCAAGTCCTCCTACCTATCTCACTCCCAGAGGAAGAAAATGCACAAAATGTACCATCTTGATGGGTTTTTTGAACTTCATGTAGATCCAGTTTCTTAATTCACTTTAGCAAATCATTAAGGTTTCTGGGAGGAAATTTCTTTGTAAAATTTGAAGTACCATAAAAATGAACTTAGGACAAGTAGCTATCATAGTATTATTCCTTGTTATTCAGTCACCCAATCATAGTGATATCCACTATGGCAAGAAGGATAACAAAGTTTTTTTATCATTAAATAAAAGTATTAGAATGTAAACTTATCTTTTATAGCTCATCGAAAGCAACCTTGGTAAAAGTCTAGCAGGAGTGGAGAATCCAGTCAAGATTTCAAAATACTAAGAAGCAGTGCACCCTAGCTTTCTACAACAACCACTTCAAAAAAGACTTAGAAGAGAACTAGATTGAGTTCTGATTTGATATTTTTCCTAGACCTTTGTTGGAGTAGATCTTAAGTATTGATATGGAAAACCAAGGAAAAATCATACTGTCATTTTTTTTTATCCCAGGTAATCATATGAAAAAAAGGCCCTTTGAAAGTAGGGGCTGATGTCAACTCAGGAAAGCATGATATGGAGTTTTCCAATGTGGAGGCTAAACCAGGACCTATGACTGTGAACTTGGGGAAGAAAAGGTCCCAAATTAAATATGGATGGGTTTTACTACTAGACAGGGAACAGGAACTAGTGATAAATGTAAGGTTTTTCACTCTTGTAACATAACTTTGTCACAAACCAGTGTGGATTTAGGAGAGTACTTGTTCTGTTGTGGCAGATGAGGAGACAGAGTAGTAGAGGCATGAGCCTGTGTGCTAGGAAAGGATTAAGGACAAAACTAAACAGGAGCAATATGTTCTCATCCTGGAGTAGGGTTCTAGAACCAGTTCCTCCCTCAATCTGAAGGCCACAGATTAAAGGGGAGCCTTCACTTCTTTCCCTTTAAAAGTGATCCTTCCAGCTGGCTAACAGTGGCTGATGTCATAAAAAGTCTACTGGTATGCCAACTGGACAAAAGTCAAAAGTTATGTCACTCAAATCCAAAATGGTTTCAGGATTTTGAAAAGCTGAGACCAGGAGAGCAGTAAGAATTCACCTCATATTGGAGAACTTTGGCCATAATTTAAGTTTGTAGATCTCCAGTCTGAGCCATCCCTTAAATCCTTGAAGAACATAACACTCAATACCCAGAGAAAATATCATTGGGTCAAAGAGAATACCAAAAAAAAGGACCATGTAATGCCCACACATTTCCTCCAGAAGTAAGAGAGACTGGCCTTAATGTAAAATTCCAACTCAGTAAGGAAGACTGAAATGATGAGAAATACAACCTAGAGGTAGAACATGACTCCGGAATATCTACAAACACAGAGAAAAAAAATTGACACACAAGTTCAATTATACTTTCAGGAAGAAATGGAAAGTTATTAAAAGAGTTAAAAAATTTTTATAAGTGAAATATGAACAGTAGAGGAAAGAACTAGGAAAGAAATGAGACCCAGGAAAGATTGTTTTAGCAGCTTAGTACAAGGGTCAAAAAAATCTTTGCAAATAACAGAGTTCCTGAAAATTAGAATGGACCAAATAGAACTTAATGGCTTTGTAAGACAAAGAGAAGTATTAAAACAAAGTTTAAAAAAACTGAAATATGAGAAGAAAATGTAAAGTATCATATCAAAAACAACTGACCTGGAAAACAGCTCAAGGAGAGAGAATTTAATAATCATTGGACTACCTGAAAGTCATGATACAAAAAAAAAGGTCCTGGGCATTATATTTAAAGAAATAATGAAAAAAAAATGTCCCAGATCTCTTAGAACCAGAGGATGAAGTAAAAATAGAAAAAATACATCAGTCACTTTCTGAAAGAAACCACAAGATGAAAACTTTAGGTACATTACAGTCAAAATAGAGAACTTCTAGGTAAAAGGAAAAAAAATATCAGAAGCACATAGAAAGTAACTACCCAATACCTACAATCCATATCACCAAAGGTTTAGCAACAGCCACTATAAAAGAGGATAAAGCTTACAGTACTATATTCCAGAAAGCAAATATACAAGCAACTAATAAGGAATTACTTATTCAATAAAACTGAAATTAATACTACCAGGAAGAGGGATTGGTGGCAAATGAATGTTTAATTAAAAGAGGACTTCTTCTTGTCATTTCTGATGAAAAATTAGAGCTGAGTAGAAACTTTGAAATATGAAAAATATAGTCACGAGAAACATAAATAGGCAAATATAAATGAGCAATCAGGACAAAATAAATATGAAGTCTTTATATTTTTATAAGAGGAGATAATAGAAGTTACCCCTCAGAATCTTAATATCATCCAAGGTCATATAAGGATTTAAATAAGACAGTGGTTATGGTAGTATAGGGTATGAACAATCTTGTGCTAGGTACCCTGAGGAATTTAATATACTTTTATGATCTTAAAAACAGAATCAAAAGGAGGGGAAATGATACACTAGGGAACAAAAGGGAAAAATAGAATGGAAAATTATTTTCATGATTTGGTTATACGAGTAGAATATTATTCAAACAAGGAGGAGTGGGTGGGTGAAAGAGGTGTCACTTGAAACTTGTTTTTGAAGCTATGAAAGAAGGATGGAATACATATGCAGAGTTGGAGTATAACGACACATTTCATTCAACTGGTTAACAGGAAAGAATACAGAGGGGAGAGAGGGAAGTAAGAGGGAGGGTAGAGATTCAGGAAAGGATTAGTCGTAAGGAAAACCAACTTTTACTTCAGAAGATGTACAGAAAAGAGGAATTTATTAATATTAAATTAAATATTTTTGGAAGGCTTTCTCCTAAAACAAAACAGCCTGTGGCAGTAGACTGGATGAGAGGGATGATGTGTAAGTCATCCTGTTCCCACATATCTTTGATCTCCTTGAACAAATTTATACTTTGAAAGCTTTTTGTGTTGCTGCTGTTCAAAATAGCTTAGAAATTATGAGAAGTTGTGAAGGCAACAGCAATTAAAACTGTTCTTGAAATTTTATGAATCAATGTTATGCCCTGACAATTATGGACAGCACTTAAGTCTGTGACAATGGTCTGGTTACAGTACAATTTATTGGTTGAGTTTACCAGAATTTTTTGAATTCTATTCTTTTAAGTGTGGTTATTTGTCATCCGGAAGGCCATGAATGAAAGAGAACTTTAATGTATAATTCTAGCCACTAACTTTTAGAATTCATCAATGTGTAGCACAGACTTCATTATTTCTTTAAAAAATCTACATCAATCACTCAGTCTATGCTTCTAAAAGATAACCCCTTCTGTGGTCTCTGGTGACAATAACCCAATCCTGAATCACAATAAAATCCTCCTTGATTTCTACAAATAATTATTTCTGTCTGACCTATGTGTTCAATGATTCTTTATCAATGTATTGTTAGCTAAGTTGATGTAGATGACGTGTAAATGGGGTCTTTGATTATACTTTGTGATCTTAATCATTTCATAAGCTTAATCCAGAAGAAAATCACTATTAGTTAAAGGCAACAGATACTGGTTGTGTGTCCCTAGTATCAGTTTTTGCTCTCGCTCAGTTACATGATGTCAACTTATTCTAAAATGCATAGGCTCTTTACTCATTATCTTTTGCTTTAAGATTGCCTATTGTTTGGTTAATTTTATATGAGATTTTGTTCATGTATTTTCCAAATCTGCTATGATACATTTTATAATTCTGCATTATAATTATTTCCTCTTCTTCGATGGAATTCATTTGTGATGATCCTGATAACTCGTTAGGTCGATGATGTTTAAATCAATTTTTACATTATTAAAAAATTCAAAACTTTTATTTACTCACACTCCTACTGTCTTCCTCTGCCCCACCCAAAGGGAAAAAAAATCAAAGTTAACCATGTTAACTCCTTTTTCTTACTGAATTAAAGTATCAGGGTGTAAATCATGTTGGGAAAACCTGTAACAGAAAGCATAAGGATGGTGAAGATATTTACTTCATCCTGTTCTCATATAACTTTTATTTCTTCTAATAAGCCTCTACATTTTAAAAGCTTGGAAATTATGAGTCTTTAGTATATCTGGCATCTGCTAAAAATATTTTTCTAAAATTTTATAGGCAATTTCAGGCAACCGTGGCAATGCTCCGAGTCCAATGCAATTTATTTCCTGAAGTCTCATGTGCATCTTGACACCTGTCTTTGTAATCTGTAGAGATTTTCACCTGCTCATAAAGATGCTACTGTTGCTGCTGCTATTGCTAATGATGATGATAACCATGCATTTCATTATATATGTATTATCCAACACTTTTTGATAAATCTGTCAGATGGTCTGTTTTTTAATCTATGTGTCTTTTCCTGCCTCTTTTATTGGATTGTTTACAAATTCTTTTAAATTCCCCAGGGTACCTAGAAAAAGATTGTGCTTACCAAAGGACTGGATGTGTTTTGAATGATTCATTCACATTCCTAAACAGCTAAGGCTTAGGATCATAATGACAGGTAACATTTAGATAGCATTTAATTTGTGCCAGGCACTGTGCTAAGTGTTTTAAATTTATAATTTCTTTTAACTTAAATAGCACTAGGAGGTAGGTGATATCTCTATTTTATGAAGAATCTGAGACAAATAGAGGTTAAGTGATTTGCCCAAGGTCACATGGCTAGGAAGTACATGAGGTCATATTTGAACCGAGTTCTCTCTAGGCCAAGTACTCTCTCTATCATGCCACCTAGTTTCCCCCAAGGAGAGAAGAAAAATAGTAAGGACAGCATATGAAAGGGCCCATTTATGACCTCCTAATAAAAGGTGATTAGTCGATGATTTTCTTCTGTATGCACAATCAGTCTGACAAAAATTTCTCTGCATTTGAGCACTTATTTGGTTAGTCCTTCTGTTGATCTGCACCTGCTGGGGGTTGCTTGATTGACTCCTAAACTAGGTGCTTGGAGTCTAATTCTACAATCAGACATCGTTATATTGTTTGTAAACAATGACAGACTCTGATAAATATGCATTCCAGTTAATTGCTGACTTCCCTCTGAGCTGCCTTCTTCACATTTTCATTTCCATCATCATGTCACATCTTAATACCTGATTGTGCTTTCCTACAACAGGGAAACAGGAAACAAGCTGCACTCGCATTAACATGCAAGCAGGGAGTCCTGCACCCAGATGGGCTCCTAGGAATAAGAACCTACCCTGAAGTTCAAATGGCACTGGAAGTGAATATATTTCAAGTATCTTCAGCTTTATAATGTGGAATTTTTGCATGTTACTTTGAGATTCAAGGAAGTAAATTCCTATTAAAGTTATAACTCAACCTTCTACTCTCTATACATTAGCTTGAAATATGTAAACTGAGTCACTAAGAGGTTTAAACAATTTTGGTAAATTCAATCAGGAGGAATAAAGAATAGAATTTATATAGTTTTAGGATGTGGAACTTTTGTGTACAAAAACACATTTCCTGTATCAGAGCACTTGGAAAAGAAGAGCAAGCATTTGTTATGTGTTTATTAATTCACATTTTCTCCCAAAACTACACTTATGGATACCACATAATATATACAGTTTCTTATGAGATCTCTTGACCTCTCATTTCTTTCTCAGGTCATTTCCCTTACCCTAGTCACTTTCTCCTCTTCTCCCCATCTTGATCCTGTGGGAAACAAATTCAACTCTAAATTATCCTCCACTCAAATCCCTAAGCCCTTTATTACATTGTTAATTATATCCAGACAAGACTCAGTCTTGGATAACTCCCACAATTCACTGCTTTCCATTCTACTGAAAAAAAAAATGGGAAAAATCAGGTAGCCATTTTGATTGGTCCACTACAAATTTATGTTCCACAACCTTAACTGGTCTCTCACTACTGTTAGGCAATCCTAATATACCTCTTTTTCAACTTACTATCCCACTCTCCATAACAGCTCTGCAAACCTTTTCATCCCTCCTCAGATCCTCCATGACTCAGAACCAAAAGAATAAAAAAAAGAAGACACTGTGAAATAACTCATTGGAAAAACAACTGACATGGAAAATAGATCCTGGAGAGATAATTTTAAAATTATTAGTCTACCTGAAAACTATGATCAAAAAAATGATGAAAACCATAATGAAAAAATTTCTTCCAAGAAAGTATCAAGAAAAACTTCCCTGATATTCTAGAACCAGAGGGTAAAATAGAAATGGAAAGAATTCATCAATCACCTCCTGAAAGAAATCCCCAAAGGAAAATTCCTAGGAAAATTGGAGCCAAATTTCAGAGTTCCTACATCAAGGAAAAAATATTACAAGCAGTCAGAAAGAAACAATTCAAATATTGTGGAAATACAATCAGGATAACACAGGATTAGGCAGCTTCTACACTAAGGGAAAGGAGGGCTTGGAATGTGATATTCCAGAGGTCAAAGGAGATAGGATTAAAACCAAGAATCAACTACCCAGCAAAAAATGCAATTTCAACGAAACAGAGAAGTTCCAAGTGTTCTTGCTGAAAAGATCACAGCTGAATAGAAAATCTGACTTTCAAATACCCGAATCAAGAGAAATAGGAAAAAGAAGCCTTAAGCAACTCATTCAAGTTGAACTGTTTACATTCCTACACGGAAAGCTGTTATTTGTAACTCATGAAACCTATCTACTATCCTTGTCCTACTGCTTATAAATTTGCCCATGTCTCCTACAACCTGAAAAAAACCTCAAAATCCTTCTATCCCTGCTTACTGTTGCCCTATATCTCCTCTATTCTTTGTAGCTAAACTCCCCCAAAAGACCATCTACAACAGGTGACTCCACTTTCTGTCCTCTCACTCTCTTTTTAACCTTTTAGAATTTGGCTTCCTACTTATTCCATCAACACTGCTGTCTAAAGTTACTAATGGTGCATTAGTTGCCAAATTCAATGGCCTTTTGTCAATCCTCATTCTCTTTGACCTAATTGAAGTCTTTGACACTGTTGTTCACTTTCCCTTCTTTGATTCTTATGCCCAACTCTCTCCTGGTTCTTCTCCTACTATCTGACCTCTCTTTCTCTGTGCGCTTTGCTGGATCCTTTTCTCTAGATCATACCCTAAAGTCTATGGGTGTTCTCAGAGTTTTGTCCTGAGGCTTCTCTTCTCCCATTATGTGGCACATATATATGTTTTTAATGTTAAATGTAATATAATATATAAATGTAAAAATAAAAATATAAACATACATATGTATATATATATATATATATATATACATATATATGTGTGGGTGTATATATACACCTACACATACGTATTTACATATGTATATGTGAACATATCAATTGCTGGGTGATGTCATTAGTTCCTATGTATTTAACTGCCACCTCTATTCTATCTCAAACCTATCTATACTTCCTCAGACTCTCTGCTGATGTCCAGTCCCATGTCTCTACCTGTATTTCAGATATGTCAAATCAGTGTTCAGTAGATTTCATTATCTTTCCCTCTATGTCCCAATATATAATAGTGAATTAACTTGCTTTTTTAAATGAGGTAGGCAATTTCTAGTCTTAGGGAATGCACTGGGTATTGAGAGATAAAGTGACTTCCCCAGATTCTCAAAATCAGTATTAAATATATGTTTAAGAATATTGTATCTGTATGTCTATGTCTAATTGAGAGGCAGCATGGCCTCTCCTAGTTGGTTTAGGAATCATGGAAAACCTGGGTCCAAACCCAGGTCTAACACATACAAGCTAGGTGATCCTGGATAAGTCACCTCTCTCCATGTCCCAAGCAACATTCTGAGAATGTAAGCATATTGCCTGTGTGAATCTGAGTAAGTCACTTAGCCTCTACAGGGCTTGGTTTGCTAATCTTTAAAATTAGGAAATTGGATGAAATGGTCTCAAAAGTCTCTTCCAGGCCTAAGGTATCAACCTATGATATTATGAGCTCATAGGCCCAGACTAAACACACACACACACACACACACACACACTACACTAAGTCCACTCCTCAAGAAGAAAATTCTAATCCCTCAACTTCCTTTCCAAGAAAAGTTTCCTTTTCATCTGAGAATGAAAATGTACATATTGTACAACATTTTATTTAAAGTAAAATTCAAACGTTTTGCTCCAGGTAATAGGGACAATGTGTTTGGAAAACCACTGATTTTGTTTTACCCTTCTGCAACACAGGAAATCTATGGCTTTTGCTTCTAAATTTAAAATTTAAAAACATACGTTTTGGTATACTATGTGACTATGTGACTAAGTGTTGAATGAAAGGCAACTGCTCTATTTAGAATGCATTTCTTGTCTTTTCAAATACTCATCTTAACCGACAACAAAAGTTATTTTCTAACACTTCTCTAGAAACAGAATGGAGCTATGCAATCTCAAAGATGGTGTTGCCAAAGTGAATTCAAAAGTCCAAATCTACCCCTACCTGCAAATTTATCAGTCAAAGGAGGATTAGATAGCTAAATAGATTCATTGAGTTACATGTCAGGAAAAAATGAAGCGTAAACCTGAGAACATAGCAATTTACTCCAGTTTTCATAAGGAAAAATAGATATAAGGTTATTGGCACTCAAGTTTTATCATGATGTCCTTTAAGCAAGTCAAGGCTTGAAAAGACTCCCTAGCCTTGCAGTGTGCATGTGCGTGCGAGTTTGTGTGCATGTGTGCATGTGTGTGTGTGCATGTGTGTGTATGTGAAATTGGAAGGGAGGAAGAGAAACCTAACCAGAAGTAATCGTGGACACAATAGGTTGGGTAGGGGCACTGATGATTGTTCAAGTCATTGATACTTTATTAAAAGAATATATATATATATATATATATATATATATATATATATATATACATATGCATAAGACCATTTTTGAGCTAAAATGTCATTGTTATAACACAAATGATAACGACAACTGACATTTATATGGTGTTTCAAAGTTTGCCAACTTTTACTCTCCTGAATATTTATTTATAAAGTTTGCCAACTTCTTTATAAACATTATATCATTGGAGCATCAGAATAAGATATCTCCTACAGGTCTTATTATCTCCATTTTACAGATAATGAAACTGAGGCTCAGAGAAGTTAAATGACTTGTCATTGGTCACAAAGAAAGGAAAGAAAGGACCAAGGAAGGTAAAAAAAGATCTCATTAGACACCTACTACACATCAGGCCCTGTGTTAAGTGTTTAACCCTCAAAAAGTGATGCTATTGCTATTCCCATTTCACAGTTGAGGAAACTGAGGCAGAGGTTAAGTAAATTGTCCAGGATCATACATCTAAAGTGTCAGAGGTAAGACACAAAGCTTGGAGTTCCTGGTTTTTCATACTATTCCACATCCCTATCTAGTAATGGATTATCCTTTGTTTATATATCTCTTTGTATCTAGATCGCAAATAAGTATCCATCTTGCTTACCTCAAATAGACCAGGAAGATATAACACTTCTCTCTATGTAGAAATTGAATGAAAAGAATCTGACCTGATTCATACCTTTGAACCTATTGCCTTTAAACCCTCATGTTTCTCACCTTTAGAATTACATGAAATAGCACTTGTAACTGTGGCTACAGCATGTGAGATCTGGAAAAAGTTCACTTCAATCTTGATCCTGACCTTTCTACTGACATTCAGCACGCTCTATTTTGCTGGACTTTTGAGGTAAGAGACAGGAATGGTACCAGGACTCCAAAACTGCTGTGACAACCAGTCTAGAGGTAGATATATATATGACACAGAGCAGTCTCCAGCTTAGAAACATCACTTGGGAATCTTTTACCTATGAACATCCACCCCAGCTGATGACTCACCTCCTCATCTGTACGCATCCTTTCAAACTACCAATTCCACTACAGAGTCTTTCTTCTTCCTTCTTTACCCTGTGGCAAGGTTGCTTAATATGTCATTTGTGAAATGCCATAGCATGGATCTATATATTTTTGGAACTATTTCTGCTCCTCTGTAATATTTAGGAATTAAGGTTCCCTGATGGGAAGGCAGAATGACCCCATTTTGCAAAGCAAAAGGAGAAAACTAGATTTGGGATCACTGTAAAGAATGCTTTCTTAATATCTGGTACTGCCCCAAAGGCAAGTGAGTTGTAGCTAGTGAGTTCTCTGTCACTGGAAGTGTTTAAGCAGAAGAGAGCTGAATACTTGCGAGGCATAGGTAAGATATCCCTAGACATTTCAAAGCTCTAAAATTCTAAGAATCAATGAGATCTCCAGAATATCTTCAAGAATTAAAAATGTGAAATCACAATGGACCCACTTCTTTCTGTGACTTCTCTAGTGGTGAATTTGATGGTAAAGAAGTTATATCTTTTCAAGTCTCTGGGGAACTAAAAGATATTTCCTCAAAGACAGGATCAAGGAAAGGGAACATAGAAAATGCATGTCTGACCATGTCATTCACCTGCCAAAGTATTTTCAGTATTTCCACATTTCCTATGTAATAAAATGAAGAACTTCTGAGCTCAGACTGCAAGGCCCTCCACAATCAGTTATCATTGTACATTTTTAGTCATATTGTAGTTGAGCGCTCAAAATGCAAATTGGGCTGCTAATGCTTCCCTGATCTTTTCCTGCATTTTTTTAAATATATTCACTTGTCGTAAGATATCTTGAATGTCTGGATCACATTACATTGTCATTTTTGTCTGTGGAAATACTTCTCTTTCTTCAAGGCCCAATTCAAGTTCTATTTGTTTCGTGAAGCTTTCCTCACATCCTTGCTGAAAGTGATTTCTTTCTCACTTTTCAAAGTTTCCTACAATAATTTACCAGAATCACTCCTTTCTCCTTATGATTTTTTACCAGGTGTATTTATTTGTGGATATTTCATGTTCTTTCTATTTACAAGGCATTTTTGATAACTAGGCCTGTGTTATTTTTTGTCTTTTTCTCCCCAGCACTAAGCACCTAGTAGTACCTAGTAGACATTTAATAAAGGTTTATTGAACTGGATTGAGTTGAATTAAAGTGAGATATTTCTAATATCCTACCTGATACATACAAAGGCCATAAAGTCAAGTTAAAGAAAAATTGGCATCTAGTTTGCTTTCACTAACAAGTACAGTTTCACTTCTGAAGGCTCTCTGTGTGTTTAAGGAAGGATAAAAAACTGTATATTCACCCCACAAAGTGATTTGTATAAAGTTCTATTTCTAGTTAAGAAAGAAACATTCTCAATGGATCTTCCTTAGCATCCCAGGAGCCTGAGCCGAGTTGATGAAGTGATGAGACAGTGATTCCAAATTGCCTTGAGAAAAAGCAGCACACATTCATTTTTCAAGTTCAAAGGGCCTTCAAACTTACTTTGAAAGTTTGCTTAGAGTCTAAATAAATCAAACTGAAAGACTTAATTATGAAATCATAGAGCTGGTGATGAAGATAATAAAGTGCCTGGGTTTTTGTTTCAATAGAAGTATTAATATTTTAAGAGTTCCTAATTGCCCATGTTCCCTTTCAACTATCAATGATTAAAGTTGGATTTTTAAATAATTTCTTGTAAATTTAGATTCTGGCCTTTTCATGATTTGACATTTCACCATCTCTCTCATATTTCTTATTCTGAAGACTTTCATGATTTTCCTTTCCCATCTATCGATCAGATCCTTTGCCTGCCAGAGTCCTAACGGTGAGTACTGAGACTGATTCTCCTGTTTCCCTTTTCAGCATACATGGCATTGTCTAAAATCCCCATCAGTCAAACCTGGTCCCTTCAAGCCTTTCTAAACACAACAGGTTCGGATCCACCTTGAAAAGAAAAACAATTGTGCTTATTGGAACATCTTAGAAGACAACACAATGGTAGACTTCAAACTAGAATGGATATTTGGGTCCAATCCCTTCATCTTACACATAAGGAAACTGAGATCCAGAGAAGTGAAAAGAATTTTGCTGATCACAAATAGCCAAGCTGAGGCCAACTCTTTTGACTGCAAATCTAGAACAGTTTTCATTGCATGGTAGTGTATCCTCCATCCCTTTCTCTGAGATTTATTTTATTTTTGTCTTTTTTGTGGGGAATCATGACTCCTTCACGATTCACAATGAAGGGAACACAAAATAAAAGTCAGTTTCTATAGCACTTTAGAGTTCAGAAAATGCTTTGCTTATTGTCATTCAAGCCCCCTATAACCTTCTGAGGTGGCAAGAATTAGGAGTTTCTTTATTGGACCTTGCTATTCAGAACCAAAATACTAGGAAGTCTATTTATTTGCATTTATTATTTAAACTATATATATAAATAATAAATATAAATATGCATATATATAATACAGAAATATTGTTATTATTGTTAAGGATAGTGACGGATAATCAAATCTTATGCTATATTTTATTTCTTCTTAAACAGAGTTTCCTGCTCTGCCAACTTAAGGAAGCATTTGACAATGGTCAAATTAGCCTTTTTTTTTTTTGGAAACTAAACTTGCCCCACTGAGGTAGGATATGATCCAATACATTTACCATGAAAAGATTATGGTTTTTTTGATGAAAGAACTGCTTGTAAGAAGGGGATATGATTAAGAGAATATGAAAACAGATAAAAATCTTCAGTATGGGGCTCAGACTTTTGAAATTATGTTTTAGATACAGGTTGTAACCCAACTGAACTCTCCTAATATTCCCCTCCAAACATCTTTAAAATAACACCAAAAGTCAAATTTTGGACTGGCAGAGTCAAAGAAAGGTCAGGAAGGGACATTTTTCCAGACTAAGAAAAGTTAAGAGGTCTGGAGTAGAGGTCTGTAACCCCAGAGTGGGTACAGACCAGAATGCTCCAGGAATACAATGGTGGATCTTGGAAGATGCTCTGGCAGCAGCAGCTCAGGGAGCCCTCTTTTTTGGGGTTAGACAACTGGTTAGAAAGAGATTATAGAGGACTCTTTGCTGGCAGTTGGTACACTTGGTGCTAATTAGTAATTGTATTGTCCATAAGCTATTTTGAATTGCAGTTCCAGGACAAATAAGTATGCTTGTGATTAATGACAAAGGAGAAGGGTTCTTGACCATATTTCCAGGGTCAAGATAAGTCCTGGTACTTGTGGTTGCTGGGAAGCAGGGGCTTTTTGTGGGTAAAAACCAGAGTCCAGACCAGGGGAGAAGGGATCACTCTTCTACCATGATAACATCAACTTGGGAGTACTAAACACTTGCAGACTATCAAACTAACTCTTGAAAACAGCAATAGAAAGAGACTGAAACTGGACACATGTATTGTTAATGTATTTTTAATGGAATTAATGCATTTTTAGTGGAATGCTTAGTTCTTTCCCATTTATTAATAGTCCTATGTGACCTGCTTAAGTTATATGGAAGCCTAAGTCACATGAGTTTGAGTCACATGAAGTCTGTGGTGGGAGGAGTTTGTTGAATGAATGGAACAGGAAGGGGTCAAGCAGGAAATATGGAAAAAGAAGAGGTAGAGCTGGAGCAGAACTGAAATGAAGTTGGTCAGACCTGTCAGAGCTAGGAATGATAGAGCAAACAGGCAGTAGGATAGGATGTGAGTTAGAGAAGGGCACCTTTGTTTAGGGGAGACTGTTTGTGGGAAGGCCTGATAATGTTTATAGACTTTTTGGTTACTATGATGGATTTCTTTGTTGCTATGATGGATTTGGTTTTCTGGTGTTGAGATTCAGCTTTCTGGTGTTTGAATGAATGTTTTGGTTCTGTCTTCCATGTGGGGAGTCTGTTATATTTTGCACTTCAGAGCTGGGCTGGCATATGTTGTGTGAATATCATAAACACCGTGAATACTGCATTGGTTCTGCAGCACAGTGCCTCCTACCTCCCAGGTGAGCAAAGTCCAACTTCAACATAAATTTCAAAATGAAGAAATAGAATGGTAACATGAGTGAACAACAAAAGAGAACTTTACTATAAAGAGCTACTGTGGTGGCAAGGAAGACAAAGAAATAAATTCAGAAGAAGACAGTAATGTGAAAACAACTACAAGCAAAGCCCCAAAGAAAAATGGTAATCTAACTCAAGGTCAGCAAGAATTCCTGAAAGATTTAAAGAAAGACATAGATAGAGGGGGAAAATGAGAAATGAGAGAGATGAAAGAAAATTATGAAAAGGAAATTAACAGCTTGGTAAAAGAGGCACAAACAATGCTGAAGAAAATAGCACCTTAAAAGCCAGAATTGTTCCTATGGTAAAAAAGAAAAAGGCAAAAAAATCACTGAAGGAAAAAACTCTTTTAATAGCAGAACAGGCCAAATGGAAAAAGGGCTAAAAAAAATTCACTGAAGAAGGTAACATTTTAAAAAGCAGAATTGGCTAAATGGAAAATTAATTAGGTATAAAAATTCACTGAAGAATATAATTCTTTAAAAATTAGAATTGAACAAATGAAAACTAAGGACTCTATGAGAGATCAAAAACAATAAAACAAAGTGAAAAGAATGAAAAAATAGTGGGAAATGTGAACTATATCATTGGAAAAACAACTGACCTAGAAAATAGATCCAGGAGAGAAAATTTAAGAATTAATGAAGTACCTTAAAGTAGTTAAAAAGAGTCTGAATGTCAAATTTCAAGAAATTATCAAAGAAAACATACCCAACTTCTTAGATTCAGAAGGTAAAATAGGAATTTTAAAAATCCACAAATCACCTTCTGAAAGACATCCCAAAATGAACATTCCCCAGAATAATATGGCCAAATTCCAGACCTCCCAGGTCAAAAAGAAAATATTACCAACAACCAGAAATAAACAATAAAGGTATTATGAAACCGCAGTCAGTATCACACAAGATTTAGCAGCTTCCATTTTAAAGGATGGGTGAGCTTGGAATGTGATTCTGGAAGGCAAAAAACTAGGATTACAACCAAGAATAACCTACCTATAAAAACTGAATATCATCCTTCAGGGGAAGGGGGAAGTGAATGTATATTTAAAAATTCCTGATGAAAAGATCAGAGTTAAATGGAAAATTTGACATCAAATATTGGACTCAAAATAAGCACAAAAAGGTAAACATGAAAGAATAATCATAAATGACTCAGTGGAGTTAGACTGTCTGCATTCCTAAATGTGAAGATGATACATGTAACTCTTAAGACCTTCATCATTATTGGGCAGTTAAAGGGAACCTACATAGACACTGCGTATGGGTGTGAGTTAATTATGTTGGGATGAACTAAAAAATAGAATGTAGGGATGAAAAAGAGGGAAGTACTGGGAGAAGAGAAAAAGGAAATGTAGAACAGGATAAATATTATCCTGTAAAGAAGTTGTAGAAGGAAGAGCTTTTATAGTAGAAGTAGAAATGAGGGGTGGTAGGCAATGCTTGAACTTTGCTTTCTTCAGAATTGCTTCAAAGAGGGAAGAATATATGTACACACTGAGTTGTACATAGAAATCTATCTTACCCAATAGGGAGATATATGGTAAAGGGGATAGGAAATCTGGGGGTAGAGATGGTAAGAAGGAGGGCAGATTGGAGAGGGCATGTTCATAAGTAAAATATACTTTTGAAGAGGAACAAGACAAAAAGAGAGAAGGACAAATGGAGGAAAATGTGATAGAAGGAAATCACAATTTGTGATCATAACTGTGAATGTGAATGGGATTAACCAACAGGAATGGAAAATCTGTGACTCTGAGATCACATTTGACCTTCTAGGTTCTCAAAAGTGACATTTTGTCTGAGTTCAAGTTTTACAGAACAAATCTTTTTATTAAGGGGATTTGTTCTGTGCAGTTTGGATTCAGTCAAAGGGCCACAGTTGAGGAATCTGAGGCCCACATGTCAAGGTTGCAGGTTCCCCACACCTTACTGCTAACCCTTAGAACTGAAGGAGATAGTAGAATGGATTAGACACCAGAATCTAACAATATATTATGTTTAAGAGACACATTTGGGAAAGGAGGACATACACGAAGTTGAAATGAAGGGCTGGCTTAGAGTTTATTATGCTTCAGGCAAAGTGAAGTGGGCAGGTGTAGCAATCATGATCTCAAGCAAAGAAAAAGCAAAAATAGACCTAATAGAAAGAGATAATTAGAGAAACTACATTTTGCCAAAAAAGTACCATAAATAATGAAGCTATATGAAAAGATTTTACAGAAACTCTCTGATAAAGGCTTCATTTCTCAAATATGTAGGAAACTGAGCTAAATTTAAATAAGAGCCATTCCCCCATTGACAAATGGCCAATGGATCTGAACAGGAAGTTTTTAGGAGAAGAAATCAAAACAATTTAAAGTCATATGAAAAATGTTCTAAGTAATTATTGATTTGAGAAAGACAAATGAAAAGAACTCAGAGCTTTTAACCTCATGCATATAAGAAATTACAAAATGCTGGAGGGAATGAGGAAAATTGGGGCACATTAATGAATAATGTTGTTGGAGTGGTGAACTGTTCCAACCATTCTTGACAACAAACTATGTGTAAGGGCTATATAAAACTGTGCATACTCTTTTGTCCAGCAATACCACTACTAGGCATTTACCATCAAATAAATGATCATCATAAAAGACATCAAATAAAAAGGGAAAAGGATATATATACATATATATGTATATATACATATACATATACATATATATATATATATATATATATATATATATATATATATATATATCAGCTCTCTTTGTGGTGGAAAATATTTAGAAATTGAGAGGATGTTCATCAATTGAGGGAATAGCTAAACAAATTGTGGAATATGATTGTGATGGGGTATTATTGTTCTATTAAAAATGAGGAACAGGATGGTTTTAGAAAAAATGTAAAAAATGAAACAAAGTGAAGTGAGCAAAACTAGTAGATCATTGGACACAATAACAGAAATATTGTAACGATTAGCAACTGTGAAAAATTTTGTTACTCTGACCAATTTAGTGATCCAAGACAATGCCAAAGGACTGATGATGAAAAAATTCTATCCACCTCCAGAAAGATAACTGAGGAAGTCCAGTGAAACTTGAAGTATAATTTTCTTGCTTTCCTTTTTTTTCTTTTTTTGTGTGATATGGCTAACATGGAAATTTTTGCAAGATTTTATGTGTATAATTGATATATTGTTTGCTTTCTCAGTGTGTTGGGGAGGAAAAAGAGCAAGGAAGGGAATCTGGAACTCAAAATTGGAAAAAAAAAAGAAAAGAATGTTAAAATAAAAACAAAAAATGATATCATGATTCATCTGGCATAGGAAAGTTTTTTACAGCTGTGATTTAAAAAAAATTTTTTCTCTTTCCCTGATGTTATTTCAACGGAGCCTCCACTCCTGAAGTAGCCAAAATATGGCTATATTTCAAAGTGCCAAATCTAATTTCTAATCTAACCGTTACTTGTGTAAACTTTACCATCAGAAAAAGAAGCTCATTTAGGGTTAGGGTTAGGGTTCGATTGTATCTTACAGAAGGGATAGAAAGTTGCCCTTCCTTCTCACTGAAATTTCCCAAGACTAAAATCCAGGAATGCCTTGAACTTATCCAGATGTGAAGAAAGGGAAGACATTCTTTATTGGGGGAATTAAGATAGTTTCACAAAAGTCAGGGTTAAAGATGGCAAAAAGAGAAGAGAAAAAGAACACTGGAGTTTCCCAAGGACATGGAATATAGAATCATACCTTGATATAGTCTCTAAAAAACAATAAAATTCTGGTAACCATTTTTGTGGTCAGCTGTCAGCATCTAGTGAACACCTACTAAGTGCAAGCTACTGTGGTAATGCCAGGAATACTGAAAAAAAGTATGAAAAAGTTAAGAGAAATGCTCTGTAATATACCATTCTCAGATTCTGACTAGTGTAAATAATAAATCCATTGAAGTAGTTCAATGTATTAAAATCCCCACTATTCAAATTCATAAAAATGCAATATATGGTAATTGGTATCATCCCATTAGAAATATACAGTACAAATTCACATTAGACCTGAGTTCAAATCTGGCCTCAGTCACTTACTAGCTATGTGACCTTGGGCAAGTCATTTAACCTCTGTTTGCCTCAGTTTCTTCATCTGCAAAATGAACTGGAAAAGGAAATAGCAAACCATTCCAGTACTTTCACCAAGAAAACCCCAAGTGGAGTGACAAAGAGTTTGGCACCACTGAGATGACTGAACAACAAAAGATATTTGGTTATTTCAAGAATAATTCTCTTAAAATATATATTTTAGTACATTGCCTTATTATTGCCATTCTCTTGAATGAAGTTATTGATTCTATGATATATAGTTTGACCACTCATTCTTTAGTATTAGATTATTTAGTTTCCAATTAATTTTTAGTCTATCTTTCCATGGTCCTTTATTACATATAATTTTATTGCATCATGATCTGAAAAGTATGCATTTAACGTTTCTGCCTCTCTGCATTGCATTATGAGGTTTTTATTCCCTAATTCATGGTGATAGACCTCTAGAAGAAATTGAATGGGGATAGAAAGGAATATGCCTCTTTTTTTCCCCAGTGGGACATGGCACCATGAATTAGGGGATGGATTAAAAATTACCAAATTAGAAATATATGGTCAATTTGATTAAAAAAAGATAGAAGAAAACCAAATTACCACTATAAAAAATGAAAAGGCTGAATTCACCATCAGCAAGCATTATATGTAATGGGGATAAGTTAGATGCATTTCCAATAAGATCAGAGGTGAAAAAAGGATGTCCATCATCACCACCATTATGTAGTAGAATAATAGAAGGGTTAGCTTTATCAATAAGAGAAGAAAATTAAATTGAAGGAATTAAAATAAGCAAAGAAGACACTAAGAAATCATTCTTTGTAAACGATCTGATTACCTACTTAGATAATCCTACAGAATCAAGCAAAAAGCTACTTAAAATAATAAACAGGAGGAGCCAAGATGGTGGAGTAGAAAGACACACTTATGCTAGCTCCGAAACCACAGCCTATAAAATATCTGTAAAGAAGAACTTCTAACAAATTCTGGAGAGGTGAAAGTCACAGAACAACAGAGTGGAGGAGATTTCTGTTCCAGAAAGACCTAAAAAACCCTCACCAAAGGTCCGTCGCTCACAGGACCAGAGTGGAACCCAGCCCTACCTTGGCCAAGCAGCCCCAGGAGGAGCAGATCTGAGCAGGCTTCAGGGACAGAATTTTTAGTGGCCGTGGGGGTCCCTGCACCCACAGATGCACAGGTCAGTGAGAGACACTTACGGGGTGGCTGAGAGTGGAGCGGGGTGTCTCCATAAATTAGGCCCCCGCAGCAGGCAGCAGCAGAGTCAGCAGGTGGCCAGAGGCTCCCAGAGCAGGCAGGAGCTCAGCAGCAGCTCCATTGTGGAAGGTCTCTGCATAAATCCCCTGAGGGAACTGAACCTGGGAGGTGGCCCTACCTCCACCTGAGAACCTGATTTAATCATACCCTGAATAGCAGCCAGGCCCTGCCACTGAAAGCCCTGACACTGGGGAGCAGCATTTGAATCTCAGACCCTAAGCACTAGCTGGGTGGATTTGGGCTGGAGTGGAGAGGAATCTCAGAAGTCAAGTAACTGGCTGGGAAAATGCCCAGGAAAGGAAAAAAAATAAGACCATAGAAAGTTCCTTTCTTGGACAACAGATGTTAGCCCCTTTCCTTTCTGAGGAGGAGGAACAATGCTAACCATCAGGTAAAGACATAGGAGTCAAGGGCTCTGTATCCCAAACATCTGAAGTAGATATCCAATGGGCTCAGGACATGGAAGAGCTCAAAAAGGATTTTGAAAATCAAGTTAGAGAGCTGGAGGAAAAACTGGGAAGAGAAATGAGAGAGATGCAAGAAAAGCATGAAAAACGGGTCAATACCTTGATAAAGGAGACCCAAAAAAAAGCTGAAGAAAATAACACCTTGAAAAATAGGGTAACTCAATTGACAAAAGAGGTTCAAAAAGCCAATGAGGAGAAGAATGCTTTCAAAAGCAGAATTAGCCAAATGGAAAAAGAGGTGCAAAAGCTCACTGAAGAAAATAGTTCTCTCAAAATTAGAATGGAACAGA
>CM053769.1:392479553-392557514 GCA_028658325.1 Potorous gilbertii
AAAAACATGAAGTTTACTCTCATCACATTTGACTAAGGAAGGAATAAAATGCACACTCATTTTGATATGAAAACCTATCTTACAATACAGGAAAGTGGGGGAGATGGTGATAAGCAGGGTGGGGGGGATGATGGAAGGGAGGGTCAATGGGAGGAGGGAGCAATTTAAAGTCAACACTCTTAGGGAAGGACAGAAACAAAAGAGAGAATAGAAGCAATGGGGGGCAGGATAGGATGGAGGGAAATATAGTCAGTCTTACACAACATGACTATTATGGAAGTCATTTGCAAAACTACATAGATATGGCCTATATTGAATTGCTTGCCTTCCCAAGGGAAGGGGTGGGGAGGCAGGAATGGGGAGAAGTTGGAACTCAAAGTTTAAGGGACAAGTGTTGGGTATTGTTCTTGCTACTAGGAAATAAGAAATACAGGTAATGGGAAATAGAAAGTTATCTGGCCCTACGGACAAAAGAGAAGATGGGGCAAGTGAAGGGAGGGATGAAAGAAGAAAGGGCAGATTGGTGATATGGGTAATTAGAATGCTCAGTGTATTGGGGATGGGGGAGGGGACAAATGGGGAGAAAATTTGGCACCCAAAATTTTGTGAAAATGAATGTAAAAAGTTAAATACATAAATTTTAAAAAAAATAATAAACAACTTTAGCAAATTTGCAGGTTACCCACATACATGACCTCCATTTTTGTTCCTTACTAATAAAGCCCAACTGCAAGACAGAGAAAGAGAAATTCCATTTAAAGTTACTGCAGACATTATATTAGACCTTGGGAATCTACCAGCTAAAACAAACTCAGGGAATATATGAAAACAATTACAAAATACTTCTCACACAAATAAAGTCAGATCTAAATAACTAAAAAAAAACATCAGCTGCTTGTAGGTAGGCCAAGTCAATAAAAACAAAATGACAGCTTTGAACCTAAATTATTTTACCCATTCAATGCCATATCAATTAAACTACTAAAATTATTTTATAGAGTTGGAAAAAAAATAATATCAAAATTAATCTGGAAGAACAAAAGGTCCAGAATACCAAGGGAATTGATGAAATGACCTGCTAGGGAAGGTGGCCTAGCCATACCAGATCTTAAATTGCATTACAAAGCAGTCATCATCAAAACCACTTGCTATTGGGCTAAGAAATAGAGAGGTAGATCAGTGGAATAGGTTTGGTACACAAGAGAAAGTAGTTAATGATCATACAAACCTACTGTTTGATAAACCCAAAGACCCCAGCTTTTGGGATAAGAACTCATTGTTTGACAAAACCTTCTGAGAAAACTGGAAAATCATATGGCTGAAACTGGGCATAGACCAATATCTGACACCTCACACCACAATAAAGTCCAAATGGGTACATGATGTAGGTAAAAAAGCTGACACTATAAACAAATTAGGGGAGCAAGGAATAGTTTATCTGTCAGATTTATAGGGAATACAGCAATTTATGACCAAAGAGATAGAGAATATTGCGAAATGAAAAATGAATAATTATTTATATTAAAATAAAAGTTTTTTGCACAAACAAAGCCAATGCAACCAAGATTAGGAAGGAAGCAGAAAACAGGGAAAGGATTTTACAAGTAGTATCTGTGATAAAGGCCTCATTTCTAAAATACCTAGAGAATTGAGTCAAATTTACAAGAGTATAAATCATTCTTTAGTTGATAAATTGTCAAAGGATATGAACAGACAATTTACAGAGGAAAAAAATTAAAGCTATCTATAGTCATATGAAAAAAAATCTTAAAATCACTGTTGATTAAATAGATGCAAATCCAAACAGCTCCAAGGTACCACATCACACCTATCAGATTGGCTAACATGACAAAAGAGGAAAATGACAAATGTTTGAGAAGATGTAGGAGAGTTGGAACATTAATTCATTGTCAATGGGGCAATGAATTGATCTAACCATTCTGGAGAGCAATTTGGAACTGTTCCCAAAGGCCTATAAAATGTGCATACCCTTTGCCCCAGCAATACTGCTTTTAGGGCTGTGTCCCAAAAAGATCATAAAAATGGAGAAAAAGTATCTATAGCAGCTCTTTTTGTGGTGGTCAAGACCTGGAAACTGAGGGGATTCCAATCAATTGGGAAATGGCTGAATAAGTTGTGGTGCATGAATGTAATAAAATACTACTGTGGCATAAGGAATGATGAACAAGCAGACTTCAGAAAAAGCTTTGACTTCTATGAACTAATGCTGAATGAAGTGAGAAGAACCAGGAGAACATTATACACAGAAACAGCCACAGCATGTGAAGACGGAATTTGATAGAGTTAGCCCTTCTCAGCAAGGCAAGGATCTAAAATTTCCAAAGGAGTTATGATGGAAAGTGCCATCCACATCAAGAGAAAGAACTATGCAGTTAGACTGCAGAACAAAGCAGACTCTTTTGTTTTGTTTTGTTTCATTTTCTATCTCAATGTTTCTTTCATTCTTTATAATTCTTCTATGCAACATGATAGTGTAAAAGTGTGTTTAACAGGAATGTATGTGTAGAGTCCATGTAGAATTGCTTGCCATCTTAGAAAGGAGAGGGTGAAGACAAGAGGAGAAAAATTTAGAACTTACGGAAGTGAATGCTGAAAATTAAAAAATAAATAAATATTAAAAAATAAATTTTAAAAAAGAATAAAGTTCAAATTTTATATCATAGAGCACTCTTCTACATAACCTGGTAAAACAAGTAAGTTTAAAAAATGCTTTTTTGGGCACAGGAAGGAATAATTGAAGACCTAAGTCAGAGTAATGGAAAATATAAATCCCAAAATATTCAAAAAATTTAAAGTTTAAACATAATTCTGTCTCTAATAATAAATTTAAAAACCATGTTTATACAGTTTTATGAATTGTTTTTCTTGCCACAGTCCCATGAGGCAGGTACTAAACTGAGAATGATTACCCCCATTTTATCAATGAAGAAATTAAGTTCAGAAATGCTACAAAATTTGTCTTAGGTCATACAGTTCAAGAGGGTGTTGACACAATGAGCCCACATCTATTGATTTCAAGTCCAGTGATTCTCCAAAAGTAAATTGAGAAGCACTCTCCCTGTTTCTGCCCTCCTCTCCTCTTCCTGAGAAGTTTATAAGTCTAAGGTGTTAAGAACCCTTCATGCTGGCTGAAGGTCATATGCAGTGTATTGTACTAATATAACTTCAGAAATATAAAAAGTCTCCACTAAATAAATAATGTTGCTTACATAGAGGAAGAAGAGAAAAGCAATATTCACCATATTTAACTCGGTTGCTGTAATAAAAAAGGTGCTTTACAAATATTAAAATGTCACACAATCATAAATTATGATGATGATGATGACGATGAATGGAGTCATACTTGATCTTTGACTTTTCTGAATAGTTTTGAAAATAAATGTTTTAGATTTTGGCCATAGGTTTATGGTGATTTCCTCCTATTGTCCTTGATTTTATGAATACACATGCATATACACATAAGCACATATATATATGTGTGTGTGTGTATATATATATATACATATACATGTATGTGCATGTATATATCATATATATAATATACACACAAATAATCTAGCTGAAGACATTTACCAGCTATGTGGTTTTAGGCAACTCACTTCACCTCTGTTTATCTCAGCTTTCTTAACTATAAAATGGAAACAATAGCACCAACCTTGCTCAGTTATTGTGAAGATCAAATGAGATATCTATAAAATGCTTAATACAATGTTTGGCATACAATAAGTACACACTAATGTTAGGTATTATTAGAAGGAAGCTAGGTAGTGCTCTGAGCTGAGTCACGAAGACTTGAATTTATATCTAGACTCAAATATTTATTAGCTATATGACCTCAGATGAGTCACTTACCTGTATTTGCCTAAATTTCTTCAAGTGTGAAATAAGAATTAACAACAGCAGCTACCTCAGGCTACTATGATCATCAAATGAAATAATCTTTGTAAAGTGCTTACCACAACACTTGGCACATAGTAGGCTATATATTATATAATACATAGTATGAGGCACTATATGATGTCATATATGATATATAATATAATGTAATATTGTGGCAGATTGGTGATAGGGGAAATTAGAATGCTCGGTGTATTGGGGTGGGGGAAGGGGACAAATGGGGAGAAAATTTGGAACCCAAAATTTTGTGAAAATGAATGTAAAAAGTTAAATAAATAAATTTATATTAAAAAAAATAATGTAATATTTTGACTGTACTTATTCCCTTCCCCCTTCCGGTTCCCCTTTACTTTTCTGCAACTTTTCTCTGTCAATCTCCTCCCTTGGTTCCCCGGCTCCTACTTTCTCTTGATTCTCCTACCTGTCTGACTTGTTCTCATTCTCCTTTCCTGTAAGTATAAGCATTCCCCAAGGGTAAGTTCTCTATCTTTTTTTTCCCCTTCTCAATTTATATTCTATCTCAATGAACTCATTGGTTCCCATTGGTTTAATGATCAACTCATTGGAAATGTTCTGAGCCAGGCCTGACTCAGACCAGCCTGGTAGTTCAGGTTAAAGATTGAAATAAAGTGAGACACTCATAGACCTGCTAATATTTAATAACGCTTATCAATAGCATGGTCAGCTCTCCCATCTTACCTTTCATCATAATCGCACAACTGGTCAATCTTTCAGTTGGTAGGTATTTATTAAGTGCTTTCTATGTGCAAAAGCACTGTGTTCAGATTGGGGATACAAAGAAAAGCCAAAAAAAGCTTCCTTTGCTCTTAAGAAAATCACATGCTAATGGAGGAGACCTTAGGTATATACATTATATAGATAAAGTAGATTTAGGTAGCCTGAAAAGAGCAGGCAATTTGGCCAGAAGCTTGAGTCAAACCTGAAGAGGCCCAACTCCTCTAGTAATGTTTTTTTAACACTGATTCAGGAAGCTATATCCATGATTTGAGTATGGCTCCCTTGGACCAGCTAAGTATACAAGACAGATTCTTTCCCTTTTAAGGAAGGGAAAGGAAGGGAGGAAAGACAGAGAAAACCAATCTTATCCAGTGTGTGCTCCTATTACAGCAGATGACTTCCTAATTTACATATATTACCCTAATCTCTCTCTTGAACTCCAGTCTCTGCTTGCTGGGAACCATCAACTAGATGCACCATAGGTATTTCATGGAGCTAGAATCACAGAACTATACAGTTTGGGAGTTGGAATTGGCCTCAGTAATCATCTGGTCCAAAATATGCTTACTACAACTTATTGATCATTTCTAGTTAGAAACCACAGGCATGTCAAACTCAACAAGGCTAAAATTGAACTTGTGCTTCAAAACAAAACTGCCCTTCATCCTCCTATCTTTCTTATTTGTGTTGAGGATGACACCATAATTTTTAGTCACTCAGGTTTTCAACAAAAAGCTATACTTGACTTTCACTCTTCATCATCTTCCATACCCTATCAATTGGCAAATCTTTGTGATTTTTATCTTTATAATATCTCTTGCATCTGTCCTCTTCCCTCCATTCACATAGCACCCCTTCCTTGCTTGGGTCCTGCACCCAGTCTCTCATGTTTTTAAGCCTTTCTCCATACAAGAGACAAATTTAAAACCTTCTAAAACAGAGGTGTCAACCACACAATGGTTTTATGTATACCACAGTACTCTTAAGTTGGACCCAAACCAAATTAAAATGTAATTAAGAAATAATTTTTAAAAATAAATAAAATACAATAAACATAGGTAATGTTAATATTCCCTTACTTTGAAGGGTGGAACTGGCTATGTCACTCCCCTATTCACTAAACTTCAGTTACTTTCAATTGTCTTTGGGATAAAGTATCAATTCTTCTGGAAAACCCTTCAAAATCTTGCTTCAGTGACCCTTCAAATACATACATATTACTTCACCTCACTCTGTGCTCCAACAAAGTGATCTCCTTGCTATTCCTTACATCCAGCTTTCTTGTCTCTGTCTACAATTCATAGGTCATATTAGGGTTCTCTCACACTCTCCAACGTTGTCCAAGTGGTTTATTAGCTTTCTCCAAACACTTGATATTCCATTTCTTTCATATGTAGTCATTCCCCACATCTGGGCCCTATTTCCTTCTCCCCTTAGTCTCTTAGAATTCCTAGCTGTATTCAAAGCACAGCTCATGTATGACCTCCCTATAAAGACATCAGTCTGAATTCCTCCAGTTGTTACTGCTCTCCATCTGTAAGGATTGCTTTATATTACTTTCATATATCTTATATTTACTTTTCTGTGTACATGCTATAAGACCCTAACAAAAAAGTAAAAGTAGAAAGTAAGAGTCTTGAAGGCCGAGAATATTTTTCCTTTCTTGTCGTAGTACTCCAGCACAAGTATAGTGACTGGCATAGAGAATTAGAACTCAAAAATATCTATTAAATTGAAACCAATTGAATTGGGGGAATGGTAGGTGAAGGGACATCGGGCTTGGGCCTGGATATTCCCATATGGAGTAATGATACCCTTTCAAGTTCCCTAGTGTGGCTATACTATAGCTCTGTTCTGTCCTTGAAGGCCGAGAACTTTTCACTGGACCCTTTCCAGGTGGCACATTGTGTTATGGACTATAATTTGCTTCCATTCATTTTCTCTTGACCTGTGTTTCCTTCCCTTGCGATTTCACATTTTTGATTGTTAAAAACAGGTGCTAATGAAATAAACTATATTTTTCCTGAAAAAAAATAAAAAGGGACATTAAAAATAATAACTTGGGGAACTTCAGAAAGTGAATACAAGGGGTATTGTAAGTGGGGGCACGGCATCCCAACTTAGTAGGTTGTACTTGTGGGTCTGGATATCTGAACATTCTTAGCCATTCTCTAGGATACAACATATCTTTTAGCTTCAGGTCAATGCAGAGGAAGGAAAACGATAAGACTTTGATAGCTTCAGCTTCTCAACAAATCTGAGGAACAGATTATCTACCTAAAACCAAGTCACTTCTTTGGGAAGCTAGATGGAACAAATCCAGAAGCATACATATGCAGTCAAACTTTCCCCTTTCAGTGTGCAGACCAGTGAACATGATATGCCAGAGAGTACATCAGAGATGAATCCAAATTTCATTCGAATGATACAAAAATATCAAAATAGTATTTGTGGGAGGTAGTTAGGTGACACAGTGCATAGAGCACCAGCCCTGCAGTTACAAGAAACTGAATTCAAATCTGGCCTCATATGCTTATTAGCTATATGACCCTGAGCAAGTCACTCAACCCCAATTATAATTTTATAAAATAGTTTTTGTGGGTCAAAAGAGAGAGCCTAAGACAGAGGTTCCAGGTTCCAATGAGGAGAAAAAAAACAAAACAAAACAAAATATTTGCTGGTCCCTTCACTTTCTCTCTCCATCCCTTCTCCTTAGCAGCATGATGCCACTGTAGGAGTTTCTCTAGTGCTCTTCCCTTGCATTTATAAATGTCTCAAGTGACTTGGCTTCAATTACGTCCCTACAGAGACTCCTCCTCATCTCACATTCCCATTCAGGAAATATCAATTGTTAGTCAGTCTTTTAGTCAGTCATATTTTGAGGGGCTTTACAGAGGAATTGATATTTCATTCTAAAGATAGTATTTATCCTATTATGTAGTGTAGTGTAATACACACTAAGTTAAAGAAAATGAACCTTTGTATGGAGACAGAAATCACCTTCCATGACCTGTCAAATATCAGTCCTCATACTCTGCGTGCCTTGTGACTGATGATTTGGGTATAATTAAGGTGAATTTAGACCTAGAGGGATCTTGAGGTTCACCTGATTTTGCAGAGGATGCTCAGAAATGTTAAATGACTTGATCAAGATCACCAGGAAATGAACCCAGGTTTTTTGACTTCAAGTCCAGTGTCCACCCTCTCCACTTCAGCAAGGATGAAATATTCCACTTTGCCTAGTGTTTTCCCAATATTATGAGATGTTTATTGTTGCATTAAACTTTTTGCCACACTTCACTGAGGGTGTAATGCACAAAATTATCTCAAAACTGATTGAAAACATGGTATAAATAAATGAGCTGATGCATAGAGGAATAGGAATTAGTCTTCATTCTCTACTGCTCTTTAAAGGTATTACTATAACTCACAGAGGCATTTCTATTCCATCAGGTAAAAACTTATTCATCATTTATGGGATGCATATTATATCTGCCGTAGCTTCTCTCTGAAGTAATTTGGTCATTCATTCCCTGATCAGCAATCAGAAAAAAAGTGACCATCTTCTAATACCTTCTGTGATATTTAAATACTTCAGGGATCTAAGTTTTATTTGATTTGGGTAGACATTCCTATCAGCGATATGGATCTTAACCTTTCAGTTCATTAGAATACTATCATTATGAATTACTGTGGCTTAAAAATCATCACATCATAGGACCAAACTCCCGAAGGTGGTCATCTTCAAGCTGGTACTGGGATACTATGCATAAAGTCTGTCTTTGCTCATGGTTCAAATCTTTCTATTCTTTAAATTCCAGGAGAGGAAATAATTTCTTAGCTAAAGCCACTTCCTTGTTTTATAAAAGGAGTTAAACACAGCCAAAATGACTCTTCTATAGCAATAAAAAAAAGTCTACATGGTCTGTTGACTCTTTGGGAGTCCAACTAGTAAACATTTTCTTAAGATTCTCAGGGATAAACTAACCAAGCATCACAGGTGAGTAATTTTCACTTCCTACTAGAGTAGATCAGTGGATAGTCTTGTTTCATTGAAGAAAGCAATTAGCTTTCAGTGTAGTGGAAAGAAGAGAACAATTTCACAGATTAGTGGAGCTTAGTGTCCTATTTGGTGATGTCAGCATATAGAAAGAACTATTTTCCCCATTCTTTCAAAGCCATCATAATCAGTAGGATGTTAACATGACACAGCAGGGACAGGCACTTTTACTGACAGTCTCTGAACAAACGGAATTCATTATGCTGAGAAATCCTTCAGCCGCTTTAAAAACAAGCATGTCAGCATCTTCTTTTCCAAATGAAAGGGAGCCTGATATAGTATTTAAAGTAAACAAGCCAAACTCTTACATTATCAAATGGTTGTCATCAGTGAATAGTTATTCAGTAGACCCACTATGTGTAACTAGACTCTGGGGATACCAAGATGAAGAAAACATTGATTTGGCTCCATTGGTATCCATGTAACTTAGAATCTTTCAGGGGAGAGAGAGTAAAATGTATATAATAATGGTAACACTTCACAGATATTATCTCATTTGATCCTCAGAAGACTCTATTAGGTTAGAGCCACAATATTATTAACGCCCTCCATTTTAATGATGGGGAAACTGAAGCTGAGAAATGCCAACTAACTTGTTCAGGATCATGAGGCCTGGGACTGGAATAGGACTTGAACCCAGGTATTCCTAGCATTATGTCTATTACTCTATTACCAAACCACACTACTTTTCTAAAATAAATGCAATATAGCATAAACCAGAGTGGTACTCAGGGGTTAGCAAACTTAATCGAGTCTGCTGCCTGTTTTTCTACTGCTCAGTGGCCTATGAGCTAAGCATGGTTTTCACATTTTTAAAATACAATAAAACTTTATTTTAAAATATGAAAACCTGCTTAGCTCAAGGGTAGGGTTGTACAAGAGTACGCAGTAGACTGAATTTGGCTCTTGGGATTTTCTTTGCCAACCTTTAAAATGTCACAGAAATTCAGGGAAAAAAGAGGGATCACTGTGGACTTAGATGCTCAAGAAAGATTTCAAACAAGAGGAATCTGAGGTTGCCTTCACAGAAGGGTAGGATTTTCCATGGAAGCCATTTATTTGGATAAAGCTGATAAATGGTCAATTCTACAAACACATTTCCAAGTGTCAAAGGGTTTCACACAATGTGGGCATATCCAAAGCCTTCACTAGACTCAGTCACAGATATATGATTAGTCAAAACAATCAACAAGCATTTATTAAGCACCTACTACATGATAGGAACTACTTTACATACTGAGGACAAAAAGAAAGGCAAAAATAGTCCTTGCAATCTATAAGGACACAGTCTGCTAGAGGAGGCAAGAAGTAAACAGTTAAGTACAAACAAGATAAAACAGAATAAAATAGAGATAATCTCAGGGGGGAGGCAAATAGTATTAGGGGTCATACAACCCTGGGTAAGCCCTTCTCCATAATGCAGTATAACCACAATAAAATGGTTATAGTAGTTAAAAATGAAAATGCATTTTAAGGACCCATCCAAATGAATTCATCCAAACAAATTTCTCCTGTCAGATGTGCTTTGTGAAAGAGGTTTATATAAGTGGCAAGGAAAAACAATAAGGAATAGCAGCAGAAATGTTTCTGGAAAGTCATTTCCTTCTATATATCAATTAAAAAGCATCCTGTTCTAATAAGAAATGCCATGTTGACTTTATACAAAATGACCAGTAGTGAAAATGAAATGGAACGAAGGAGACTTAAATATGCATCATTATCAACAGGCAAACATATGTGTTGAATTGTTTGCAATGGACATAGGAATTAAGGCACAATAAGGAAGTTGACACAGCACCTGTTCCCTTCTCATTAAATCATAGAACCATACAGGGCTATTTTCTTTCTTTAGAAGAATTCTGGTAAAGGTGACTAGAAAATGCTTGTTTTTCCAACAGATAGTAATTTTCAGTAATCAACATATTGAAAAACATACTGGCGGAAACCTAGCCATGATTCTGGAAACTATGGTCTCACAGACAGGTAAAAGGGTCCTTAGGGAATGAGAACAATTTTATTCAAAATCCTGCCTTTGACATCTACTAGCTATGCAACCCCAGACAATTCTATTCATTTCTTAGGCACCTCCATATAACCAGTTATTGATCAAATGATTATTTGCATCAAGCCCTCAATACTAATGAACTCACAGGTATGGGTCAAAAAAAATTTCATTTCTTTAATTACTATTTTCAGTTGTCTTCAGACGTGACTTCATCTAATGAATAGTAAATGGTTTACTAGACATTCAATCTTTCCCCAGTGATTGATCCTAAAAGGAAAACAACTTTGATTATGATGATGACAATCTTATCCCATGATCTGGCTTTAATAATCTTTCTCTTTGAAGTAAGCTTCCCAATGAAGCCTCCAGAGTTCCTCTGTAAAAGTGTTTCATAACCTTTAAAGCACTATTCAAACCTAAGCTATTCGTATACTTACTTACTATACCAGTGGAGTCCATGACATCATTTGGTATCTGGGCAAGGTCAAGAGGATGGGAAGATGGCTCCCTAGTATATTGGGTGGGCAACTTATGGAGGATTTATTGGAGGACTGTAATAATAATTTAAATGGGCAGTTCTTTCCCATTCATTAATATCCTCATGTGACCTGCCTGGGTTACATGGAAGTCTGAGTCACATGGAGCTGAGGAGCTTGCTGAATGGGTAGAACAGGAAGAGGTGGAGCTACAGCAGAGCTGAGAGAAAGTTGGTCAAAGTCTAGTTGGAGCTAGGAAGGATATAGGCAAGCAGGCAGTTGGCTAGCATGAGTGAAAGAACTTGTTTGTGATTTTGTTTAAGGGAGCTTGCTGGTAATTTGTTTAATGGAGCTGGTTTGTGGGAAGCCTAACAGGGGGAAGGTTTGGGGATGGTGTTGTTCTCTGCATTGTTATTGTGTATAGATTTTTGTTACTATTATGGATGTGGTTTTCTTTTGTCTAAGTAAATGTTTTGGTTCTGTCTTCCATATGGAGAGTCTATTGTATTTCACTATTCAGAATTGCACCAGGACATTCATGGCCGCCATAGTGCTGTGAATATCTTGTTGGTGCTATAAGGACTTATGAAAAAGTGGCCTAGGATATAAAGTACAGACAATTGGAAATATGCATAGTTCAGAGAGCGCAGGTTGATCAATGGAAGGGCTATTACTTCCCATTTCTTCCCTCAAAGCCTATAACTTAAATTATCTATTTTTTCTGCATTTAGTATGTTTTCTCATTTTGCATTTTACCACACCCATAGTCAGTCAGTCAATAAACAAGCACTTACTAGCATTTCCTATGCCCCAAACACTGTGCTCAGTACTAGAGACAGAGCTTTACAACCCTTGCACCCAAGGAGCATATATTCTCATCGAAAAGAAAATATATGTTGCTACCTGCAAATAAGAATAAGATAAATTGAAAAGAGAAGGCACAGGCAGCTGGGAGGACCAGGAAAGGTCCCCTTCAAAGTGTGGAATTTAAATTATTTTTTATCCAATTCCTTAAAACAAGATGCATCATTTTGCTCCCCCAAATATCACTCTCTTCCAACTTCCTTAGTTCAGAATTTCCCCATTCCTGAAAGTTCTATCCCTTGCCTTCATGCCTCCTCTCCCTCCTACTTTGAATAAGAATCATAAAATGTCAGGTCTAGAAGGGACCTTAATGATCCTGACCTGTCTTCTTATTTACAAATGAAGATAATGAAATTCTGAAAGATAAAATCATCTGCTCAAAAATCACATACCCCATCAATGGAAAAGCTGTGAATGAGCCAATTCTGATTTCCAGGGCTTTTTTCCAGTTCCATAGCTATCCAGGTGACCATGGACAGACACTAAATGACAGCTGATACTGATTCTTCTCCTATTCCCCGAATCTCTCCTCCTCCCACCTTTCATAGGCTTAACTCCAGGGGATTCTTCCTTCTTTGTGTTACTCTCAGGGTTTACTATTTTTAGTATCTTTTTTTCTTTTCCTTTGGGAGAGAACATCCAGGGAAACAAGGGATGGTTGCTATGGTACATAAATAAAAATAAATTAGCAAGCAGGAGGAAAGGCAAATTGGTAAAGTCAGGAAGGAAAGCAAGGCCACTAGTGAATTTGTATAAGTCGGTGGAGAGGGGGAAACAGGGGAAAGGAAAAACTTGATGTCCTGTCAGAGTTCACAGTCTTTGAACAGTGCCTTACCTCATCATGCATTGCCATCTTCCATTCTTTTTCCCTTCATTTCTCTATCCATTTGTAAAAAGCTTTACTGATGGCCTTTGTTTTCACATTGCAAACATTTTTGGATTACCCCTATTCCATGAGAGGTTTCTTGTAACAAAGAAAAAGCATCATGGAAAACCAACAAGAGAATGACCTCAACTGAATGTGCATACAACATTCCACATCTGTAGAACCAACTATACATCTTTTTTCAATAGAGATCTATTTTCTGTTCATCCTTTCCTCCAAATGGTTCAGAAACAGAGAAAAGAAAAACAAATTCCTTTAACATATATATAGTTAAGAAAAACAAATTATTTGATTGACTTTATACAGTATCTGTCTCTCCTACCTATTTTCCTTTCAATCATCAATCTATCATCTATCTGTCCATCTATCCATCTATCCTTCTATCCATCTATCCATCTATCTATCTAGCCTATGTGTCTATCTACCTACTTAACTAATTTTCTATCTGTCCATTTGGCTTCCTGTCTTCCTTTCTGTCCACCTGGCTCTTTCTCCATTTTTATATAGCCATCTTACACCTGTCTGTCTACTTTTCAAGGTCTGTCTACCTGATTTTGTAACCCAAATCCCTCTGAGCAGTCACTTATTGCTCTGGAATTATTGAAAGACCATTTTTTCCCCTGAAGTATTACACTCAGTTTTGCTAGGTAGGTGATTCTTGGTTTTAATCCTAGTTCCTTTGATTTCTGGAATATTATATTTCAAGTACTCTGATCCCTTAATGTAGAAGCTGCTAGATCCTGTGTTATCCTCATATTTCCACAATACTCAAATTGTTTCTTTCTGGTTGCTTGCAATATTTTCTCCTTGACCTGGGAACTCTGGAATTTGGCTACAATATTCCTAGGAGTTTTTCTTTGAATCTCTTTCAGAAGGTGATCAGTGGATGCTTTCAATGTTTATTCTTTTCTCTGGTTCCAGAATATCAGGGCAGTTTGCTTTGGTAATTTCATGGAAGATGATGTCTAGGTTCCTTTTTTTTGATCATGGCTTTCAGGTAGTACCATAATTTTTAAATTGTCTCTCCTGGATCTTTTTTCCAGGTCAGTTTTTTTTCCAATGAGATATTTTATTTTTTCATTCTTTTGGTTTCATTTTTTAATGTCTTGATTTCTCATAAACTCATTAGCTTCCATCTGCTCCATTCTAATTTTTAAAGAATTATTATCTTCAGTAAGCTTCTGAACCTCCTTTTTCATTTGTCTAACTCTGCTTTTTAAAGCATTCTTCTCCTCATTGGCTTTTTGGGCCTCATTTGCCATTTGGGTTATTCTATTTTTAAAGGTGTTCATTTCTTCAGCACTTTTTGGAGTCTCCTTTAGAAATCTGTTGACTTGATTTTCATGATTTTCTTGCATCATTCTCATTTCTCTTTCCAATTTTTACTCCATCTCTCTTACTTGATTTTCACAATCCTTTTTGAGTTCTTCCATGGCCTGAGACCATTGCATATTTATTTTGAAGGTTCTGGATGCAGAAGTCTTGACTTATATCTTCTTCTGATGGTATGTATTGTTCCTTCTCATCCAAAGGATGGAAGAAAATACCTGCCCACCAAGAAAATTGTCTTCTATTGTCTTATTCTTTTTTCCTTTTTTGGGCATTTTGCCAGCCAGTTATTGGACTTTTGAGTTCTCTGTCAAGGAGAGGCTATACTCTGGGGATCTGTAAGTTGTCAGTTCCTCCAAGGTGGCACAATCAAGGGAGAGGAGTTTCCTCCTCTCATGGCTTGTGCTCTGTTTTATAAACAGAATTCTCTCTCCAGAGCCTCCACCAGCTCCACCATGCGAACCAGCACTCCTCCTTACCCCAGGGCCTCCACTCAGAACTGAGATTTGGATCAGCTGCTCAATTACCCTAGGGGCCAGGACTTCAACAATGGAAGCTGCTGCCTGGGGCCATGGCTAGACCACTGCATTCCCTTCTCACTGAGATGAAAGAGCTTTCTCATTGACCTTTGAAGCTGTCTTTATCATTTGTGAGTTGAAGAATCTGGGACCAGCAGCTGCTGCTGGTGACACCTTGAAGCCTTGTGCAGTCCTGTCCCCGTTGTAGAACAGTCAAGGCTGCTCTGTGCTCTGCTCCACACCCAGTTTGAGAGACCTTTCTTGTCAGCCTTCCAGGTTGCCTTGGACTGGAAATCTCTTTCACTGTGCTGTTTTGTGGTTTCTGCTGCTCAAGAATTTAGTTAGAGTCCTTTTTAAAAGTATTTTATAGGCTTTGGAGGGAGAGCTTCTAGAGGTGTCCTTCTACTCCACCATCTTGGCTCCACTCCCATAAAAACTGTTTTAATCATATGTATTAAAATTATCCATTTTCTCTCCTGTGATTCTCTGTGTTCTTTTTTCTTCTGTTTTGGTCATGAGCATTATTCCAATCCATAGTTCTGAGAGTTAATATTTTCCCTTGTTCCTCAATTGGTTTATAATTTTTATATATCAGTCAAATGTACATTTGGAACTTATTTTTGTAAAGGGTGTTAGATATTGGTCTAAATTTAATTTCTCTCATAACACTGTTTTGGTTAAATATTGAGTCCTTATACTAATAACTGGCGTCTCTGTGTTTATTGAATACTAGCATATATGAGATATATTTGCTGTCATATATTGTTTCCCTAATTTTTTCTGCTGTTTTTTTAACCAGTACCAAATTATTTTAAGAATCATTGATTTTTAATATAGTTTGAAATCTGGCACCAATAGGTCACCTTTGTTCCACTTCTTTCTATTATTTCCTTTGATGTTTTTTGACTTTTTTTTAACTTGATACGATTATTGTATTAGCACAAATGGATCTTGGGAAATGGTTTCTTTATTTGAGGTCACACTGCATATTTCCATTGGACTGAAACCATTTATAATGTTTTACAAAATTGTAACTTTAAATAATAAAAAATCGAATAAATGTGACCTTTTATGGGACTCGTTATTCTTATTAATCAATACCTAGCCAATTCTTTGTAGTGTGATTGGTATGGCAATGGACAAGTAAAATATGTAGCATATTTATCTTTATTATGACTTACTCTACCCATGAACAATTGATATTTCTCCATCATCTAGGTCAGGGTGGGGCCTTGAGGCCCCAGTTGGCCATCTAAGTCCTCAGGTGAAGCCATTTCAATCCAAACTTCACAGAATAAATCCACTCAAAAGGATTTATTCTGAATAATTTGAACTTAGTCAAAGGTGGCACTTAAGAACCTAGAGAGTCACATCATGACCCCCAGGCTGCAAGTTCTCTGCCCCGATCTACTTCTATCTTTGTCTCTCTAAACCATAGTTTGTACTTGTATTTATATAGTTCTTGTATATCTTCTGTATCTTGGCAGGTAGAGTCTCAAAGATTTTATAATTCTATAGATATTTTCATAGGGAATTCTCTCTATATCTTTCTTCTGGATTCTACTAGCATTTTATAAAATGCTGATCATATGTGTGAATTTATTTAATATCTTTCAAATTTGCTGAATGTTATCCTTATTTTTCCTAGCGTCATGATAGTCTCATGGACAGAGTGCTAGACTTCAAAGTAGGAAACAAAAAATGTAAGATTCTTGAAGGCAGAGATTTTGGTATTGTTGTTTTTGGAGGTTTTGTTTGTCTTTAAAATATTGCTTATCTCCAGCAACTAGCCAAGGATCTCAAACAGATTAGACTTTTAATAAAAGTATGTTGAAATCAAGTTCAACTCAGCCCTGTTACCATCTTGACTTTAGATAGACAGCAACATCTCTGGGTCTATTTTCTCAACTGTCAAATGAAGATAGTAATACTTATGCTGCAAACCACAGAATTGCAGCACTAGGAGGAATTTCAGTGTGTTTTTTCTCATCCAATCTTACCTCAACAACAGTCACCTTTAACAACAGATCCAACATGTGCTTACCCAAGCTTTGGTTAAAAACCTCAATGAAAGGGAAATCACATTGGTATGCTCAGAGGATCCCAAATAAGGATATGCATCTAAACCACTTTGTAAGAAGTTAAAGAAAGCCTATTGGAATGTGTATGTTATTATTATAATATATATTTTCTCTTCATGTGCCCCTCCTACCACACTTTTTAGTTCTTTCCCTAGATTACCAAATATTTGAGCTGGTAACTGTGTCATTCATAGTTTACCCCTGCTCCTAGTGTTGTGCTCATAAATATTTAATAACTAGCTCACTGAGAAAAAGTATTCACAACCCACTTTTAAGTTTAGTCTGAATGATTAATATTTTTCAATAACTTTTGTAAATACAGACAATCAATAAAACAAGTCAAATCCTGATTCATGGCATTTGCCAATTTCTGAAGGGTAAATACATTAAAAAGAAAGGAAGGAAGGAAGGAAGGAAGGAAGGAAGGAAGGAAGGAAGGAAGGAAGGAAGGAAAGAAGAGAATTATTGCTTTTGGCAAGCAGCCTTGATCTACTTGATTACATTTACATTTTTTAAAAGGGAGGTGGAAAAGGGAAAATAAAATAGATTGTGTTCACCAGGAAAAGGCACAAAGGAATCTTTCAAAATAAAAAACAAAAACTGCTCTTCTCTTACTCATGACATCTATGAGTAATTTTGTCTCAAGTTGGCCTAAGAACTTAACTTTCTGTTTGAGTCATGTCCCCTCCTAACTTCATCAAGAGTGGAAAGGGAAGTTAGTCGTCTTTTGGCCTACTTCTAGGGTTTATTCTTGGAGTGAGGAGTGATGAAAACATTACTGCTTATTATTCTTAGAATATGTACAGACCACTTTGCCTTGATCAGGGGCTAGTGTAATTCTTGTAAAATAACAATTGTTTAAATCATTTGGTGAGGCAAACATAGTTCTGGGAACACCCTGCTGAATCCATACAAGAATTAAAGGTCTTGTGATGGATGAGAGAGCAAGATATAATTGGTGCTTTAATAAATACATTCTGACTTGGTAATCTACTCAGATAAATCAGCAGAAAATGCCCTGTCCAAATCAAATTACTAAGGAATGGTATAAGAACAATGACAAATGTCTTATACAAAATTGGCTGCCATATGGATACGGTCATCAGGAAGACAGAAATAAGATTTATTTGTGTTTAGAACTTTTTTCAAGATGCTCACTGCTAAACAAACACCATGAAGGAGGTGGTTAGTCATCAGGTTTCTTACTTTAAATTGTCCTAGGTGACTGCCTTTAGTTATCTTCTGAGTCATTTGAACTAAGCATTTCTTTCCTTGAATGAAATCCGGCTTGGAGAGGTTAAGCCTGGTGGAGATATAAAATGGGAAGAGTTTGAATGACATGGGAGGAACCAAAAGAATAAGCTACCTGATGTTGGAGACATTAGAAGGTAGAAAAAAGAGTATGAAATTAGGGCTGACTGGTGCTTATGGAACTGCTCACTTTTCCACCTCTAATAAAATTAAAGCTAACACCTATGTTTGGAGATACTTCACCCGACTCTTCTACACTAGTTATACTTTTGGCAAATTCAGCGAATATTCACTGAGTGCCTACTCTGCATAGTGTTTGAGGCACTGAGCTAAGCCCTGACAATTCAATGAAAAAAATGACATATACTGCTATGGTTCACCCTTTGTTCTCAAAGAGGGCAAGTGACATCACAAGGATATCTTCACTTGGGTTTAAGTGAGACAAAGCTGCACAAAGTTTTCAGTCTCATTTTTTCCCACAGTCATCAAAATCCAGAGGCAAGACATAAATCAAGATGATGGTCAATAGCCCAGGTTGTAGCTGGTGACTTTAGCCTTTCCAAATTAAGGTCTTTCCCAGTCTGCTTTTGCCTTCAAAGAGCTTGCTATCTCTAAGAGAATGTGGGCTCTTCATGGGGAGTAACTATTCCCTTTCTTTATATAACTAGAACTTAATATAGTACCCAGAAAATAAAAGATATTTATTTTGCTTTTCAATTGATTGACTGATATATAGGAAAGATACGGGAATTCACAAATTAGGATGATTCAAAGAAAAATATGGCAAGGAGGCAAGTAGAGTTCTACATACGAGATTTTAGAAAAAAATGAGGAGAGATAGCACTGTTGACCAAGGCAGGGGAGAGGGAAGGGAAGAAAATCAGAAAATGCTTTGTGAAGGAAGTTGTAGCTGAGTTGTTTATTTCTACCCTAAATGTCAAATATATAACCTGGATACTGTTAGATGATAAAAGATATATTAAGACCATTATATGATTTACTATCTGAGATGACTGGGCATCTTTGTAAGTTACATTAGAAGAATTTTACTAAACAAAAATTTATCAAGTATCTGCTACTTGCACAACACTGAGCTAGGCACTATGGAAAAGAGAACGGGCCAATAAATAATAGCCCCTTCTTTTATTGAGCTTACCATTTAGGTGGTAGACTGAATACCAACCCTGATAATTACATGTCATCTGATTTGTGCATAAGAGAAATGCTGATTAAAATATTATGCAAAGATATCCATTAATTCACCAGCACTAGCAACAGCAACTGCAACAATAATAACTAGTATTTACATAAATTTTCAAGTTTGCCAAGTACTTTAGATATATTACCTCATTTGACCCTCACAACAACCCCGTGAGGTAGATACTTTAATTATCCTCATCTTACAAATAAGGAAACTAAAGCTGAGAGAGGTTGTCCAGGTCACATATCTTCTTTGTGTCTGAGGCCAAATTTGAACTCAGGTCCTTCTGACTTTAAATCCAACATTATATCCATTGCACTACCTAGCTGCCAAATATTTGAGTGTGTGCTTCATGTCATAGTAAGCTTCCTAAGTTTGTGGAATCAGGGACTTCATGGAGGAAAATCCTTCGCCATTGTGTTTTAAACTCAACTCAAAAGCCCCAAATGTGAAGGACGATGCCTCTGACTTTTATATGTTCACTCTAATTCTCTTGAGCCTTGATCCTGAATCATCAATTGCCAACTGGATAGTTTCAATTTTAAAATAAAAAAATAAACTCTACAGTTTTCTATTTTTAAGGTGTTATTTTCTTTAGTATTTTTTGGGTCCCCTTTAGCAAGCAGTTGACTTGTTTTTCATAGATTTCTTGCATCATTCTCACTTCTCTTCCCAATTTTCCCTCTACTTCTCTTATTTGCTTTTCAAAATTCTTTTTGAGCTCTTCCATGACCTGAGATCAATGCATATTTTCCTTGGAGGCTTTGGATATAGGAGCTTTGACTTTTCTGCCTTTTGTTTGGTCTTCCTTGTCACCAAAGTAAGATTCTATAGTCTGACTCTTTTTGGGTTTTTGCTCATTTCTCTAGCCATTTACTTGATTTCTGAGCTCTTTGTCAAGGTAATTCTCTGCTTCCAGTGGTAGTGTGGGGGGATACTGTCAACCTCTCTATCCCCCAACAATCTGTGGGCCTAGAGCTCAAGAAACAGCTGCTGCCACAGCCCCTGCTGCAGCTACCATGAGCTCTTTCACCTCTTCCACAACCCTGGGGCTAGGGCCAGACCACTCTACTATCTCTTACACGTCCAACAAGTTTTTCCACTGACTTCCAATTTGTCCTCAGCGTTTTGGGGTTGAAAAGTCTGGAAACTGCCACAGGTGCCAGAGATTCAGTCTCTCTAGGCCTGGTCAGGTTGGCACACACTGGACTACACTCTTCCCCCTGTATGGAGTGATGGATGCTTCTCCTCTTCCAGACTGTCTTGGGCTGGAGATTTGCTTCACTTGGTCATTCTGTGGGGTCTGTAGTTGCAGAATTTGTTTGGAGTCATTTCTTACAGATATTTGGCTGGGCTTAGGGGAGAGCTCTGTAAGTCCCTACTTCTACTCTGCCATCTTGGCTCTACCTCATTTCTCTACAGTTTCAAAAAAGAAGTTATCTTTTCCTTCTTTTCCCCCCTTTATAATGAGGTATGTTTTTCTCTACTTCCCATATCCCTTCCTGGACAAAGAAAAAAATTTTAAAAAACTAGACATTTTTAGCAAACATTCATAATAAAGCAAAATAAAAAAAAACCACAGTAGCCTTGTCTAAAAATATGTCTCTCTGCAGCTTAGGTCCATCACGTTCCTCAGTAAGTAGGTAGCATGCTTCTTCAATAGTTTTGCAATCGTGATTGTTTACTGCATTTTTCAGTTTTTTCAATGTTGTCTTTATAATTGTTATGATATAATTTGTTCTCTTGATTCTTCACACTTTACTCAGTTTATGAAAGTCTTCCTAGGTTTCTCTGGAATCATCCTTTTCGTCATTTCTTAAAGTACAATAGTATTACATTGCATTCATACACCATGATTTATTCAGTCATTCCCCAATTGATCTACAACCCTTTAGATTCTAGTTCTTTGTTACTACAAAAATAGCTACAATAAATAAGTTTTTCTATTTATTTCATGTCTTTGGGGTACAAGTATAGCAGAGAGAGCAGAGTCAGGGGTATGCACCATTTAGAACTTATAGATGTAGTTACAAATTGCTTTCCAGAATAAGTGGACGAGTTTACAGCTCCATCAACAATACGTTAATGTGCTTGTTTGTCCACAGCCTCTTCAACATTTGTCATTTTCCCTTAATATCATCTTCTTTGAATTTGTTAAGAATGAGGTAGAACAGTAGAATTGCCTTAATTTTCATTTCTTTAATTGGGCATGTCAAACATTTATTTTTTTCACATAGCTCTTTATGATTTTGATTTCTTCCTTTGAAAGCTGTCAACAGGTAGACATATTTTCCCCAAAATCCATTTATATTTCTAATTTCTTTACTTATGTTGAGGCTGCTATCATTCTTTCACTCACCTATATTCACAACCTTGAAATTGTCCCTTTCGTCTAATCAGCTGCCAAGTCTTATCTATTCTACCTCTAGAAAATATTTCACATTCATTCCCTTCCCTCCACTCATGGATCAGCCATTACCCTAGCTCAGGCTCCTCTTATCCACTACAATAGTGACTCTACTTGATGCCCTATCTCCAGTCTTTCTAGAGTACTCCATCTTCCACAAACTACACAAGTTGATATTCCTAAGCTACAGGTCCCAGCTTTGTCACTTCCTTGTTCCAGAACCTCAAAGGGCTCTGCCTAGTCTCCAAGATAATATAACAATTCCATCATTTAACTTTTAAAGCACATTCTAGTTCAGTTTCAGTCTGTCTTCCCGAAATTATTGCACATCTCTTAAAATTACAACCAAACATTGCCACTTTCTTTTCCCCATGTACAGCATTCCATTTCCTAGCATTGTGTATAGTATTAAATACTATACACATATTAATTTCTATCAATAGAATAAAAGCTCTTCATGTTTGTCTTAGCAACCTTAAAGACCTAATACAGTGTCTGGTACTTAGTAAATGCCTGTTGAATTGAACTGAAGACATTTTAGGCATCGGTAACACTTTTGGGGAGGCAAAGAGGAAGAGAGGTGCAAGGCATAAAGATAATAACACTAATCCTGGTTGACTTTAAAATACAAAGAGACAGATGGAGAAAAGATAAGGCTGGAGAAGTAGGATTTTGCCACACTATAGAGGCCTTGATTGTCAAATATTCATTAGACAAGTACTTAAAGATCCAGTACTATAGGAAAGGCATTTTGCTGGGCTGTAGGGGAGAGGGGGTGGGGACAAAAAGATAAATAAAACATAGGATTTACCCATGAAGGACTTAACAACAAAAGAGGGACCTACTCCAATTACCTAGTACTTCCGTAGTACCCTAACTTAAAAATATTTGCTTTAGACTTTGGTTCTTTATTACTCAGAATACAGAGCTTTTTGAATAATAGAATTTGAAGAATAGAATTTTGAATAATAGAATAGCTTTTATTTTAAAGTTCTCCATCAGTGCTATTTTCCATTTGAGTGATGAGACTGATACCCTGACGTTAAACGCTAAGAGCAACTTCTCAAATTTCACTTTCCAAGCTAAGAAAAGCACAAAGAAATATTAATCAAACCTGGTTTTCTGTCCTACAAATTGGGGAATAGTAGTTTTTGACTGAATTCCAAAGGGCAATGCTCTGTTTTACATAATGTGGGAAGACTGCATATGCTATGCCCTAGTATAAAGACAATGGTGGATATGAATTCTCCTCATTTGATCATCCTAGGTGTTCAGTATCATTTGGCTGTGACACCAAGAAACTGCAATGCAGCTAAGTACATACAATATTGGGCATTCTAGTTATTATATTATTATATTTCAATAACCTCTCTTCAGATGAAAATCATCATGCACCAATAGGCTGGGTTTGATATCAGAAGACTTTGATTAAAATTCTGACTCTGGCACTTGCTAGTTGTACATGACTTATTCCAAGTGCCCTTCACCTCTCTGGGCCATAGTTTACTCACCTACAAAATCAAGAGATTAGACTAGAGTGTTTCTAGTATCTCTTCCAGTTCTAAAACTTGAAAATTCAGGACACCATGGCAAAAGGGGTGGGCAGAAGCGTTCAGAGTGATACTTTTAGGGTTTTATAACACTTTAAAAAACCCACAACTTTTCTTTTCCCATAATTCTTTCATATTTCTAAACTTAATGATTCCTTCCTGGATTTAGTGTTAAGTAGGAGGAAGAATGTAGGAGTGAACTAGAATATACTTCTCTCTCCCCTGCATTCAGGGAAAACAACCTTCCAACAAGAAGTGCAGTGATGAATGGATACCCCTACACTGAAGAAGAAATTTTAAAACAAACAAACCACAACACAATGTTTCCTTTGTTCCTAATTCCTCTTCAAATCTGAAGGCAGGGACATTAATCAAGTAAGAAGATGACAGCCTTCTCTCTGCTGTCAGATCCTAAAGTTTGCATGGTATAAAATTTATCTGGCATGCTAGTTGATAGCTCTGGTAAGCTTTGCTGAATGTTAGTTCTTTTATCATTTATTCAGTGGACGAAGACAAGAGGAAATTGGCTCTCAGAACTGCTTGACACTATTGCTAGCCAAGAAGTCAACATCACTCATACAAGCAGGGCTGTATTACTTGGAAACAGAGCTCAACTGGCCCTTTGCCAATTGGAGCCGGTAAAATGGATAAATACCACTTGGTGGAGTTCCTTAGTTCCCAAGCACATTTTATTTTTCACAGTAATCAGGGAGCATAAATAATTCCATTTGTGGATTTGATTGCAACCAGAACATTTGGGTGTTCTATCTTCTACGCTGATTTTTTTGGCTTCTAGGCTAAAAGGAAAACAAAGTGTGCTGCACAACAAATCTAATACACAAATCAAAAAGATGAGTAATCCATAGGAGAACAGCATACAATCAAACAAAAGCATTTAAAATTCAGCTTCACCTTATTTGTGCCTTATATAAACTCTTCTCAAATACAGGAAATGATCTTTGCCCCTATTTTTATGGGGACCAGGTATACAGTAGAACCAAATCACCATCACCCCACCCCCAAAAAAGTAAGAAGAGAATTAAAATATTCTAATATTTTCAAAAGTAAAACATCTTTGACACAGTATTCTAGTTAAATGTCTCAGGTGAAGGTAGCTTTTCATCTAAAGTATCTGTGTAATAATTTCAATTCTTCATTTTATTTTGTTAGTATAAACTGAGACACAGGTCCCTGATCCTTGTAAAGTTTCCTTTATTGATTTTGGATATTTCCCAACCTTTAATTGTTTCCTTTCGTAGCATACTCACTTTGATACCGTTTCTTGTTCCTATCTTTAGTCAGATGCTTCCATTAATACTTAGTCTTAGAAGATTCTTTAAGAGATTTATTGGCCTACTTCCTTTAAGTAGATTATTAGATGACTCAGCTTATTACATGTAATTAATTTTAAAAGGATGTACTGAAGGAGATAAGTGTAGAGGAATTTTGTTATTACCTTGTATATGTGAGTATATACATGCATACATATGTATATAAACATATGTATATAAATATATAGATAACATACATTTGTTTACATATATACACATGTATGCATGTGTGTGCATATATGTATGTATATTAACATATACATGTGCATATACATACACACATTTATTTAAGGTGATGGACTTAACTTAAAATTATTCCTCCCAGGGCCCACTTCAAATTTTTATCTTAAAGAAGGCCTGCACAGTCCTTATTTGAGGAACAAATATTGTCACCAACACTATTTCCTTATTCTCATATGTCAAGCTACTAACACCAGCTCCCGTCTGTGTTTTCATGATGTGAGGAACTGAAGACCTATTTCTGAAGGCCTTATTTGCTTCCATCTTCTCTTTGATAATTTGTGGTTTACCTGTCTGACCTTGAAAATTTGAACTTACCTTAGCCTCATATCAAACCACTTGGTGTTAATGACAAAATATTATTTCTGTATATTCAGAACTAGATCGTTCAATTAACAGTAAGGCATAAAGGCAAGCCTAGACTTGAACTTGCTGCTTTCCATATTACACAAGTGGGTGGGAAAAAAAAAAAGATCAAACTAGTGAAACTAGCTCTAAGAACAAAGCAGACCCTGGAAATCACTGAAGCAAGGGTTGGGGTAAAGGGAGAGAAAATAACTCTGTGCAGCAAACCAGAAAGGTTTTCAGCTTACAAAAATCCCAATACCATGCCCCGACTCTTTCCATTCATTTTGTGATGATGACTTCTATCAAGCATGAAATTCAAATTCTGAGGGCAATCCAAACTGATGTCTTTAGAAATAAAGTTGCTTTAAGTTGGCAACAAATTGGACACAACCTCTCCTCTCTCTGCTGTCTTCAGTGAGGCAAGATCTCAAAATGTCTCATACTTTAGGGTGTTTTGGCTTTTACTACCAGTTAATTGTATGTGGAAGGGACTACTAAATATGTTCATAAGCCCACTGTAAGTTCCAGTTAGTACCTCAGTTCATGGAACTCTCATATTCTGCAAGAGATCAAATGTTGGAGGATCTCAACCACCACCATTGCTCCTCCCACCCCTTACCCTGCCCCAAACACGAAGTTTGTTTCTGTACCAAATAAGAAATTCACCACAGGTTTTTTGTTTATTTGTTTGTTTTTACACCTCAGCTTTGCTCCAATGTTTTAAAACTCTTCAAAAATGAAAAATAAGGGATATTACATTAAGAAATCTTTGGCAGTGCCAGACAAAGTCAGGTTTAAAAGATTGCAGGACATTTCAGAGCTTAATAGAACAAAACAAAACATGCCTTTCAGAATAATTCCTTTTTTAAGACTGAGACAGTAAAGACTTAAGAGCAAAAAAAAAGGCAGTATTAATTTGTTTGCCAAGAAACCTTTCTCTATTTGGAAGATACCATACCCTTTCACTCAATAATGTGGTTTTCTTATTTTTTTCTTGTTTTATCAAGAGAGAAAAAGCAAAGCACTTTCCCGAATATTATTTGTTTATTATGATTTATTTTGCATGATAGCTATTTTAAAGTTATATTTCTAACAGTAAGCTCCGTGATGACTAATACTCATATCTCACTCAATACCTGGAAATGTGAGGTACATATTAGGTTCCTATTAAGTGTTTATTCAATGACTATGAGAAAGAAGTTGAGAAGTTAGAAAAGAAGAAATTTAGAGAGGAAGTTAGGAAGTATCTTAGGGAGTAACTTGGAAGGAAGGAAGGAAGAAAGGAAGGGAGGGAGGGAGGGAGGGAATGAGGGGAAATTGAATGATCATTCAATCAAGCAAAGCTTAAAGATTAATTTACAAGCAATCCATGGTAATAAAAATATGGAATTAGAAGTCAAGTTTCCTGACTCCCACTCCACTGCATGGCTTTGATGATTTTGTTTACTATCTCAACATATGAAACATTTTAAGAGAATAATCCTTCTCATTAACTATAAATACTTATACAGCCATATGTTTATTTCTCCAAAACCTTTGTTTCAAAATTCCAGGTATTTTGTTTAAATGATGAAAATACACTAGCTCCTAAAACATGACACATTTTTTTCCTTTGTTTTTACTCCCTCAAGATTTTAAGCTCATCTCACGTACTACCTTTTACATGAAAACCTACCTAATCCACCCCCATAAATAGCAAGTGTCTTCTCTCAAAAAAATTACCGTACATTCATTTGGTTTTTTTTATGTTGCTTTTATTTATTTATGTGTATTTAGTTATTAGGTGCATGTGTTATTTCCTGTAGATACTAAGATATCTGAAAGCAGGGACTATTTTTTTTTCTCTTTTTGTATCACCAGCAACTTGCATAAGGCTTGGCACATAGTAGTCTTGTGTTTGCTGATTTATGAACAGTTGATTAATTTTTATCCAAACTTTCAGTACCCTACTGACACAACTTTTTTCTAATTCACAATACAATTAATTTATTCAACAGTATTTACTGAGTACTTATTAAATGGAAGCATTATTCTTCAGATCATACAGTGTCCACTGGATAAGAGTTTCTTTACCTTTTATCATATCTCCTGGACCCCTTTGGCAGTTTGGTGAAATCTATGGATCCCTTCTCAGAATGCTGTTTTTAAATGAATACAATAAAATGCAAGGGATTGCAAAGGAAATTATATGTGTGTATGTGTATACATATATATATATATATATATGTATACACATACACATATATACACACACATACACACAAATCAATCTATCTAGCTATCTCTCTATCCCTATCCATCTTTACATAATTCATTTCTGGAGGATATGTATATCTGTGCTAAAAACTCCTGCTAGACATCACTATTTTGATGCATGTTTGTCACAGACTTGTGTTCATCTTTCATTGCCAAAGAAGACCATGTCATCAGAGAAATGACATGACTTGCACTTGACTTTGTTTTGAGTGAGGGAGGGCTGTGCAGGTCACCAGTCTCACTTCTCCTCCAGAGTCATTTGAATCCAGTGACCAGATATTCATCAGGATGACTGGAAATGACCCAGGATGCACTGGGAGACCTTGGGCCCTTTAGGTCAAGGTCTTTGTAGGTACTCAATAAAAGCAGTTAGTGTGGTCAGCATTGGTGTAGTCTGCCATGTTGGACTTTTATGATCATTTAAGGGTAGTTTCTGTCCCATAGTGAGATATACTGAGCATGATCCATGAAACCTGAAGTTTCTGCACTGTCATTCTGCTTTCTATCCTGACATCTTTACAGATTCCAATGTTTCCACTGGGAAAACAAATAAACAAAAAATCTACCATGAAACATTTTGCAGGGACACACTGGTCACATACCCCTAGTACACATTTCAGGTTATAAAATGTTAGCAGTTGCCATAGCAATTCAATTGGTCTCTAAGGGTATGTAGCATTTTTCATTCTATCAATCAGAAATAAAGTCTATGGTACAATATTATAAGATGTCAACCCCGTGGAGAGGAAAATATGGATAAAACAACTGGAGGATCATTGGATAAATGATAAATGTGGTCCTGGAGCTATAGAAGTTTGGAAAACAAAAACTTTTTTCAAATCATAATGCCCAGGAGCTATTTTAAGGAATGAATTGTTTAATTACCCAGTAAATAAAGAATAGCACTTTCAGCAAAAACATATAAATATATAATAACATATTAATATTTGCTATTTCAATTTCTCATTGCGAGTATTTGATGTCTTAGCATTTTAATTCTAAAAAAAACATACTTCAATAAGCCACTTAGTTCAAATTCATCATTTCAAGCATGAGGAAAGAAAAGTCCCCCAAATCTTTAATGAGTTGCTCCAAAACCATGTAGCTAGCAGAGAACAGAGCCAGAACTAGAATTCAGGTGTCCTGACTATAAATTTATCACATTAAACAGTAAGGGGGAAGAGAAAGGAGGAAGCACTTGCCAAGTTCTTACTATGTACCAGGCACTGGGCTAAGCACTTTACAAATATTATCACATTTAATCATTAAAATAACTAATTATTTTCTATAACTATTCAGAAAAAAAGATAAATGATAAAATCATAAATAAATAAAAGATTTGTGATGTTTCAAGCAGGGGAAATCTTATTGTAGAGAATTCCTCCATGGACACAAAAGGACCACCCATCTATGACCATTTATGACCTAGTTCTAGAGAGCCGCCCGAAGAACACAGAGGTTAAGAGACTTGATCAGAGTTATACAATTAATAGATTTCAGAGGTTGGATTTGAACTGAATTTTTTTTCTCCCTCCAAGTCTAGAACTCCATCTCCTAGGCCACACTGCCTCTTCTGCATGGAGAGAATGCCAGGCTTTAAGTCTGAGAGATCTAGGTTCATGTCATATTGGTGACACTTACTAGCTGTGACAATGCTTCAGAAGCAACATGGTCCAAATAAAAGCCTGATTAATTTGGAATCAAACGACTAGTTTGAATTCTAGTCTGATACTTACTACCTATGTGACCTTAATTAAGTCTTTTTACTGTCTCTGGGCTTCAATTCCTCATCTGTACAACAAAATAAGTAGGTCTATAAATGTTTTTTTTTTCCGCCCTATATTTATGTATCTCCCTGAACAATTTTTTTCATCTGTAAAAAAGGAATGGAGGCAGTGAGGAGGCACAGTGGATAGAACACTGGACTAGGAATCAGGAAGACTCATCTTCTAGAGTTCAAATCTGGCCTCAGATACTAGCCATGTGATCCTGGGTAAGGCAGTTAACTCTGTTTGCCTCAGCTCCTCATCTGTAAAAGAAGCTGTTCAAGGAAATGGCAAACCATTCCAGTATCTTAGGCAAAAAGACTCCAAACAGGGTGAAGAAGAGTCAGTAATGACTGAAATGACTCAACAACAACGATGATGAAAGGGAATAATAGTAACTGAAGTATTAACTTCACAGGGTTTTCTATGTGGTTCAAATGATAAGAGGTCAGACAGTCATCATCATCATCATCATCGTCATCAACATCAACAATTCTTCTTAATATTACCTTATATAATATTACCTTATATATGTGGCTTACAAGGAACTTCATATATATATATATATATATAATTTCTTTTTATTCTCATTACATATGAGAGTAGAAGATGAAAGTAGTATTATCTCTGTCTCAAAGAGGAGGACACTGATGGCTCCTTAAAAATATAAAGATGTAAAACACTAATAATAGAGGAAATTCAAACCAGAAACAACTCAGATTTTATCTGGCACCTAGCAAATTAATAGTGTCCACAGAAAAGAAGGAATATTGCTAGGAACTAACTAGTTTAAACATTCTGGAAGGCACTTTGTAATTTTTCTTTAAAAATGATTAAAATCCTCATGCATATTAATTCTGAGATACCACTCCAAGTTAAATATGTTCAAGAGGTCAGAGACAGAAAAAAAAAGGTTCCATAAATGTCAAGATATACAAAGAAGTATTTTTTTATTCCAGCAATATAAACCAAATGAAAACAAAAACTGGGAACAAAGCAGGTGTCCATCTCTTGTTGTTCAGGCATTTTCTGTTATTTTCAATTTTTTGTGACCAACATTCGAGGTTTTACCGGCAAAGATACTGGCTTAGTTTTCTATTTCCTGCCTTAGCTTATTTTATAGATGAGGAAGCTGAGACAAATGTGGTTATGTGACTTGCCCAGGGTTACACAGCTAGTAGGTGTCTGGGGGCAAATTTGAACTCAGCCTTTCCTGACTCCAGGATTCTGTCTATCACACAACCTCAATGACCCAGCCCATCAGTAGAAGAAATGATAAAAAAAATACTGTAGTGCATATAGGTAATGAGATATTATAATACACAACAAAGACAACATAAATGTAAAGAATAATAAATTAAGTGCTAAGTAATTGTAATCAAGCATGATCTCAGAGAAAAACTGAGAAAAAATGAAATGTTTTTTCCTTCTTTGCAGAGGTGGGGCCTATGGATATGATGCTTGATTTTGCTCAACTGCTTTTTACTGTCCTCTTTCTTTATTATTGTTTGTTACAGAAGGAGGATATTCTAAAATAAATGTAATATAAAAAACACAGATAAGATAAACTGAAGTATATTAAAAAGTTGGTAGAGGAAAAGATTAAGCCTATCATCCCACACTACCCTAGGCTAAGAAGAAACACACAGATGTAGACATATCTATGTATCTATAAATCTGTCTGTCTTATCCCTCAACATTTCCCCTCAATGTCATCTTTAAGGTAGCTCCCACTTAAAAGAATTTAAATTTATTCTGCCTAAAGATTTTTCCATTTCCAATAGAAAAAAGAGGCTGTAAAAGAACTGACATTCATATTAAATTGTAAAGTTTTCAAGGCAATTCACAGTTGGGTCTCACAACAACTTTGTAAAGTAAGATGTACAGGTGCTATTAACATCAGAGTGGATAGAGTGTTCAAGGAGGATAAACATCTTTGGTGTGAGAACTTGCAGAGCCCTTGTCAGAGCTGTTCATCCACCTTTGGTGTCCGCCTGTCACCCAACTCTCACCTGTACCCCAAGATGCTGCAGTACATGTAGTTGCCATATCCCAGTAAAATCATGTCAGCAGATGGGCTAAACTAGATGGAGGGTAACCAACTGTCTTTAAACCCATTAGTGAGTTAAAGGGATGTCTATCCCAAAGACGTGAAGACTTTCCTCTGGCAGAATGAGTGTATGAGAATAATTTGTTCCAATAAACATAAAGGTAGCTGAAGCAGGTTCTGTGGAGCAGTTAGAGCTTGGTCAGACATGGAAGACACCAAGGTCATACACTGCATCTCAGGTCTTTGCCAGTCATCCTGACTTTTGTCCTTATACAGGACTTCAATAACTCTGGAAAAGATAGAAAGGCTGACTTTGTGGAACTCTGCCTCATTTAAATCCAATTCACACAGAAGTCAAAAACATCACCCCTTGATATCACTAGTCCTCTTTGAAAATGAAGGGCAAGCAGTATTAAACACTTTTTAACTTATGAAGAAACATAGGCAGCTTTTCAACCTGTCTCTTTATGTTTCTAAGTCTAGCTCACTGGCCACTAGGACACACTGCATATCGATGAGACATGCCTCATATGATTCAGTAGATATATTTTAGGGTCTGATTGCTTTCCTTCCCTTAATATCCTTTGTTGGACCAGGTTAAGATAGAGTCCCTGAGATCTTTTCCATGTCCTGCTTCAAGGAATAGCTCTGTGTGTCTAGAATAATATTATTTCAGAGTTGGAAGAGATCTCAGAAATTATCCAATCCAATACTTTCATTTTACAGACAAGAAAACGAAAGTGTATAAAGATGAAGTCAGTTGCTCAACATAACCCAGAGCAAGCTGGTGACAGAGCTATGATGAGACTCTAGGCAGGTAATGTGACCATCCCTTTACTGCTCCTTCTACCACAACATACTGCCTCCACTTGGTTCCATCTATTGATACCTTCTGACTTGACTAGCCTTGAGATCTAGTTTTTGGAACAAAAGTGTAAATGAGCTGGCAGGTCAGAAAGATTACCAGCACTGATTGATCTGATCTGCCTTCATAACTGACTCTTGGTTTCATGATTTCCTGCTTATATTTATCTGCTGAAATACATTTCCTCCTTCAAAGCCCTGCTCACTTCTCACTTGTCCATGAAAGCTTGCGTGATGCCTTCAACTGGATAGTATTACTGCTTCCAACCTTCTCAGAATGGTTTGAACCTCTCTTCAGCCCTAATGAAATCTTTGTATCCAATCACTCCCCCATTGATTTAGACTGTAAATTCTTTGATGGCAGGAACCATGCTATATCTCATTTTTGTTTGTTTGTTTTCTTAATTTAGTATGACCTAATAATATTTCTTGTACTTAATAGGAAATTTATCAGTGTCTATATTCAATTGTATTGGATTAAGATGAGTTCAGATGAGCTAAGCTGAATTTAATTGAGCTGAAAAGAAATGAATTGAATTAAACTGCCTCGTATTGTATTGAATTGAATTTTATTGAAGAATTCTGAGATTCCTGATATTGATCCTGAGCTAATGGGGTTACTGATACAGTAATAGAAGAACCTTATTTTCTCTGAAAGGGAATCCACTAGGGTCAATGTCAATGGTAGGAGTTACTATTCCAGAAATGACTGGGATATAAAAAGAAAAGACATCAATAAAACCAATCAACTAACCAAATGCTGATGGTTATCTTTCTCAAGACAAAAAGTAACCTTTAAGTTTTATAAATTAACCTGACAGCACATTAAACCCACATTATAACAATATTATCCTGAAGATTTAGGTGTAAATAACCTTTGGGGGTATGGGGGATATTATGCAGTTCATAAGATATTGGAATACCAACCCCTTTATGTATTTGTTTTTTTAATGTTTTATTGATATCTTCTCTCTCTCATGTCACCATAGTTATCTCCACTATTACTCCCCCATCTCCTCCCAGAGAGCTATACCATAGAATAAATAGTATATTATAAAGGAAAATAAATCAGTATAACTGATCAATATATTATGATAGTTCAAAAATTTGTAAGAGTTGTATATCTCCCACCTCTACAGAAGGGTGTTTTGTGGATGTCTTTTCATAACTCTTCATTCAGACTCCATTTGATCTTTATATTTTTGTGACATTTACTCTATTTTTCTTATGTAGTTGTTCTTTACCATTTACATTGTTATAGCTAAATAACTGTGTATACTGTTTTCTTGGCTCTGATTACTTCACTTTGGAACAATTTAATCTCTATCTATCTGCTTCTCTATATTAATCACACATCATTCCTTATTACACAGTAATACTCCATTACATTCATATTTCACAACTTGTTTAGCCATTTCCCAATTGGTAGCATCTATTTTGTTTCTAATTCTTAGTTATCTTAGCAATCTAATTCTTAGCTATCTTAGCTATCACAAAAATTGCTGCTATCTTTTGGAGAGCATGGGGATATTTTTCTTGATGGTATATTTTCCTTGGGGTATATACCCAAGTAATAGAATTTTTAACTTAAAATGTATGAATATCTTAGTCACTTTGAATGAATAATTCCCAATTTTTTTCTAAAGTGGCTGTACCATTCCACAATTATACCAATAATGTATTCGTATGCTTATTCGATAATCACTCTGACATTGATATTACCACTTTGTTTTGTTTTTTTTTGCAAATTTGCAGGATATGAGGCGAAAGGTCAGGATTGATTTGATTTTCATTTGTCTTATTATTAGAAATTTGGGCCATTCTAGCCTTTTATTTAAAGAAACCCTGAGGTGGATCCATTAGTATTCCATCCTTTTGGTGGATCTTGGGTTACATTTTCTGGTTTTTACCTTTTCTCTTAAAGTCTCTTGGGTGAGAGGAAGTCTTATAGTGTAGTATGTTCACTCTCTAGAGGAATTGACCTACAAGAAGATGTGGGTAAGAATCGCAAAAATTGAAAAAGTGTGAATCCACGGATATTCAAACCCCTGGAGAAGGTACCCCCAACAATAGGGTATGGGTCCACTGAAGTATCGCTATCTTTCTTGATGTGTTAGGCACAACTGCACTTCAGGTCTCTATGATATTAAAAACATAATATTATACCATAAAACAGAATTTTATCTTCTGCTTGGAGACATGGCCAAAATGTTTTTGAAGTTATGAAATGCAATTTTCCCAATAGTATATTGCTTGGGTGCATATGCCCTATTACCATGACAACATGGCAAATTCAAAACCCCAGATCAAGCAGGATAAAGACCAAATGTCACAGAAATAATGGATCAGCCAATGCTGGTTACAAGAAACGAAGTCAACTGTTGAAAATGCATACAGTTATTAGGAACTGGCAAAGTCTGAAAAACCTAGATTATATCTACTGATATTTTCTCTATCCACTGAAGAATTAGAACAGTTCTTCAAAAGGATCACTGAAAATTGCCCCAGTTAAATATGAGGTTATAAATAAGGTATTGCCATGAAAGCCAAATGAAATAGCACACTTGCAATAATTTAATCTGTATATGCTATAGAAATAGATTTACTACTACCTTATCACCAAAGAGCATGAGTCATTTAACAGACACACAAACTAAACAATGTACTGCACTCTCTGTTTGGCATCTTAGAAGGCGAGTTATAGGAATATAAGTCCAAAGCATGTGCTTTCTTCCTATCTTGTCAGGAGCCCCAGGGATGTGATAGGAGGATTTTTGATAGGGACCTTTGAGTCAGTCAGTCATTAATCTAGTAGTTGCTAAGTACCTATGAGGTGCCAAACACTATGTTAGTACTGGGCATATACACACACAAAAAACCACCACCTCCCCATAAAAAATACTAGTCCTTACTCACAAGGAGCTCATAGTCTGAGGACAGAAATAAAAAGTTTAGTTTAAACAAGATATAAATATTGATATATACAGATATCTATGTCTATCCATAGATATTTATCTTGTTTGTGCTAAGCTTCTTACATTTTGTCTCCTTCATTAGACTATTAGTCCTTCTGAGCAAGGACTGGTATTTTGTGTATGGGGGGTATACCTATACCTCATGGCAATACCTTTCTATAGAGATAGATGCCTGTATCTATTATTTATGTCTGTCTATATCTATCTATCTATCTGTCAGTCTGTCTGTCTATCTATCTTGAAGTCAGTGAAAATATTTCAGAATCTGGAGAAGTATCATCTTCAAGAAAGAGTAAGAAGGCCAGTGTCACCAGATTGCAGAGTATGTGTAATGGAGGAAGGTATGTGTGTGTTCATCTTTCATTACCGAAGAAGACCATGCCATCAGAGAAATGATGATATGACTTGCGCTTGACTTTGTTTTGAGTGAGGGAGGGCTGTGCAGGTCACCAGCCTCACTTTTCTTCCAGACCCATCTGAATCCAGTGACCAGATGTTCATCAGGATGACTGGAGATGACCCAGGATGAGGGAATTGGGATTAAGTGACTTGCCCAAGGTCACATAGTGAGTGTCAAGTGTCTGAGGTGAGATTTAAACTCAGGTCCTCCTGACTCCTTCACTGGTGCTCTATCCACTGCATAACCTAGCTGACCTTGAAGGAAGGTATAAGAAGATTGCAAAACTAGAAAAGGACCAAGTTCTTAATAACTTTAAAAGATAAACATGGGATTTCTATTTGATCTCAGAGGTGAAAGAAAACCACTAGAGTTTTGTTTCTGTTTTTCTTTTTAACAGGAGGACTGCACTTTAGGAAGATCAATTTGAAGGCTGAAAGGAGGATGGATTTGAAGGGGAAGAAATAAGGTTTGGAGACACAACAGCATATTATTGCCATAGTACATATGTAAGGTGATAATGACAGGCACCAGGGTGGTGGCAGTATGAGATGAGCACGGGGGAAAATATGAAAGATATTGTGATGGTAGAAATGACAGGTTTTGACATCTGACAGTATGGAAAAATGAGAGAGCATGAGGAGTTGACGACTTCTAGATTGTAAGCCTAGGTAACTTTATAGTAATTTTTGCATAAGAAGACTACAAGGTCAGTTTTGGACATGTTTTAGATTTCTACATGAGATTTGGTTTGAGATGCCTAATAGGCTGTTGGAGATGTGAATCCAGAGGTCAGGAGAAAACTTGGTATTAGACAAAATAAATCTGAGAGTCATTTGTAGAGCATGATAACGGGAGCTGATTAGATTACCAAGAAATATAGTATAGAGGAAGAAGGGGGTCTAGGACAGAGCCTTAGGGAACACATAATCTAGATAAGGATCTTGACAAGGAGACAGAGAATCAATAGTCACACAGGTAGGAGAATGAGGAGAGATCACTGTTGCAAAAACCTAGAGAAAAGAGAATATCAAGAGAAGAGAGTGATAGACAATATCCAAGGCTACAAAGAGGTTCAGAAGGATAAGGACTGAGAAAAGGTGATGAGATTTGGAAATTAGGATATCACTGGTAACTTTAGAGAGAGTAGTTTGGGTTTAATGATGAGGTCAGTAGCCAGACTTCAGGGAATGATAAAGAGTGAGAGATAGGGAAGTGGAGGCACTCACTGTAGGATGCAACTTTCTTAAGGAGTTTAGCCACAAAGGAAAGAGGCGATAGAATGATAACTAGTGGGGATGGAAAGATCAAGTGCTTTTCTTCTGAGGAAGAGTGAATCTAACTCCCTAATATTACATAGAGAAAATTGAGACCCAAAGGAGAGAAATGACTTCCCCAAAGTCATAGAACTGAAAATTGTCAGAGTCAGAACTGAATGTCCATTCTCAAACTTTGAGTTAAGAATTCCACTATACCACACTGCCACTGGCTTACCAAAATTTTTAAAAATTCTTTTAATACCTTGCTATTCAATTCCACTGGAAGAATATAAATCTGACCATATCACTTTTCTACTCAATAAACTTCCATGACTCCCTATTACCTCTAGGAGGAAATAAAAATTCCTTGTGGGCATTTCAAGACTTTCACAAGCTAGTTCCAACCTGTCTTTCCAGTCTTATTTTATTTTTTGCTCTTTCATGCTCTCTCAAATTCAGAGATATTGGTTGTCTTGCTGTCCCTCTCACATAGCACTCCATCACTCACTTTCCCCAGGTACACCCACATTCTTGGAATGCTTTCCCTCCTCACCTCTGACTCTTAGAATGCCTAGGCTCTCCAAACTCAGGTTAACTTCCATCTCCTACTGTGCACACCTGTCCAGATTTTTATACATACATACATATGTGCATACATATTTCTATATATATATATGTGTATTTCTATATATATGAAATACACACAAACACACATACACACACGTACATATATACACAGAGCAGGAAATGTTTTGTTTTTATCTTCTTCAGTGCCTAGAACAGTGCCTGGCATATGGTAGGTATTTTATAAATGTCTACTGATTGATTTTTAAAAATTACAGCATGTATTTATATATTTTAAGATTGACAAAGCATATTATAAGGATATGTTATCTCATCTGATCCTCCTAACAACACTAGGAAATAAGTGCTATCATTGTTCCCATTTTACAGAAGAAGAAATTAAGGCCAAGAGTGAATGATTTTTCAGGTTCATATAGACTGAGAAAATATATGAACTCAGGTCTTCCTGACTCCAAATTCACCTGTACTACACTATGCCACTTGTAGACTGATAAATTGCTTGATTTTTTTTGAATGAGCTTTTGAATAACCAAGTAGATTAGGATCATTGCAAGCATTGTACATTGTCCTTCCTATGTACAATCCCATCCCAATACCTGTTACTACTCACTACCTTCTAAGTCTGGATTAAAGCATATATGTAGTAGATGCTGAAGTTTACAAATGTATTGATAAGCATCTTCACACACCCCTCTTTCCAGTCAATCTTTTTCATTTAACATCCCAAAAGTTTGTTTTTGTTGTTTTGAAAATTCAGGATATTTTATGCATAAATTACTGAGTGAACTTGTCTAAATGTAGTGATATGAAGAGGATAAAAGAAGATACAGAAAATTAAGACAGGGTTCATATGCAGAATCATAGATTTAAAGGCAGCTAGGTGGCCTAGTGGTCAGGGCACTCACCTTAGAGTTAAGATCGGAGTTCACATCCAGCATCAGACACTTGTTAGACCTTAGCCAAGTGTGTTTGCCTCAGTTTCCTCAACTATAAAATGGAGATAACAATAACATCTATTTCACATAATTGTTGTGACGATTAAATGAGAAAATATTTGGGAAAACACCTGGTACAGTGCTATATAAATGCTTAGGATGAGTCCCCAGAAGTCACCTAAGAAAACTGCTTGTTTTACACATGAGAAAACTAAGGTCCTCAGGGGTTAATGGAGAGACCCAAGGTGATGGAGGCAGGATTTGAACTCTTGTCTTCTGACCTCAGAAATGCCTCTCAACAAAATCTTTCCTAAGCCACCAAATATGTGACCTGCCTCTCCACCACTTTCCAAAACACTTTGCTTCTACTTTGTTATTGGCCTTAGCGTTGCTTTTTGCTATACATATTCATATTTCTTTATTTCTATTGCTTAATTATAAACACTCAGAAGGTATTGACTGCTTTTTTTAAAATCAGTAGTAACATAAGACAGTGGAGCTCTGAAGTCCAAAGATTTAGGATCCAATTTTGATTCTTGCTATGTGGCCTTGGGCAAGCCCCTTAATTTTTTATGTCTCAATTTCCTTATCTGAAAAAAAAGCAGAGGAGGGACACTAATGATACTGATTTTGTAGGGTTGTTAAAAAGCATCAATTTGTGAAACATTATAGACATGATTTTTATGAATATCTCCTATTGTGCTTTAGCACAGCGTTTTGTACATAGGATTTGAGTCGTAATCAGTGTTGCTGGCATCTGGGACAAGTACTATGAAGTTTGTTTTGAGGGAAGGAGACTGACGAATGCCTTCAAATCAAACTTTTAAGACAAATTCATTTGAGTATGGTATGCAGGCTGCCCCAAAGGTCTTAGTATGGTATATCTCACACCTAGGACAAGAGTTCCCATGGGGAGAAACACTCCAGTAACACACAGAGTTGGGGATGGAGGGAGGCCATGAGGTACCATGAGGTACCTGATGAATAGGCTATTCCTGGGGGAGGTGGTAGGATAAGAACAAGTCAGGAAGGAACTCACTTGGGATTCCCTAGGGGAAGGAAGCTCGTCATCTAATAGCTTCCTATTTTAGTTAATTATTCTTGCTACCAGGTGTTAAGCTCATTTATATCTACTTTCTATTGCAGCACGGCACAACAAAACTGTTTCACCCTAGTAACAGCTCCATGTATAGTCATTAGAAAATATTTGCCTGATGCAGTATAACAGAATTGATTTGAATGAAATTGAACTGAATACTTTTCAATCTTGGCACATAAAAGAGGCCTCAGTAGTATTTAGGGTAGCTAGGTGGTACACTGAATAGAGTACCCAGCCTAGACTCAGTTTCCTGAGTTCAAATCTGGCTTCAGACACTTATTAGCCTTGTGACCCTGGACAAGTCACTTAACCCTATTTGCCTCAGTTTCCTCATCTGTAAAATGAGTTGGAGAAGGAAATGTCAAAGCACCCCAGTATCTTTGTCAAGAAAACCACAAATGAGAACACAAGAGTCAGATACAACTGAAGTTATAGAACGACAAGCAGCAGCAATATCTGTGCTTGTGGCAATATACCCACACAAAGATAAATACATACATAGACAAGCCTCATCCTTTCCATCCCTCCTAATGCATAAAAGAGAACTGGAAATGATATAGCTGCCTCTACTATTGACTTTTCATTTATCAAGCCAAATGGTGTGTTATACTAGACTTCAAATCAGGAAGCCCTTGGTTCGAATCTTGCCTGTGACATTTCCTTTGTCACTAATTCCAAATGACTTAACCTTTCTAAGCCTCAGTTTTCTCATCTATGACAACTCTTCAGATAGAATGGAAGCCCTTTGAGGGGAGGGATTCTTTTATTTTCATCTTTATCTTCATGGCATCTAGAAGAGTCAGGCCCATAGCAGTCATTTGATCAATGCATATTGATGGATGGATTGACTAAAACAAGAACAATAATATCCATTGCATCTCTCTTCTAGAGTTGCTGTGAAATCCAAATGTAAATCTTAAAGTGCTATTAACATTTCAGCTAATGTTCTATCAAATGGGGCGAGAATAACAGCTTCACTACCTCCTTCATTGGGTAGCTTTGAGGGCAAGCGTTTTGTCAATGGTGAAATGAGACAGAAATGAAGAATGGTTATAGATCTTCTATCATAAGCTGTTATTCTTGTATTCTTTAGCTAATTGGTGCAATGGATAGAATCCTGGGTCTGGAGTTAGAAAGACCTGAGATCAAAGCTAGTGTAACCTTGGACAAGTCACTTACCCTGTGTCTGCTCATTTCCTCAACTATTAAACGAGGATAGTTACACCACTCTCTTCCCAGAGTTATAGTAAGGATCAATTTATATAATGTTTTAAAGCATTTGGCACAGTTCCTGGCATATAATGGTTTATTAAATGCTTAGTGCCTTCCTTCTTCACACTACTGAAATAAAGCATAATTTACTGGAATAAAAAATAAAGGAGGAAAAAGATTTTGTGCCATGCAGTTGTCACTTATGCAACTGTATTGGGTTAATAAAGAAATTAATATGCTAAACAGGCAAAGGACCTAGGCTTCACATTTGATTTTCTGGCACATCTGAGGCACCTAGGTGGAGATGTAGATAGAGTGCTGGATTTTGAGTCAAGAAGAATTGAGTTTGATTCCTGCCTCAATCAATTAGTAACTGTGTGACTTTGGGCAAGCCGTTTCATCTCCTCAGCCTGAGTTTCCTAATCTATAAAATGGGTGTAATTATATGACCAACCTCCTGAGATTAAAGAATGTAACATACAGAAACAACTTCATAAACCTTTAAGTGTTGTATAAATACAAACTCTCTGCCTCTGAGCCTCTCTGGCTTCCTTCTGGGCTCAACTAATTTCCCTCCTTCTGCTAGAAGCTTTTTCTGGTCCTTCTTATACTTAGTGCCTTCTCTCTGGAATTTTCTCTAATTTATTCTGTAGATATCTTGTTTGTACATAGTTGTTTGCATGTTACCTCCTCTATTAGACTCTATGAGCGCCTTGTATACAGGGAGCCTTTTTGATTTTCCTTGTATCTCCAGAGTTTATCACAGTGCCTGGGACAAAGTTGGCATACAATAAATGCCTATAACTTGACCAACCATTGTTACAATCATTTTAGTGAAACCTGACAAATTCTATGCATCTATAAAACCTAGTTATTTAATGATTCTTCCAGATCTTAATGAGTAGTTACACTAAAATCATAGAACAAAGCTTTGAAGAAATCTATTCAATTTTAGCATCCAAAAGTTTTCAGATGAGAAGTTTCTAAGCCATTGGAACACAGAGCCAGCTATTATTTACATAGATTATTCAAATACCATCATTTGCACTTCTAGCTTTTTATGTGTCTATCCTTCCTAGTCGTCGCTAAAGGGCAAAGACAAGGAAACTGGTTTCAGATCTTAATGTCTTTCCTCAGTAATGTACATGGGAATAGTCACCCTGACTACCCTCACCCCACATTCTTGAAATGGTTATGAGAATTTAATGGGATAAAGTAATCATTTCAAATGGAAATTTTAGCACAAACACCAAAACAAGATTATTAGAGCATCATCTGTCACTAATGATTTTGACCTAAGGTTGGACTTGGGAAGAAAATGATCTCAGGGGTGAGAAGTCTTCTTCAAGACTCTCCAAAAAGGCAATAGAACTAAAGAAAAACCCAGTATCCTCCCTGAACAGCTATCCTGATATTCAATTAATGTCTCCTTCCAGTATAGCCACTGGGATCTCCAAACACTATTTCAGGCTTTGTATTCACTACTGGGATGTCCAGTTAATATTTAGTCCATTGACAACTGTACAATAAGATCAATTTAAATTGCCAGTACTGGACAGATCCAAAGTTAAAGAGCCTACTGTCTACTTTACTATCATGCCAGTATGTACACAGGTGCCAATCGCAGGCAGTGGGAAAGTTCTTGGCAATGACACATGCTTATTGATACATTAGTGATTCCACCACAATCTTCTCTGCCTAAGTGCATTTCTATTAGCTCTGATTCCTTCTGTTGCTTGCTGCAGTATGGAGGCTGGTGGCCAGGCTCTGTGAAACAGGTGTCTGCTTGATTATCTGCACCAATATGATGTATGTTGTTATTATGAAATGAGATGAACCATAACTGGTGCATCTGGACTGCAGGATAATAAGGAGGAGAGATATCCTAGCTTGGACAACTAGGGTAGAAAAACTGTCACTTAGAAACGGAAATTTTTTTAGAATAGACCATTGGTAGTAACTGAAAAGATATTCTAAGTAAAATAAGTTGTGTTTGATATGCCTTCCATTTTGAAAAAACTCAAGTAATTAATAGTGAACTATGAGAACTGCCTCCTCCAATTACGTTGCAACAAATGAATATCCGTCAATTGTAATAAATCTGAGACAAAAATAAGAGATTAACCAACTGTGTGCCTTGATGAGGAAGCATCAAACATCATTCAAAGACACTGCTTGTTGCTAAAGCATCCATTGTTCAAGCCCAGACATTCTGATCTTGGTACAATTTTCCCATTTATTAGGCTGAAAAGATGTTTGAAATTCTTGAGCTGCCTCCCCATTATCTAAATCATTTCCATTGTTGTCAGGCACAGGCCTGATAATGGTGACATCATTTACTAATGCAAATAGTGATTCTTGCTTACAGTGCACTTACCATGTCTTTACTACAGAATAAGCATGGTTATTTATTTCACTCAGAGATATGCCACATAAATAATTTCCCTGCTTTTCAGCAATGGTATCTTATAGGTAGTCTCAAACTCTCTTTTGTTTCTTTTAGCTATTTCAATGGAAAGTCCAGCTGTGGCACCTACTCTCATCTGGATGCTCACCAGCCCTGACAATAGTTGAATCTGTGGGGCTTAGTTTCACCTGTAGTTTCCAAATAACTAGGCAAGAAAAGGCCAGTGAGTCCTCCATTAGGAAAATACATCCCTATTGTTCTTTTTTTTTTTTTTTGCTGACTGTGCTTTGGGAGATTTCCATTGTCCCTTATTTTTTCCCAATTGACCCTTTGAAAAACATCACTCTGCCAACAAGAGCTAATTCAGATCAACTTCATCAGGGAGACCCCCTACAGACATGGTATCAGCAGGAAGACTGGGCCTTTAAGAAGTGAGCTGATGGCAGCCTGGTGGGCAGTGATGAGCCCCATGAAGGATGGTGACGCTATTGTGGTATAGCAGTAGATGAAAGAAAGTTTAAAGTGACTTCTTGAGAAAAGTCATCAAGTACAGGAAGGCTCATGACCAGGCAGTGACTGGCAGTTCTCCATCTCCACTGAGGAAAGAACAAGAGGTATCATGTTGACACTGTAACAGTCGAGATTATAGGCAACCTGGAAAGAAATTTCAAAACCATCATAGACCTCCAGAATAGTGCGTTCATCTCACAAAATGCTTGTTGGCTGGAACTCACTTTCATTATGGGCAAAAATGGGTCAGCTTTCTCTCAATTCCTGACTTCAGTGTTGTAGCATACATAGGTCAAAAAACTTAAGGAAAGTCAATGACTTACAAAAATAATGCCTGGATCCTATTTTGTGCTTAGCTGTATTCTGGGCATGAAAGGGAGGGCCCAATTCCCTGAATTCCCCTACAATATTCATTGTTGTGTTCATCAATCAGTCAATCAATCAACAAGCATCTATTTTAGTAGAAGGATTCAAAGCAGTTGGGGATGCAAAGGCAATAAGGTAGAACTAGTCTTGCAATAAAAGTCAAGCAAGGGTCAGCTTTTGCTGTGAATGAAAGAGAGAACTTTTGGTGTGAGCTACCTTTCTTTGTTCCTACAGCTGCCCAGCAATGTTCACAACAAAGCCAGTATATCTGCACAGCAGAGATTTTCATTATGTTCTGGTCTGAATATGCCCCAGAGACACATTCTATTCTCATTATGCTTGGCACAGAGCAAAGGTTGAATATTAGCTTCTCTTTACCAGCTAAGTTTTTGTTGTATTACTATCTTTTTCTTTTCCTGAAGATGTTTAGGGAAATAGATTAAGTACTAGACTTGAAGTCAGGAAGATCTGGTTTCAGATTCTACCTCTGATGCTTGTCAATTGTGTGTTAATGAGTAAATCACCTAACTTTATGACCTTTGGTTAACTCTTTTAATGTGATTTTCTTGTAACTCTTTCAGACATTTTAATAATTATAGACGGAAGGAATTGGTTGTGATGTTCCTCCTCAATATATTTGTCTCCGGAGAAAGTAATGTGTGCGTTTTACATAAAAAAATAAGATGCTAGGACACAAGTAGCATAGTAATAAATTTGGTTGTTCAATCATTTTTCAATCACATGTCATGATCCCATTTGAGGTTCTTTTGTCAGTGATACTGGAGTGGCTTGCCATCTCCTTCTCCAGCTCATTTTGTGGATGGAGGAACTGAGGCAAACAGTATTAAATGACTTGTCCATGGTCACACAAGAGTTTTCCAGTCTACAAGCTGGGCACTTTATCCACTATACCACCAAGATGCCCATAGCAATAAATGTTAAAAAAAAAAAAGAAAGAAAGAAAAAGTTCATTTTATTATGCTTAGCTACTTTAATGTATTTATATACATATATGTATAACATACATATATACATATATGCATGCATATATGTATATTTCTGTGTATATACATCCATATTTATGGAGTCTATGCTAATATTTTTGGTGAAGGTATATGTTTTCAGTTTGGGGGTTTCTTTTGGACATAGAATATCTATTGCTAAGAATATACTCCAAAGTGGTTAAAGAGAAAAAGGATAGACATAGATAGATAGATAGAGAGAGAGAGATAGCTATGCATGTATAACATATGTATGTGCATGTTTGCAAAACATAATATTCACAGAAGCATTTTTTTGGTGACAAAGCATTGGAAGCAAAGTAGATGCCCAATGACTGGACAATGCTTCAACAAACTGTGGCACATGAATATGATGTAATAAACATGATGCCATTAAAAATGAAGACTATGAAAAATTCAGAAACACATAGGAAGACATATAAACTGTTACAGAGTTTGGTAGGAAGAACCAGAGAATCAAATGCACAGTGACTACAACAATGAATATCAAAAGAACAATAATATTTTGATGACTAACTCAGATAAGAGATGTAAAAATACACCTCCCTCTCTTCCTTGTTATTGCAAATACTTTCAGACACTTTTGATGTATTGTTTGGTTTTGCTGAGCTACAATGTTTTTCTTTCTTTTTTATTGCTTCAATGGAATGTAAAGGATAGCTTCATGAGGAAGAGATGAGAAGGGGTTCAATGTAAAGTAGGCTCATATAAAAACAATATATTTCATCAGAAATCAGATTTTTTAAAAAATAGTCTGGTATAGAAATTAATTCACTGTTTTCCCAAACATTATACAGGTGCCACAGTGACCATTGAGATGGGCTCCCCAATAGAATCTGCATGTTGGGGAAAAGCAGTCCTTATTTATCTTTGCTATTTATGAAAAAGTAAAGCACTTCAAGGAAAAGAAAATTTCTTCTCCATGAATATACTCTTGTGAGATAATCAATCTGTCCAATAAAGTTTCTTCTTAAGTAACTAATGATGATTTAATGATGTCAATCTCCAGTTAGCAAAGAGAGAATAGCAACTCAGAGCAATGCACATGCCTTAAGTTTCTGGCTCCTATACCAAGGTTATCCCCTTTTTAAGAGACTTTCCAGTTATTTCTGGACTACAGGAATTCATATAAGCTTATCATTCAATAAATAGGTATTTGAACCTCCTGCATGACTGCTGTGAATATCTGTCCTATGCCATGTGTCCCAATACCCTAGCATGGACCCTAGCTTGTAAGACTTTAGTCTTTAACCAGACTCTCTTACAATAAAATTTTCTGAAAAATTGCTCATTCAATTTTAGACCATTAGACACATTCTGTTACTCTTTCAGATTTGGGTGTTTCCAATGAGGACACCCTCTGCTAATGCAAATAAGCACTTGCTTTGCAATCTATACTCTTAGGAAGCTGCCTTTTCAATATAGAGGTTGTGACCTGTCCAGGGTCCTAGTGGCAATATGAGTCAGTCATGAAGGAAGGTCTTCCTAATCCTGAGGCCAGCTTTGTATCCATTACCCTCTTACAATAAGCACTAAAGTAAAGCTTGTTAAACTGAATTGAATTGAGATACTGAAGAAGTGATACCCCATGTAAATAATTCTTTCATTTGAGACCTCCAAAGTTCTTCAATCATTTTACATCTTTAGATGAGCTCTCCCAGTACTTGTTTTGGTGGTGTTTATTTTTGTTGTTGCTGTGTTGTTGTTTTCACACCAGACACTTTCATTCTTTGGTTGCAGACATCACAGCCTTCCAAAACTCCAGGGGAAAAGAAATGGTATGTTGTGAGGTGAAGGGGGGACAATGAAGTTTAAAAGAGAGGGGATAATGTATCAAAGTGCTCTGAAAACCTTGAAGTGCTCTGTAAAGCTAAGTGCTCCTTTTGCTCCTGCTGCCTCTGCTACCACAACAATGACAATGGTGACAACTATGACTACAACTACTAGCACCTTTCCTGAATTGAGGGAGTTTAAGAGAGAATGGTTACAGCAACATGGAGCAAAATTACACAGCTGTAGCAGGAGAATGATATTGAGGAAAAAGGGGATTCATGTCCTTTATTGTCTCAAGCACTCTCAGTAGTCACCATGCCTACCATTCTCACTATATAGTATGCAGTGCATAGTAGATGAAGAATTTTAAGCATTTTCTATGTGCCAGATTAGATAATCAGCTGAGGTAATCCATCAGCACATAGATCTATGGTGGGGGCATTGCATATGGACAAGGAAATGGTCCCAGAACTGGATAGGAAAAAGAATGAGGTGGAAAGTATTTGTAATATTATATGGCATATTCAGCAATCCCAAACCAGTCTCTTTGGTTGAAACCAAAAATAAAAAACAGAATAATAACAGCATTTACCTGATACTAGGGTTTAAACAGCCAAAAAGTGCTGTGTGGCTCAGAAGTAATGAAGATATGCATGGTGAACATGAGTAGGCTAGAGTCTATTGGCAACAATCCTTTATGGACTAGAAATGGCAGAAGGAAGAGTAGGATTGGAAATATATGATTGGCAATCATATGATTGGATATGATTGGAAATATGATTGGAAACAGCATTAGGCCCATTATATAGCAAGAACGAGGAATAGCAGTCAAAAATTTCAAATAATAAGCACATTTAATGAAACAGTGAAAGAAACTAGAAAAAGGGTTTCCATGCTTGGGTAGGTCCTCTATAGTAGGTTTATGGGAAAATAGGATCCGAAGGAATGGATGGGTTACAGTCTGTACCAATGTAGGCCCATAGATCTCCTGAATTACTGAATTATGTGTCAAATGCATTCTAGGCATTCCATTTGGCCAAGAAATCATTCCATTTAGCCAATGTTAAGAATTCCTTAAAGACTTTCTTGTCCTATAAGATGGAAATTTTATCTTCCTTAGATAAGCTTATGTGTAAAAAGATGTTAGGTACCTTTAAGTATGAATAATAAATACCATGAAGTGGTCACCTGTATTTACATTCTCACTATTCAGAATTATAATCATGTAAAATACGGTAATTTTTTTTCCAACTTCCAATGGTAATGTGTATAGTGAATTTGAATAATGTAACCATTTCACATGATTCATTATTGGCCCTATTGGGAACCTAGCTGTATATGTAAACATATTTAAACTTGTCAAGAACTGGGTAAACTCCCTGAGCTTAGAAGCTATCTTTTTCAAACTATCCTTCAACCCATATAACCAACACTACATGCACACTGAGCACATAAGTGCTTAATACATATTTATTTATTTATTGAATCTGAATTTGCTGGATTATCATACCCTACCATTTATTTGTGTATGTATCTTATTCCACAGTGGCTGGGAATTTCCTTGAATACAATGGATGCATCTTGTACCTCTGCATCTGCCTTAGAATTGAGCATATTATAGTGCATTACAATGAAATTCATTTCCTATAACTCATATTTTTGGAATGAAGTACAATATGAAAACACTGATATCTATAATATGAAACAATGTATGGAAAGTAGATTAGTTGCACAAGAAAGTGATAGGTGAAATCAGTGGAGAAAAGGTTGCTGGTGGTGGATCAAAGTAGTCTTAAATTTAACATATTCAGATTAGATCAAAGCATCATAGATTTCAAGATAGAAAAAAATCTCCAGTCACTCTGGGACAATGGAGCGAGGTTTTGCTTCTTACACATATTAACTATGAGTAAGTCACACAACATCTCCCTGCTTCATCTGTAAAAAGTGAAAGAGTTGAACCCCATAGGTCCATTTTTGCTCTAAGTCTATGACTCAGTGGTTTAATCCTTCCTACCTAATTTTACAGATGAAATAACAGAGAACCAGAAAAAAATGAAGTGGCTTATTCACAATCAGACAAATAAAGGCAAAGCTGGAATTTGGGCCCAAATTCAGACTCCAACTCTAGGACTCTTTCTATTGTACTTCATGGTACTTCTTAAAAGTTCAAACAAGCTTTAGAGATCACAAGCCTCTCTTCCTTCCATTTTACAGATGAGAAAACAGTCCAGCTCTTAATAAATTCTTGTTAACTTAATTTGAAATAAGTAGGTTGCACAAAGTAAAACAAGATACAACTAGCCAAAACAGGATTTTAACTCATGTCCTCAAACTACCAAAAAAATATTCTTTCCAATATATGGCAGGCAGCTTGGGCTTTCAAACATGGCAAAGAAGGAGGAGGAAAGATAGTCATAAAACACAGAATATTAGAGCTAGAAGGGAAATCTACTAAAATAATTGGTTTCGTTTTACAGAAGAAGAAAATGAGGTATAGAGACAGATGAAGTAATTTGCCTAAGTCACATAGCTATTATGCAATAGAAAAAGAATTTGAAACCAGGTCTTCTTATTCCACATCCAGTGTTCTTTCCATTATTTTAGAACTTACTTAAACATGAATAAATGAATGAATGAATAACAAACGTGCATCAGTTGCAAAGTGGCCAAGAATCTAAGCCTGTTGTGCTAATGAACAAAGAAATATACATATTTGTATTATTTGTTTAAAAGGAATAGTAAGTTGTACATAACCGATTTACAGTTTTATGTGCATTCATCTTTTTAAATAATATTATGTTATGGAAATGGTTGATTTATTCCATAAATTATTTTTAAAAAATTAAAAATATGGGAATATATGACTCACCAGGGAACTTTGCTGAGGGGCCACTAAGACTCTCACAGAGTTATTAAATTAAATGGTCATAAGTTAAAATATGCCTGATAGTCTACTTTCTTTTCGCAGTCTAGGATTCTACTCATTATTTGAGGATCTCAGACACGTACATAATTATACTTTACTCAGAATGAATTGCTTTAAAAAGAGTCTGGTTCCAAGCTTTTACCCTATGAGTGTTTTTAACGTCCTCTTTTTCCAGAAGCATTTCTAAGTAGCAATACAGCACATTGTGTGAAAGAGGATGCAATGTTCTCTCATAAGACTATATTCAAATTAAGTTTGAGTGTGATGTAGCAAAGGAGCACTGGATTAGAAGAGAAAAGCCCTTGGGTTCCAATCTCATCATTTTTTTTTTATTGACTGTAGTCTTTGGCAAATTGCTTCCTCTCATTTCTCATCATCATTTAACCCATCTGTAAAAGAAGCAGGCTGTACTAAATTATCTCCCTTACCTTCACCCCTTGGAATGCCTGGTTTCCTTTCAGATTCAGCTTAAGGACCACATTCGGCTTGTGCCTTTTCATGGTCAAGCTGCTAATGCCTTCTCATCACTTTTACTTATGCTTTGTATTTACCTACATATGTGTTTTATATAATCTTTCATATCATATACATATTGTCTCACCCCCTTAGAATGCAGATTTTTTATGAGTTGGAACCATTCACTTCTGTCCTTTTACTCCCAGCACCTAGCACAGTGCCTAACTCATCACAGGAGCTTAATAAACCCTTGCTTGCTTACTTGATCTAATATTCTATTTTATATAATAATATTCTACTGATAATTGAAGCTCAAGTTCATTCCCTGCCCCACCCTCATCATAAATGCAATAATAAGCCAATTAAAAACAATTTCGGAATTCAAAAAGTTTCAGAATCCCAAAGGAACACTACATTGAACTGTTAAATTAAGGAGCACTATAAATAATACTCTGTGCAATGCTGAAATCATGGATTTGTCTTCTATATGAATACTTTGGTTTCCAAAATATGCTCATTTTGTGCCTCTGTGTCTTCTTTTAAATTCAGACATTGAGTTATCTTGCCCCAATCTTACACTACTCTTTTTTTTAAATTTAGTTAGCTTGAAAGTGAATAAATGAAGACCCTTATGCAGAAACTTAAAACATTCAGCTAATTCCTTAATTCTCCACTTCACCAGTGTTTATCGAAACTACCTTAGGATCATAGGATTTAATCTAGAAGCAACATTAGAAATCTTTTAAGATGACACTGTTACTTTGTGTTTTATAAAATCAAGTATTAGAGACAAAAAGAGACCTACTCAATATCACAGTATTAAATAGCAGGGTAGCTAGGTGGCTCAATAAATAGTGTCAGGCCTGGAGTCAGAAAGACCTGATTTCAAATCTAGTCCAAGATATGTATTAGCTATATGACCCTAAACAAGTCACTTAACCCAGTCTGGAGTATTCTTATTGGTAAAATTAGATCATGAAGGAAATGGCAAACCTCTCCAGTATCTTTGCCAAGAAAACTCCAAAAAAGAGTCATGAAGAGACAGACACAGCTGAAAAATGACTAAACAACAACATTTAGCAACAGATCCAAAATCTGAACTCAGGACCTATGACTACAAAGCCAATCCTCTTTCTGTTTCACAAAATCATGTTACTCATGTATGCCAACTTTCGGTTTTTGGCAAAGTCTACATTACAGAACAATTCTGCCCGTGGCAGGAAAAGAGCAAGGGTAGGAGAAAATTAGATAATCAGCTATTCCCTTCCATGCTTAGAATTCGACTTGTTCATTTGGATTTGCAATGATAGTTGACAATTATGACTAGAATGTTTTCTGAACTGGACTGCCTATGCATAGAAGTTATTTTTATATTTTCCACCTAATTTTCTAGAATGAGGAAATTGTTCATTGTTTTTTCATTATCTATTCAAATTACTACATTTCAATAACTATATCAGTAACTGCTGTGATATCTGAAAAAAATGCAACCACCCTCTAAAAGTTGGATCCATTTAGAAATGATCAGAAGGAACAAAATAAGAGCTAGAAGAGCCTTATTTAATTTCTACCTTAAATACTGGTTGGGCAATGGGAGGGGGAGATTGTGCTCTATTCTGTTGAAGTTTTCGTCTAACAATTAATCACATTTTTTTCCAATAGAAAAATTTCCTGATGAATAATAGGCTATGTATGCCAGAGGAAACAAAAAATACAACTAATGATCCAGATAATTCAGGGCAAAATACATTTTTACTAAAAATATATTTTTGTTTTCATAGATATGACCTACAGTTTGACAAACCCACCAATGCAATGTATCCCATTTGTAAAGGAGGAAGAGAGGCTTTAATTTCAATACTACCAGGTTAATACATACACCATTAAATTGAATACACTAAATTAGATATTTTGCTAACACTTTTCCTTAAAGACTATTAGATAAGTTATTTCTATTTAAGAAATAGAAACTCACACTGGGTATTTTAAATCATTTGACCTAATTAGGAATATTTTTACAAAGCAAAGGCAGGTATATCATATATTGCCTGTGTGTTCTTGGGCAAATCAATTAGCTTTCTGGGCCTCTACTTCCTCATCTTGATTCAATGACCTTCAAGGTCTCATTCAGCACTAATCTGATGAGTAAAAAAGAAGGGTCTTGGTGTCTTGGATGTAAATGAAAGACTTATGTCCAAACCAAGAAGGAAATAATAATAGACAGCTATTCTAAGATATCTCTCTCAAATACTGAATAACAGATTCTTAAAACGCTGATGACGTATCTGGTTAACATAGTAAGTCAAGTCTTAAGTTCATCTTTCACTATTAGAGAGAGAAAAAAAAAACTAAAAGTTGCTGTAGCAGAATCACATTTGTTAAGTTACTTTATAAAATAGAAATACCAATTTTTACATTTAGTCAGGACTTGTAATTAATGAAAATTTGAAATAAAATTCTTTGAGTATTAAGGGAACCAGTCTTCATTTATTAGTGTTTAGGAATTGAATTGCAAAGTCCAGTGGGTTTGCATGAAGAACAACTTTCTTGGAACCAGCTGATAACTTCTAGGTATGAAAGAGGTAACCATGTAAAACAGGATGTGATTTGATAGCCAAGTAAATCTGATCTAATTATACTGGACATAAGGAGGCTATAAAAAAGTTGAATTTAATAAAAAGTAAAGTCATTAGATGCACATGGTTATCATGACAATGCTACCTGTGAGAAAACAATATAGTAGATACTTCATGCTTTCATTACTTCATTTAGTCATTTAACAAACATTTATTCAATGCCTGTTATTGAAAGCAATTCATTCTAAGTGTTAGGAGAGATACATCAGTGAAAAGAAGTCATAGCCTTCGTCTTCAAGGAGTTTATGATCTATAAGACATTTGGATGTCTGAGCTCCATGTGCTTGTGTTTAAATAAGTTGGTGAAAAAATTTAGTCCAAAAGGAATATTCCAAGTTGACAAAATACAATCTATTTATTTGTTGTTCTTGTTCTTGTTCGGAGGGATGGTTGTTGTCATGACAATACATTTACCAATCTCTACACAATTCGTTGAATCTCATCATCAAAATGGTCAAAATAACGACAGAAAAGTAGAACTAGAAGCCTAAATCTTATCTAGTTAAATTGTATTTTACAGCTGTGAAAAGTTGGTAAGTGACTTGTTTCATGTGACATAGCCAGTTAATTTAGTCAGGACTTGTATCGGTAATTAATGGCAGAACTGGAATTTTAACCTTGGGCTCCTAACATCTCCTGCCATTATGCAGTAATTCTTTAAATCTACTAAGTTGCCTTTTGGGGAACATGGGGATAGGGAATCCTTTTAAGTCAGTTCAGTGGTGTAGAAATCTGACAAGTTACTTAGAAATAGACATGCAGATGGATTCAGGCCTAGTAAAACCTGAAATTCAAGGTATCATTGCATGTCTTCAACATTTTGCTTTATTTTTTAAATCATGGGGGGAATCTGAAAAATATTCTTTCTACTACCATAGGGAGAAGATTCTCTTCCTTGGACTATTACCATTTTCACTCTCTCTATTTCTGAGTAATGCAAGACAAATACTTCTATCCAGTGAAGCCAGAAAAGGCAAAAAGAAAAAAGAAATACTTGATTGGAAGATATTACCAGCCAGTTTACATCTCATTCATGTCAAAGAGATTGGAAAGTGGTTTGCTTTCCTCTGAAGTACCCGAACAGTGAGCAGCAGGGTATCTCTCTTTAGCCTGTTTGAAAGAGGCAAATAGCACTGAAACTGGACATTTCCATTTTCTTGATTTTCAATGTTATATTTGAGGCTTGATTAGAAAGGCCCTTAATGGATTTCAGAAGTGACTGAAATATATTATTTGGGGCAAGCAGTCTGCAAGCACAGATCATAAAAAAGCTTTTCAGTTTATCGCTTGAAATTAGGCCTAGCCCTTCCTGTATACTCCAACTAGAAATCTCTAGCCAGCTTTCAATTGAAAATAGCCTCTGGACCATGAGATAAACAGGAGGAAATTCCTAGGACAACCACCCCCACTCACAGCTGCCACCTAAAGGTGGCATCTGAGTATGACACCAAATATTTATATAAATAATAAAAATTTCAGTTGGTATAACTTGTATAATTCACATGTGCTTGTCTGCGTCGCTCCCTCCCTCCAGAATATAAACTCTTTGAAGGCAAGAAATTTCATTTTTGTCTTCATATTCCTATATTCTAGAATAATACCTAACATATTGTAAATGCTTAATAAGTATTTAACTGAATTAAATTTAATTGAATTTTATTGGCATACTTTTATTACCATATCTCTATACCTACTCCACCTTACTATCAATTTGATACCAATAATAAGATCAGGGAGAAAACTCTAAACTATTCTATTAGTAGAAGCAAAAGAAAACAAGGATGGTTAAGGACAGCAATGTGTTAGGTGATCTCTTTGTTGTAGATTGAGCAATTTTTACGAAGCTCTCTTGTTGAAAGTTTCTCAGGATTCTAAGTCTCTTAAAAAAAAACTGGAGTCATCCAAAAAGTCATTAAATGAATGTTCACTTTTCCTCTAGGGGTCATATTACTTTATATTAATTTGGATTCTTTATGTTTCTTTAGTAGCTAGGACAGTGCCTAGTGCATAGTAGGCACTTAATCAATGCTTGTGGATTACTTTATATCCTGATTGCCATTATTGACCATAACTTTCCAGGAAGCATCAGGACACTATATAGGGAGATGGTTTAGGTATCCTTTCAGTTGGAGGAAAAAAGGTGGGATGGTTTATTCCCAGGCATAGTTTTTTTATGTTAATTTACCTAAACACGTTAAAATAATAAGCATTACAATAAAATGTAAGTTAAACAATAAGCATGATAAGTGGAAAGTTCTATAATATTTTAATATTCTTGTTAACTGAGAGGTAAGCCAAAATCTCTTTTTATAAGTCCTTTTAGAGTGTGTCAGTCCACTTCCCTCCCTTAGTAAGTGAAGTGTAGAAAAGATAATTTAATACTTTTTTGATGATTCAAAATCTTATAACACTTCAGGATTCTTGCTCTGAATATTAATAACCATGTTAGAGAACGTTGGATGAAAATGTCACATAGCAGAATATCTGAATGGGTTCTGGCCCCAGAGCAGTACCTCTAAGGTTTTGTAGAAGTTCCTTGACTATTATCTTCTTTTCTTGAGATTTATTATACTCCTTCTCCACAAAGTCCTACTCTAATGGTTCATTGTGGTGTGCGGGGAGCCTTGGTTCTCAAAGTCTATGTCAGGGGAGTATAAATTCTGGCAAGTTCTGCTACAATGGAAAGGTTTCAAGTATTGGTCAAGCAGCAGACTGAATCCATTCTCCAGTTATTCTCAGTTATTGAGATCAACAGTAGGCTGACTATCTGGTAATGTATCTTTTTTTTTTTTAAAACCATAACAATTCACAAAGCAGAGAAAAACAAGAAATGGCCACCAATTCAGAGCACTTCCTTTCCACTTCTTCTATCATGATGGCAGAGTATGGGAAAGGGATCAGAAGGTGATAAGAATCACAGAGATTTTAGAACGTCATCAAACTTTAAATGCACTACTAGTATTCTAATTGTGAGATCCTCATCCAGTAACCCTGGAGTGGATGTGTTGCTGGAAGTGCTGAATCACATTAAACTAGATATTTTGCTCTAACCTAAAACAGAAGTTGAAGCTACATGGAAGTATGATTCATACATCCTCCTTCAAAAGGCAAAGAAAATATTTGGAAGAATGACTTTAATCATATGCCCTAAAGCAACAAGAAAGATTTTTTCACAGGGTATTTGGTCATCAGGTATTACAATACTCATAAGTATTTGCAAAAAAGACCAACATTTAAGTAATTACAACTTAGGCACCAATGCTGACTACTGAGGAGGAAGTGGTAGAAAAATTTTATGTAGAACTTAATAAGATCTTTAAAATCAAATCAACAGGGGCAGCTAGGTGACACAGTAGATAGAGGACCAGCTCAGCAGTAAGGAGGACCTGAGTTCAAATCTAGTCTCAGACACTTGACACTTACAAGCTCTGCCCCTAGGCTTCCATAAAAAAATTTAAAAGATCAAATCAACATACATTCTGATTCTTGGCAACTTTACTACAAAGGTGGCAAAAAGTGAGAATGTGGAGAAATGCGGCAAAGCAGATTTTATGAGGAAGGAATGGGAATGATCAAAGGTTTACATAGTACGCAGAAGTCTCACACTTCTTTGTCATCAATACATCTAAGTCCTGGACCTAAAGAGCACCAAATGATACCATAAAAAAGGAAACAGAGTATTGCAGATTGAGAATTTGAAGGAACCAGAGAAATCATTGAGTATACCTCCTAAATTTTACAAATGAGAAAGCTGAGGCACAGGGAGTGTAAGAGATTTCGGGGTGATACAAATTAAAAGTGTCTAGATGAGATTTAAAGCTAGGGCTTCATGATTCCAAGTTCAGCATTCTATCTATTACAGCACAATACCTCTCTATATACTAAGCAAATGACATATTAAACATAGAGAGAAGATGGAGAGAAGCTTGCAACTGATGTGAGAATTATCCCTGAGTCAATTATCTGTGCACCTTGAACTTCTCAGAATAAAGCTCCAAATTAGCAAAAACAAACAAGAAAGAAAAAATGAGAAAAATAATATGGTTTAATTGATAAAACTTAATATTTAATTGTTTAAACAAGCAATTGAAAGTCTAAAATGGGAAATGGATAAGCCAAATGACATGGACACTGACTAAAATAATTCGATGCTGAAGCTTACTCAATGTAAATGAATTCCTATAAGAAAACAAAAAGAACCCAGAAAGCATCTTGGTCAGCAAACATCTGACTTATTTGCCAGAAGGAGAAGGATGGCTGTCAAAGGTAATATTCATTTAAAAAACAAACTCATTTGTAAAATTTTGTAAAATCTTACAAAGGACTATGATACATAATGATGAGCAGGTAGGACATGGGATAGAGTTCTGGATCTGGAGTCAGAAAGAACTGAGTTCAGATCTAACCTTAGGTATTTACTAACTATGTAATCCTTGTAAAATTACTTAATCTTTGTCTGAATTAGTGTCTTCATTTGTAAAATGGGAATCATAACGGCACCTATGTCCTATGGCTGTTAGGAGGATAAAATGAGATTATATTTGTAAGTCATTTTGCAAACCTTAGAGCACTATATAAATGTTTGCTGTTTCTGGTGTTGTTGTTACTGTTCATTTACCTCTTTGTTGTTATCTTATATTATTTTTATTATAGCAGAGGGAAGTGGTGGAGTGTAAAGCAAGTTTAAAGAAAATTTCAAGGATATTCAACTGAGCAAAATCTTCCCAGGAGCAAAAATTACAAGAGCTAAAAGAAGAAGAAGCAAGATTGAAAACTAGCAAAATCCTTGTTACAATTTTTAAAATCTATCAAGAATAGTGGAAGTCTGACTAATACCACAGCTCCGAATGTACTTTTAGAGGAGGTCAGAATTTCACTAAAGAGGATGAAGAGGGGAAATGCAGCCAGATTGGATGAAGTAAAGATAGAGAAGGTCTATTCGGTAGACAACTAAACAGTGAGGGCTTTGAGGATTTAATGTTCAAGGAGGAGAAGATACTAAAGTCACAGGATATGCATCAAAATCATTTGTTCTTTTAAAAGAGAAAACAACAGAAATAACCCTGAGCAGTGACTGTCTAATAATAAACTTCAGGCAAAGCATAAACTAGGGTGATATATGCTTGCTGAAGGTATTCCCTCCTGTAATGGAGGAGATCTCACACTGTGTTCAGAGTTGAAGGGTATTCCTTGTGGATGCTGAATTCCTGCAGATATTCTTGCCTACAAATGCCACTGTGCTAATTTCAGAAAGTCCCAGAACCCTACAGGGCCTTCTGGAAGAGATATTTAATCATGTCCGTTTATCTACACAGGAAAAAAGTGGCTAAATAATATTTATTACCCAGATTTCAGCATTTGAATGCTGAATTATCCATCATTATGATGTATATCTGCAACAGAGAATACAGATGGAAGATAAATTGAGTCTGATTGGTTGGTGGTTGTCCTTTCTTGAAGAGGACCGAAATGACATCACGTAAGTTGGATCTAAGGTTGAACAGGAAAAGGAGAATAGATTGTTTTTCTTCAGAAACTGTAAAGTTTCTTTGCTGTCACTAGGTTTCCCATGAAAGCAAAGGTTTTGTAAAATGCAAACATTCTACAAGTGATTTCTGTAGCAGTAAGACATGAACTGTAAATACCTCTGAAAAATTAGCATCCCACAGAAGACAATGCAGAGACACATGGTAGGTGGGAGTATGCTGCAACATAAAAGCAGTAAGGAACTATGAAGAAAAATTGGAGTAAAAGACCTCATAAAGGAATTTTATGATTGAAAGAGAAGAAATAATGAAGGGATGACTGGTACACACCTGAGTGCTTTATTGCTATCTATTCACAGTCAGGAGATGTCAAGGAAGACCGTTAGCATACCCCTTTCACAAATGTAAGGGAGGGTATAGAAAAGAGTGTCCTAGGATATAGTCATGGTTAGATTGTGATGTTCAGTTTTGGCAGAAATTATTAGATTGATAAAGTCGCAGATCCATTTGCGTATTAAACATTTTGTATGTGTGAAGCAATGTGATCCATACTGGGGATGTAAAAAGAAAAGTGAAATCATCTCTGTCCTTAAAGACCTTACATCCTATTGTATGGATACAAATGTGAATATATAAAGACAGTCTGATAAGAAAGGGAAGACTAACCTGGGGGAATCAGAAAAGTTTCAATGTAAAATAAAATTTGGTTATTTATAGGTTTTGGATATTTTAGTGACTTGAAATTTCCCTTCAGTCTGCAGACTTTGTCTTTGGAACCACTTCCACAAATGGAAAGAAAAATGAACTAGAATGGCAATTATCTAGAAAAATAACAGAAACCTTTAAGAAAGTTATTTTCATCGTGGTACAAATAATAGCATTAACTCATCTTTCCATGGAACATTAAGGTAAACAAAACAAGAAATTCCTCACAACAACCTTGTATGGTAATTACTATTATATTCAGATTTCACACACAAGAAAACTGAGTCTGGGAGGTGAATGTTTTACAAAAGTTATACATCCAGTTACTAACAGAGGTTGAAATTGAATTTGGTTTTTCTGATCCAAAATCAGTATTCTTTCCACCATACCCCATAATTGCTTCAATTCTTGATATCTTTTCATGGAGCAAAACCTAGCCAAGGTTCCAGATGTGACTCCACATACCCATATCCCTCCCGCTCCAAGAAAAAGACTTGTTTACATTATCAATCTTTTGGTCATCCTTATGAATCATTCCCCTTTGCTTTGGATTTTCCAGATAGCAGCTGTGGTCATGAGGTGATTCATTCATGTTACCAAGAGCATCTATCTCTTCTCATATTAGGGACAACTTGTCTCAAGAATCGAGGACTTCCTGATGCTCCCCTCCCCTTCCTTATCAATTTCATGAAAGTAGTTGCCTACCCATGTCAAGGATTTTACATAATGTCACCAATCTATCTAGTGCAAAAAGGATATCGAAGGGAGTTTACTGACATATTGTCTGACATTGTCATGATACATGAGTGGCAGAAAATAGGCACCCTGTGAGTAGGCAGATTTCCATCTGGCAAGAAGATGGCTGTAATGAGTGCCAGTGTGAAATGACAGATAGTAATAGAAACTAGAAAGTCAGATTGGAAAATTAGCTTTCCTAGTTTCACATCTGCACAACAGGGGTAGCTGCCAATCACTGTCTCCAGAGGGAGGCTTATCTGGGTTCCTGACCACGTGCAAAGTCATGTTCCTCTAAGTTAAAAAACAGCATGGAAAAAAAAATGAATCAGTCTGTTAGGGAGCTTTAAACAAATGTGGGGCTGCAAAACAAGCTGTCACAAATTGGCACAGAGAATGCAGAAAAATTAATGTGAAATGAAAGCTGGCTCTCCAACAAAGTAAAGCCATCAATTAACTCTTCCACTTCTGGCCACTAAACAGGAGACATGGCAGCCACAAGAAAACTGTTCCCCTTGGATTGTAGGAATCCTATCAGCATATACTTTATTCTCTAGCCTGGAGCATAAGAGAAGAAGGGTTATGTGGGTGGGGAACAACCAACACTGATGTCATCTAGTGTCTGTTCTTTTCCTTTTCCTTTCCTACTCTAAAATATTCCAAGCAGTCCAGCAGCACAGAGGTTACATTAGAAGGATCTTATGAAAGCATCTTCAAAGGCCATAATTTATCCTTACGTATCACCAACTATCAAAACTTCTCATGGGGGTCACCTGGGGGGAAGAATCTTTTCTCAGTCTCTATAGATCAATAAAAATGGATTAAGCCCCCACATTTATATGGAATAGTCTTTACTAAGAATAAAATCTATTCAAATATGTGATATTATTGTTAAAGACAGAATGGCAGAATGTATAGAGAGACATTGATGAAATCAGGAAGACCTGAGTTGAACTCTTGCTCCTGATGTGCGTTTGTCCTTCGTTGCCAAAGAAGACCATACCATCAGAGAAATAATGACATGAATCGCACTTGACTTTTGAGTGAGGGAAGGCTACACAGGTCACCAGACTCACTTCTCCTCCACAGCCATCTGAATCTAGTGATCAGATATTCATCAGGGTGACTGGAGATGACCCAGGATGAGGCAATTGGGGCTAAGTGACTTGCCCAAAGTCACACAGCTAGTGAGTGTCAAGAGTCTGAGATGAGATTTGAACTCAGGTCCTCCTGACTCCTGCACTGGTGCTTTGTGCACTGTACCACCTAGCTGCCCCTGATATATACAAGGAAAAGGTGACATGACCTCTTGGTGCCCCCCCCCCAGGGAAATCTTTAAACTAATAATCTGGATAACCTGGATCAACAGAATGAGTTTTGATGCCAGAGGCTCTTTACACAAATGAAATCACAGATCAAGATTTAAGGAAACATCATTATATATAGTTACTGTTATGGATCCCAAGCAATTAAAGAACTAGATCATGGAACTCCATGATAAGGCAATAAAGTCAGCAAGATTCCCAGTAATCTGGTCAGTTGCTTAAGATAGTATGGCATCTGAAAAAAAAAATCCACAGAAACTGGCTGGACCCTGAATGAAATACAAGCATTTGAATTTTTATTTTACATAATGGGTGAAAATACAGAAATAAAAGTGAGCAGTATGTAAAGTAATTAACAATAATAACTTTATAAACAACCATGTCGTTTTGTAGTTTTCAAATGCTTTACTGTTTCCTGTCTCAGTTAATCCTCACCATGACCTTTCATGGAGACATTATTATCTCAATTTCACAGATAAAAAACTGAAGCTCCAGTATGGTAAGTGACTTGTGGAAGGTCAATTGCCAGTTACTGGAAGAGCATGGACTCTCATTGAAACTAGTTTTCGTAACCCCTAGAGCAGTGTAATTTTCTCACCCTTCAAAGCTCTAGAACCTTTGGGAAAGAAGTTTGGTAATATGAAACACAAAGGGTGCTAGATTTGGAGTTAGTGGACCTGTATTCAAATCCCATCCATGTAATTTATTTCCTGTGTGACTCTGGGCAAGTCACTTAACATTTCTTTGCCTCACTTTCCTCATCTTTAAATTGAGGAGGATTGGGCTGGTTGATTTATGAGTTTCCTTCCAGCTTTAAAACTGTGATCTTATGATTAAGACACAATCACATCAGCATTCATTTATTTCTCAAGTTCCCTTGAAATAGATTATACATATATGGAATTTTGAGTGGGAAAGAGAGGATATTTAAATAGGGAAACTAAAGGTAACACCGGGCAACGCCATTAAAGCAACAATCCCAGTAGATGCTATGGGGCGTGGTGAAGTTGGGGCTACTGCTCAGCCAGGAGGTAGCCTTAAATATCATGCACCTGGAAGTACTAAGGGACACTCCCAAAGGGCCAGACATTCATAGATTCTTAGAAGCAGAAAGACCCATATAGATTATAAACAACCCCTTCATTTTACAGAGGAAGTGAGAATGAAACCAATTATGTAGCTTTAATAGACAAACTGTCAACCACATTCCAAACTCCCTTTATTCTTATTTTGTAGATGGAGAAATTGAAGTAGCAAATAAACTTAAAGAGAGAAAAGGACACTCAAAAGAAAGGTGGTCAGGGTGGAAGCACTAAAAATAAATACTTACTATTTCTTATTTTCCCCTAAGGCCAGCCCAGTCTATCAATACAGCTATTCATGCTGATGATTTCCTTGGAATTAACAGCATCATTTTTTTTATCAGCTTTCTCTTCCCAAAATCATTCTGGGAAGGAGGACTTCTCAGCTGTTGAATGCTTTTAATTGAAATAATCTCTTCTCACAGTAAAAAGAGAGCTACTACTTCTTACAATACTATCGGGCTCCTCCCACTTCACCTAGTCCTCCCCCTTCCCTTTTGATCACATCACATCACAGTTTCCAACTCTTGCCACAAGGTGCCACCAGTGTATACGTCTCACAGTTTTATCTAGGCAAGAACTCAAGAAATCCGATGTTAACACTGCAGTCTGGTGCCCAGCAATCCAGAAGCAATAATGAGAACTTTTTTACTTAATGGTGCTAAATAGTCACAGGCTGTCTTTATAAGCCCACTCAATTCTTTGTAAAATATAAAACAGCTTTGTTAAAGGTTAAATGTTCCTGACCATTTACTTCAGTAATCAATGATAAACACTTTAATTTAGTACATTTTTTTTCACTATGAGTTTGCCTTGAATACATGAGGATGTTCCTTTCAGGTCTAGTTAACATAACTCTATTATAATTAGTCGCCTGCTCTAATAATAATGAAAGTGTTAAATAAGAGGGAATAAAGGCATTAAATAAAAGAGGGAGAGGAAGGAAGGAAAGAATAAAGGAAGAGAGGGAGGAAGGAAAAAAGAAGGCAAGAAAGAAAGGGAGGGAAAGAGAAAGAAGGAAAGAGAGAGAGAGGGAGGGAAGGAGGGAGGAATTTCAAGTGAAAAGAGTGCTAAATTTACATTGGGAGAACTTGAAATCAAATTCTGACTGTCATTTACTACCTGTATTATCTGGGGCAAATAGACAAGTCATATAGCCTCCCTGGGCCTCATTTCCTCATCTGTAAAAGAAGGGGTTGGGCTAATGACTTTTAAGGTCCCTTATAGTGCAAAATATATCATCCTGTCATCTTTTTTTTTTTCTCCCTGTCAGAATTTCAAAAGGTCTCAGGCCCTGTCTCTCCTTGGATAATAGAGGTACCAAAGAATTTAAAAGGTTACTTCCAATGATGTAGAACAAAGTGTATGTATGTATGTATGTATATACATATACATATACACATATATGTGAATATATATATGGTGACATCTATAGATATTGATATCTGTCCATTTATCTATCTATGCATTGGTACTTACTGGCTATTCTTCAAGTTAGGTAAGATTCTCATTCAAATCAAGAGTGTAAAATACTTTACTCCTACCTGATAGCACTTCTTTGGCCTGATCTCATCATGCCCCCAGGAACCTTATCATGAGGAAACTCATCATCCTATGAGATTGCATCTCCCTTGGTACTCACACCTCATCAATGCCCTCAAAGAGTAGAACAAAGAATTCTTCCTAAAGCCTCCAATTAAAGAAGTATTTTTTCTTCCCTTCCCCTACTTTTCACCTTTTTTGTGTGATGTAACCTGGAGGACAGGGAATGTCTTTCTTTTTTTTTTCCCATTTTGTATTCCCAGTGCTTAGGAAAGTACCTGAAACATAATAGGTGCTTAATAAATGATTAACCACTGACTGAGAAATGACTGAGTAGATTGTTGCAGCATTATTTTCATATTGACTAAATAAAGTTATTTGCCTTCATTGGGCTTTATATTGTAGTAGGAGAATGCAGCAAATATTTAGAAATGTATGAGAAAGAGGAAGCCAAGTTCTATGTAAAATCTGAGTGAAAACAGGTAATTGATGACCAAGAAGTTAATGGAAGAAGAAGATAGCAATTGTGCCTACCCTTAATTGATCAGTGCAGATATTGAAGGGGAAAAGGTATTCCAGGTTCACGGAACAGAAAGGGCAGAAATATAAAGGGAGAGAGGAGGAGTATGCACAGAATCTAACTGAGCAGTACATATTCACTGCAGAACACAATATATCAAGTAAAATTAATAGGAGGCCATTCTAGACAGGTAAGGCATGGCCAGTTTGTGGTAGACTTTGGATACCAAGTCAAGGAATGCATACACTCTTTCATAGTCAAGAGGGATCTGTCAAGAGTTTTTGTTTCTTTCTTTTGTTTTACAAGAACAGTTTTATAAGCAGATCTGTAAAAAGTGGAATTTTACAATAGCGTGAAAAGTGATTTGGAAGGAGAAACAAGTAGGCTCATAGAAACAGATTAGAAGACCATTGTAATAGTCTAGGTTAGTAGTAATGAGGGTTTCTATGCACCACTTGGTGCAACTGGACCTCTAGCAGTCAATACTAAGAGTTTACTGGCCTGTAAATCACAAATGAAAAATCAACCAGATGCACCTGAACCCCTGCCTAATAAAACCTTTTAGAAGGTTCAGTAAACTACTCTGAAATGAACTGGACTGTGATACAGGTACCTCAAACCAACTCAAAGGAATGACAGAGTTTAGCGGAGCAGAGTATTAAGAATCCAAGGGCAGGCTGATTACTTTTTCTCCTCTTGCTGGGGCCTGAAAAGCATCCTACCCAAGGTTCTGGGGGCCTCTCTGATTCTTTCTTGCCTCTGCTTCCCCATCCCCCTATGCTAGGTATTTCTTTATTCCCTGAATCTTGTCTTGTGTAAATTAAAATTGTTTTATCCACTACTTGTCTGCCTGATTTTGTGTGAGTGTGTGTGTATGTGTGTGTGTGTGTGCAAGAAAGCTTCAAAGACTGCATCACTCTACCATCCAATTTCTCTATTCCTTTTCTAAGATCACCAAAATCACTGAATAAACCCAGAATACTGAATTGTTTCCATCTACCACAAATTCACTCAAGAATGGAAGACAGAAAATCTCTTGTCACAGATTAATCTCATTAATTTGTATTAAAAGAGATTTGATCCTCCCCCATCAACTAGTAACTGTGATGGAGGTGCAGAGGTGCATGTGCTTGGATCCTAAACCTAAAATCACATTTCTCCCTAGCCTCAAAACACCAACCCAGGCAGTTTCTCCCCAGCCCAAGGACACAGCCTGTTCCAGCAAAAACTGTCATCTCCTTGATATAGTAGCCAGCTGTACTTATAGAATTTATTAGTTTGATCCAGCTGTGTACTGGCTGAACTGGCTGTATATTGGGTCATAGCAATATTTACTATGCATTGACCAATTATATGTACCCTAGACTTAGACATACATATACTCCCTAACATTTATCTTGTTTAACAAGACATTGGTGAAATCAGCCTGGTATTCCTTGGTCAGTCCTGACCTTTGGTTGACTTATTGACTTTTTAGGCCTAAAACCACATCTCCATGGAGCCCCTTTGGCTATTTTCCTGAACTCTGGGCAAAATACCTGAGCACTAGATACTAAAAGTGCATGTTCCTTTAAGAACTAACCACTCCCTAATTCCACCCTGAATCATCTAGTCATCACATTTGGCATATGTTTTACTATAGAATACCCTATATAAACTTTAACTGTACCCCTCTAAGGTTGTATGTTCTCTAAGAACTTTGCCCTCATCAGCTGTAATCACCAAAACTAAGAAGCATATTACAGAAGTAAGGTGGTATTAACATGCAAAAGAAGAGCAAAGACCATTTTTATGCCTTGTTATCATTCCCCAATTGATAAATAGTCAAGATAGGAACAGATAATTTTCAGATGAAAAAATTAAAACTATCTATATCATATGAAAAAGTGCTCTAAATCACTACCGATCAAAGAAATGCATGTTAAAACAGTTCTGAGATATCACATCACACCCATCAAATTGGCTAATGCGACAGAAAAGGAAAATGATAAATATTGGAGAAGATGTGGGAAAACTGGAGCACAAGTGCATTGTTGGTGGAGCTGTGAAGTAATTGAAACATTCTGGACAGCACTTTGGAACTATGTCCAAAGGTCTATAAAACTTTTATCCAGCAATACCACAACTAGAACTCTATCCCAAAGAGATCATAAAAATGGGAAAAAGTCCCACATGTACAAAAATATTTGTAGCAGCTTTTTCGAAGATGACCAAGAATTGGAAATTGAGGGGCTGTAATATGAATATAATGGAATACTATTGTGCTACAAGAAATGATGAACAGGCACATTTCTTAAAAATCTTGAAAGACTTACATGAACTGATGCTGAGTAAAGGGAACAGAACCCGGGGAACATTATACACAGTAATATAAACAGTATGCAATGATCAGCTATGATAAACTTAGCTCTTTTCAGCACTACAAGGATCCAAGACACTTCCAAAAGACTCTTGATGGAAACTGCTATCCACATCCAGAGAAGGAACTGTGGAGTCTGAATGATGATCAAAGCATAATATTTTCACTTTTTTGTTGTTTTCTTTTCTTTCCTTAGTTTTTCCTTTTGTTCTAAATTTGGAACTCAAAAGCTTAAAAAATTAATGTTGAAAACTATCTTTACACATAATTGGAAAAAAATAACAAACTATTAAGTGAGGGGGAAAAAAGAAATTATACTTGTTCTAATTAGCACTAGAGAATACAACCAGGAGAAAAGGCAAGAACTAAACCTCCCCCCAAAATAGGCTTTATTTTATATATGTAGTAAGAGAGGGGAGTTTCTAAAACTTAAGACCATCCAAAAGTAAGATGGTTTGCCTCAAAAGATAGTGGATTCATCCAAAGTTGAATGACTACCTATTGGATCTGCCATAGATAGGATTTTTATCCAGTTAAGGATTGAAGTAAATGGCCTCTAAGATCACTTGCATTACTAGGATTCTAGGATTCTTTGGCTTCTCGAACATAGTTACTTCCCACACTTGTAACAGATGACTCAATTTCTAACTGCACTGAAAAAAAAATTTAAGTCCATAGGAGATATAATGTCTCAGTTTCTCTTCTCCATTCCTTAAAACTCTCAACATCATCACCTACTTTATGCATCTTCCCTATGGTCTAAAATTATATAGCAAAAGTCCACTATCCCTTATGATTGAACAGATGACAGATCCCCATACTCCATTCAGATATAAATCCTAAAAGGTCCTTAAGATTTAAACAATTTTACTGGATTAGAAGCAGAGTATAATCATGGGCAAAACTGGTGACCAAAATCATTTGGACATAGCACTGACATAGAAACATTTAAGAAGAGTATTTTTAATACATGTTGCCATACTGAATAATCATAACCTTTAAAGTATATGAAATGAAAAACTCTCAAACTATAAAGTACTTGCAGAAAAATATCAAAACCATTTGGGAACAGAATGAAGTACATATCATTCTCACTCTCCTCTTTACTACCGGAATTGTCCTAAAAGTACTTTCACTGAGTCTACAGAAGATAAACTTGTTTCCCAACATTTTCATTTTATTAAAAATCAATAATTTTTACCCACTTTCAAAATATTCTACTGCAAGTTAAACATAAAAAAATAACAAGACAGCAATGTCTCAGAAATGTTTTTCTTTTGAACTACATCATAAGAGGTAAAAATACGTTAGTAGTAGTTGTTGTAGTTTGTACTTAGATGACATTTTTAATGCTTTAGAGGCATTATTTAATTTGATCCTTATAACAACTTAGGTGCACAATATGCTTATTACTATCCCAAGTTTAAAGATGAGGAAACTGAAGTCAGTGGGACTAAGAAGCATTACACTGCTTGTGAATGTCAGAAGTATTTTAACCTAGGTCTTTCCTGACACTACGCCCATCATTGTTTATGTCCATGTCCACAACAGTAGGTAAAACAGATGTCTCTACTCTTCACTAAGGCAAATCTCTTTATACCTTAGAGTCTGTCTCTTCTGTCCTACTCCAGGACCTTGCTTCCAGAGTCATCCAATCCATTTCATGTATCTCTTTGGACTTTCACTCCAAGAGCTTTCGCCCCATTTGCCTATACAGATGCCCAAGATTGTCCAAAGATAAAAAAAAACAAACAAAACAGCATTTCTTTAAATTTCACCTTATCCAGCTATTGTCCAATGTATCTCCTTCCTTACCCTAATAAATTTTCTTTTCTTTTGAATAATAGATTTTTTATTTCTTTTTAAATCACTTACTGAATCCTTCCTCATCTCTACTCCTGAAGAGATACTCTGCATAGAAAAGGAGCTGTGTTTTTTCAAAGAGGAAGAAGAAAAAAAACAGCAAAACTAATTTAACTTTAAAAGAAAACAGTGAATCAATTTACTAATTTAAAACTAATTCAATGAATTGAGAAAAATCTGACATTATATGCACTATTTTTCATACATCTTTGCAAAGGAGTAGGTGAAGGAGTAAAGTTAGGTTCAAGTCTTTCCTTCATATTTCTGGAAATTTGTTTTAAATTGTTTGTGGTTTTTCTTTCTATTTACATTGTTGTAGTCACTATGTATCTTTCCCCTAGCTCTGCTTATTTTATTTTTTATCAATTCATGAGTCTTTATGTTTTTCCCTATATTTATCATGTTGGTCATTTTATACAGACAACTAGATTCTATTACATTCATATAAAACAGTTTGTTCGGCTATTCCCCAATCAATGGATATCCATTTTGTTTCCAGTTCTTTGCTACCAAGAAAAATTCTGCTATAAATATTTTGGTGTACACAAAGTCTTCCTTTTGTCAATGACATCTTTGGAGGATTTGCCTAGCAGTGCTATCTCTGGGTCAAAATGTATGGATATTTTCGTCATTTCATTTGCACAATTATAAACTGCTTTCCAAAATGATTGTACCAATTCATAGCTTCCCTCACAATGCATGAGTGATTTTTTTGTTCTTTTTCAAACTGCTGTAATAAGTGGGTATACAGTTCAGATTCTGATACCTTTATTAGTTATCTCCTTTTATGGGCTTTTCCTTATGCTTCATATTTATATTTTTATGGAGTCTTAATATTTCATTGTGCTATTAGAGTATAACGTATTCACCTAGTCTACAATTGATGGACATAGTTTTTTTTTTCCCTGATGCAAACAGAATAATTATGAAATGTTTTTATAAAGAAGTCTTCATTTTCCTTTTAATGAATTTCTTCATGTAGAATGCTAGTAATAGTCATTGTTTTTAGCAAGTATAATCAGTTTTGCGAGACTTGTCACTGACAAACTTCTTGAAAAGGTTATTTAAGTCCCATTCCCCCACTTCTTTCCTAGCTCATTGCCTTTTGCAATCTGGCTTCTGCTTCCATCACTCTAATGAAACTGTTCTCTCATGAATCACTAAGGACCTTCTAATCTAAAAACCAAATCCATGATTTGCCTGTAGTTTTTAATACTTTTGACAACTCCATCCTAATGGAGAGACACCCCTATATTCTTTTTAATTCTCCCCCTACTTCGTCCATGGCCCCTTCTCTGTCTCCTTTGCTGACTTCTCATCCTTTTCCATGTCCTCTGATATAGCTGTTCTCCAAGGTTTTATCCATGGTCCTCTTCTATTTTATCTCTACACTTTCTATATTGGAAATTATACTTGTTCATGTGGTTTTAACTACCACCTCTATGCAGATGATCTAAAATGGACATTTCTAATCCTAACATTTTAGGGCCTCTACACTTATTCTATCTCCAATTGCCTGCTGGAAATCACTTGCATTTTTTACCCATCTCTAAACATCAGTATTTCCAAAACTGAATTTAGAAATTCTTTCCTGTCTGCTCTTCCTCCTATCTTTATTCTTTCTGTCTATGGCAACACTAATCATTTTTTCCCATGTTCACAAACTTAGGATGCTCTTTAACTTTTCCCTCTTTGTTGTTTCTCATAACTAAGACCTGTAATTTTTGCCTTTCCAACATCTCTCTTGTATGTTTCCTGTAAAATCCATCCCCCTCACTTTTTTTTGTTTTGTACAGTGCAGAAGCTCAGAATGACTTTTACATGTCTAAATAAAGTTTGGTAAATGTGGGGGGAGGTGGCAAATACTACCACCACCTTTTTTTTTTAATATGGTCCATGAGTTAGAAGGGTTTTTTTTTACATTTTTAAACAACTGTATTTATCTTAAAAATATAAAAGCCATTCTTAGCTCATGGACTGTATTAGGAAAAAAAAGGTGGTGGTAGTATTTTTCACCTCCTCCCCATTTGCCAAGCCTGGATGCCAATGCCTCCTCCCTCTAATGGCAAAAGTTATTATTTTTATGCATAGATCTGATCATATCACTCTACTGACATTATTTGTGATTTCTTTTGCCTTCTGAGCAAAATTCAACCACATTTACCTGACATTTAAGGACTATAATCTGTTACCACTCTTTCAGCTTTATCTCATAATATTCTCTTCCATGTTTTCTATGCTAGGCAAACTAGTCTACTCTGCCTCCTCCCATTTCAATGCTTTTATTGATGCTGTTTGCTAGGACTAGAATATCTTCCCCTTGTTCACCTTTGAACAATAATCCAATGTCAACATGATTTCTTCCATCTTTGTTGATATATCTGGCATATAATGACCTTTCTCCTCATAGACATTATATTTTGTTTTAAATCTGTTCAATTCATTTATTATATGAGATTGTACATTACGAATTTTCTTTACTTGTGTCTGATATAATATATATTACATAATATATATTATATATTATATAATAGAGACAGTAGCATAATAGTATATCAGATAGATTGCTAAAATTGAAGTCAGGATAATCTGGGTGCAAATTCTGATCCTGCTACTTAAAATAGCTATATGATAGTGAACAAGACATTTCACTTCTTTGACTTCTCATTTCAACATATATAAAATGGGGAAAATCATATCTGTAACATCTACTTTATTCTGTTATTGTATGCTACATATAATAAGATACATATTCTTTTAAGTCCTAATTAAAATCTCACCATCTACAGAAAGCCTTCTTCATCCCTATTGATTCCAGCACCTTTCCTCTGTTAATCATCTTCCAATTCTTCAGTAGATAGTGTGCTTTGAATCTATTTGTTTACATGTTGCTTCCCCCGTTCCACTAAGCTGTTTAAGGGCAGGAACTATCTTTTGTCTTTTTTTTGTATCCTCAGTACTTAGCTGATAATAGACACTTAACAAATATTAATTCATATTGATTGACATAAAATACTACAAAATGATTAGAGTTGTTATTTACACTTTAACATCACCTTGCTTTGCATAACATCTAGCCTACAGTAGGTACTTAATACATAAAAGATGATTTTCTAGGAGTATTTCCTTTCTCAAGATTAGCTTAAGATGTATAAAACTATCCATTAGTCTGGAGGATGACCTTATTTATTTTGCATGGGTATCTAGGACAGGCTTGCTAAGTAACTGGGATGGAAGCTGAAAAGAGCAATTTAAAGTTGCATTTATTTTTTATTGTTGGTGAGGAGGGAAGAGTAGGAAGGGTATATCATATGTCCATACTGAATACTGGTTAACCAAGTTAAAGAAATGGCAGGAGTCACAAAATGAACATTTCTTCTAAGGATTGTGCTTACAATGTGAACATTACCTATTACCCTGGAGAAAAATCATCACTGGTTTTGAATTGATGAATTTCTGGTCCAAGTGGATCTATATAAGACTGACATTAGCTCACACAAAAAAATGAAATCTAGCACAATTTTGGTGTCAGTGGTTTTATTTTTTGTCTTCCCTACTCTCTTTTTTTTTTCTAAACCCTAATTAGATTTTCAAAGTCCTGCTCCTGTCCACCTCCTTGGTAAAATCTTCCTAAATCATCTCTACAGTGATTCCCCTTTCCTCTGAACACCTATGGCATTAACATAGCCTGTGCAAAATAACTTATACTCATGCGGTCATAGAATATTAGGTCAAGAAGAGACCAAAATATAAAAATGTGTATAGAGCACTTAAGAATTCCACATGTATAGTATTATGTAAGACTCAAAGATTCTCTGAGGCAAGTATTACAGTTTTATTCATTTTACAGAGAAGGTGAGACTAAGATATTAAGTCATATATAGCTCAAATCAATGATGGGAATCAAACTCAGCTTTTGCGTGACCCTAAGCTCAGTCATTTATTTTGATGCCACCCTCGGTAGTGTGAATGAAAGCAAAATGATTTGCCTAAGGTCACATGACTAATTTTCAGTGGAATCAGGATACTGCTATCAATACTTATTTTGTGGATAACTTGTTTCCCTTCAGTGAAACTGGTTTAAGTTTGTATTCAAAATCCTTATTAAATTATGGTCCAAATAATTTGTCTGACAAAAAAAGATGCAGGTTCTTTAGAAAGGGACTTCTAAATAAAAAGAAAACAGCATGGTGCAATGACAAGTCACATCACAACTTAAGATGCTAGGTTCAAATTCCAGAGTTGACATTTATTTACTTATGTGACTTTAAGCCTGACATTTAGCCTTTTAGAACCTTAGTTCCTCCTCATCTATAAAATGAGGGGATTAGACCAGATGATTCCTAAGACACCCTCCAGTTTTAACACCAAGATTTGAAGACTCCCTGCCTTTCCAAAGTCAACATCTTAAACTATTGTTCATGACAACAGGTTGTTAATGAAACAATTTTTTTTTTGGCAAATTACATCTCACCTCCCTCCAGATAAACAGCTGGAATCAAGGAGAACTAAATCCAATAGAAGGAAAACATTTCTTTCTGGTTGGGAGAAAATAGGATGCAGATGGGGGTCAAAATACTGAGGAATAGATCTATTTATTTATTTACTTTTCCAAAACACTTTGTACAGTAGGAGATTTTTGCAATGTCCTTGTGACATTCAGAGATCAAATGACTTTCTTAAGGTTATTGAGTTAGTAAACCACAGAGTAGGAATTCAAACACAGGTCTTTTGCCTCCAAATCCAGTGCTTTTTTTTTTGACTCCTTGAGAACACAAAGAAAAGGATGTAGCAGTTGTTGAGCATGAGTCAAGGGAGACTGCATATACATATATAAATCCATATATAAATCCATATTAGCAGCTAGAGGGATGAGAAAAAGCCTCACATAGAAGATGGTGCTTAAACTGAGCTCAGATGAGAGGCAAATGATTCGATGGAAAAAGCACTGGATGTCAAGAAAGGGAAGACTTAGATTTGAGGAGCTATTTTACACAATTCATCAACAATGATCAAATCACCTAACTCCGAATATTCTTTCTAAAATGGGGATTATAAAGACTTCTAACATTTATGGTGGATGTTATGAGGAAAAACACTTCTATATACTGTAAAGTATTACAAAATTATAAGATGTTAGAATTATCATGCTTTCCTGCTTCAATTGCATTCTATGTCTCCTAAGTGGTACAGTAAATAGAGCACGGGGCTTCAGGAAGATGTAAGTTCAAATTCCACTTCAGAAATTAGCTGTGCCATCCTGGGCTAATCACTTGAACTCTATTTCCTGCAGATTCTTCAATTATAAAATGGAGAAAATAATAGCATCTACCACCCAGAGTTATTGTGAGTTAAATGTAACAATATTCATACAGCATTTAGCACAGTGCCTGATATTCAATAAATGCTTGTTTCCTTCCTTCCTTCTATGACATACTATGGTTTCCTGATAGCAGCACAACTAAACCTTATGTCCCAGCTTTGTTAAAAGTCAATAAGTTTCTTTTAAAGTTTTAATCAGCAAAATTAAAGTTAGGAAGTCAAAGAAAGTATCATCTTTCACATCAGGTTATAAGCACCTTAATGGTGCTATGTCAGGAAGAATGAAAGGAAGGAAAGAAGAAAAGAAAAGAAGGAAATGAGGAAGGGAGGGAGAAAGGAAGCTAATAATGATAGCTAACATTTACGTAGCACTTACTATGTGCCAAGCACATTACAAATACTATTTCATTTTCTCCTCACAACAAACTGGTAGGTAGGTGTTGTTATCATTCCCGTTCTACAGACCAGCAAACAAAGACTTAAGAGATCTCCTAGGCAATCACACAGCTAGTAGAGGTCTGAAGCTAGATTTTAACTCTTGTCTTCTTGACTCCAGACCCAGAGCTCTCTATCCACTGTGCTGGAATAGAAGGAAGGAAACATTTATTAAATACCCACTATGTGCCAAGGTTTTATTAAGCACTTTACTAATAGTATTTCATTTGATCCTCAAAATAATCCTATGAGGTGTTACTGTTATTCCTATTTTATAGAGAAAGAAACTGAGGCAAACAGAGGTCATTTGCTCAGATTCACATAGCTATTCGTGTCTGGAGCAGAATTTGAACTCACACCTTCCTGCCTTCAGGCTCAGTGCTCTATTCACTGGGCCACCTAACTGCTTTATAAACCATGAATCACCTCCTACCCCTCTGCACAGTGCCAGGCACAGAATAGATGTTCTTCACACTTGATGAATTATGAGAACATAAGACATTACAAATAAATAAAGTAGGACAATCAGTGTAAAAAATATGATCAGAGACAAGTATAATGGGGGAAAAAGATGGGCTGGTTATATTGGAAGAGCATGTAATACATGAAGAAGGTTTAAGGATATTTACTTTAAGTTTAAGAAAAGGTTAAAAAAAAAGTCCCTTAGCATGTTGAGCAGATCCTTTATGGTTAACTTATGGGAGGACATGGATAATATTTACATACAGTGGGCTGGCATGTATAGATTAATATGTACATCACTGGAGGGAATATGCAAATCAAAGAAACCACAGAGTCACAGATGTATTAGAATATCTCTATAATAGTAAATATTAGAGTTTTTGATTGAGGAGTACATACAGGTATAGGCATTTTGGATTGATGAATAAATGCATGTGTGTACATATATACACACACACACACACACACACACACATACACATATACACACACACTCTCTTATCTATGAATAGGGAGATTAGGTGGTTCAGGAAGACTTATCTCCCTAACCTCAGATGTTTACTAGCTGAATGACCCTGGGCAAATCACTTAACCCTGTTTTTCTGTTTTTTTCATTTGCAAAATGAGCTGGAGAAAGAATGGCAAACTACTCCAATATTTCTGCCAAGAAAGCTTCAAATGGCATCATGAAGAGAGATGGACATCACTGAAAATATGTGAACAACAAAAATCCATACATATTTTATATATGCACCCATATATGTATTATCTAGCTATCTAAAACTAAGGGACATGTCTTGGTAAAAATCGTAGAGTTACTTTTTTAAGAGAAAGTGTCAAACGCATGCTTACTTATGGTTTTCTGGGAAATCAATGATATTCATCCCTAGCATTAGATGTACTTTGAGATGCTTCTATTTCCATTAATTTGGCATGTGTTTAAAAATACTTATTTTGGAGGCCTATACAACAACTGCTGCTACTATTAGTATTGATAAAGATGGTGATGAGGAGGAGGATCATGGTGGTAGTGGTACTGTTGGTAGACATGTTTATAGTGACTTAAGGTTTGCAGAGAGTTATATGCATATAATTTCACTGAATTCTCACAACAGTATAAGGTAGGTGCTATTATTCTCTCCACTTTCTATTTGAGTAAACTGTGACTATGAGAGATTTAAGAAATCTCAGGATCATAGAACTAGAAAGTCAATGTCAGAATTTGAACTCAGGTCTTCATGACTATTTGCAGTATATTAAAAACAAAACAAAACAAGATGGCACCTTTACTTAGAAGTATAGCCACAAGACAGATATATGAATTCAGATGTTAAAGAATTACATGATTTAATAGACTTGTCATATAATGGATATGCAATAAATATATAATAAAAAGAATGAATAAGGTACTATAGGACAAAGTGGCAAATCCCTCTACTGATCTCAAGCTAATTCTTCTCTAAGGCAGCCTAGAAATATTTCTACCATCTGTTATTCTGTGATGGCAAGCAAAATAGGATCTTTTACTGTTTTTGTTTTTGTATAATCAATTGCCTCCGATTGAATCTTGCCTTTATCAACCAAGAGTCTTTACAAGGAGTAAAGTATAGAAATAAGTTTCCTTAACTAGAAACAGTACATATATTTGTAGTGTTAATTATTTTAATGTGTTTTAAGATCCCCACTCATTAATGGGCCTGCCCATTAAGGAGAGTTTGATCAGGGAAGATTTGTAGGAAGGTCCAAGCCTTTTGTTAATGAGGCACTGACTGTCCAGGGTTGTGATGCCCTCTGACTCTAAAAATAAAGTGCAAATACTCTGAGTTGAGGTTTTACTTTGAAGTTTATTGGAAGTGTTTGTTTGGCCAGACAAGGACTCTGGGAAGCTGCTAAGGAGCTCTCTAGTTTGGAAAACCCAGATGTTGGTGTTTCCCTCTCTGATAACTAAGGTCGAACAGTTGGACCTGTCTGTTGATGATCAGGCAGAGGAAGCTATGTCTGTTTATTTTTGATTTCTCTGTATTTTCTTTCAAGTTCAGGGTGTTGACTTCTCTGAACTAGGTGAATTATATATGTACTTAGTTAAAGGAATGATACATGTACTTGATCAAAGTGATTGTTAAACCCTCAAAAGTTGCCTTTTTATGAATCTGTATCTAAGAACCTGTAGTAGCAGGCCCCCTTCTGTATGTTGGGGTGCTTATGGATTCCTATTCCATATATTATTCTTGGTAATTTAATCCTTTGAAGACTTCTGGGTTGACCATAATAATTTAGTATTCTTTGAAGATGTCTAAAAGGTAAAGTTTCTTTTTAAAAAGTATGTGAGATCATACATATTTCCACTTGACCTCTTTACTCCTCAGAGCATATGCAGTCTTCCCTGGAGTACTATCTGAAATCGTCTTAGAGAAAAAAGTCAGTAGTTATTCAGCTCTGTAGAAGAGAGAGATTGAGATTATTTACTTTGCTATTAACAGATTTTTTTCTTTTGCCAACCTCATGGATTTACCCATTTTATCACACTTTTCCCATACATAGCAGTTGAAAGGGTATAAAAACCATCTAAAATTGAATTTTAAAATATTACAAATATGAATAGGTACATAACCTCCCACAAATACTCAAATCATATTTATCATCCTAGTATTTATCATCACTTGCCTTATCAATATTGTTATTTGTAGCCTGATAGCAGAGTCAACATAACACAGTCAATAGAGAGCCAGCCTCGGAGTCAGAAAGATTTAGGGTAAGGTCCAGGCTCTGACATATACTGACTGCGTAACTCTGGTCGAGTCATCTTGCCTGTCAGTGCCACAAGGAATTCTCTAAGATAACAAATTGTGGATCAGGTGCTGATATGAATAGGTAGAGAAAATTTTCCATTAGGGAGTTCCCCTACATCAATAAAATCACAGGTTGGGACCAAAAAAAATTATTTTTAAAAACCAGAGGACTTTGAGTTAGGTGACCTATACAATGGACACTTCTCTAAATTCCAGTTTTCTCATATGTAAAAGGGAGATAGAAATAATTCTGTTCTCTACTATACAGAACTATTTCAAAGACTTTTGTAAACGTTAAAACGATAACATATTTTAAAATTGTTTTTGAGCTTCCTTTTGTTCATAATAACTAGTCCCTTCTATGTTTTTGGCCTCCCCTGTTATACAGGCTTTTTGGCTGCTATATTTGAGATGATGCTGAAAAGATACCGAAGGTATCACCCTACCTGATACGGATCAGCAGACCACTCGTCAAAAGTCTAAAAGTATTATTACAAAGTTCCAAGTCTACCAGAAAAAACTCTCGCACACTGTGGTCGCTGCTGTGCACAAAGTTTTCCTGGTTCTGCTCCTTTCGCTCAGCATCAGATCATATAAGTCTTTCCAGGCCTCCCTGAAGTCTTCTTGTTCATCATT
>CM053769.1:392558014-392593014 GCA_028658325.1 Potorous gilbertii
AATAGGAAAGTATATGTCGAACCTATACAGAATTGTATGCTGTCATGGGGAGGGAGGGGGGTAGGGGGGGAAGGTGTGGGGGTATAAAATCTCAATTTTAAGGAAGTGATTGTAGAACATTTATAAATAAATAAAAAAAAATAAAAAAAATAAAATAAAAAGTCTAAAAGTACTCAGCGCAGGCTCCAGTTTATTCATACTCAGGGTAAACGTGTCCCGTCATCATTTGTAACCATTTTCCATTTCCTATAACTGTCACATTTACTACTTTGGCTTCTCTGATCAAAGAGCTGTGCTCTTCTTTTGTAATGAGTAGATATTCACCTATTTATCATCATATTCATTTCTAGCCAAGTGTTTCAGACTCATTAGATTTACTGCTAAAAAGGAGCCTCAGATGGTCATAAAGGCATATGACATTCCTGGGACCCAGTAAGAGAGGACTAAAGGCAGCCTAGGGCTGGCCCTGTAAATGAATTTTTGAATTTCCATTGACTGCACCTCATCCTGCATGATAATGAAACATTTCTCATCACTACTTGCTTAGAAAATGTTGATATTAGAGCCAGACTGACTACTGTATGGTGAAAATCTCTTGAGAAAATACTGCAGTTTTAGGAAGGGAGTGTTTTCAGTTGCTCTAATCATGCTAATTACTTGAGAATGTTTCCTTTTTTCCCCTTCACCCTCCAGGGCCTTTTTGCCTTCAAATCAGCTACAGAAACAAAGCAATTTAGTAGAGTAAGAAGCTTATTAACACATGATGCAGTTCAGTGGCGTAAGAAAATGCTGGGAGGAAGAAAAAAGGGAAAACACAAAAAGGTGGAACTCATGCCACTGAACAGGTAGATCTGAATATTTCAGAGGGGCCCTGCTGAGGAGGCAATAATTCAAAATAATGTGAGAGGAAAGGTCAAGGTGGTAGCTCTAGCTGCAGAAAAATTTAACTTCTCAGCTTGCCCATCAAGCTACAGTTTACAGTGACACTGGATGATTTTCTAAATCCTCATTTATCATTTAAGAGAGTTCCACTTCAATTTATGTGGTTTCTAAAAAAAAAAATTATCTGTGAGGCAGCAGGGAAGGTAGACTTGACTCTATTTATCTGAAAAAAATGGGTTTCAGAGACTTCTTCCCTTCTGTTTGTGTAATGGAAGCAGGTCAGGCAAATTAGAAGGAAAGGTAGAGTCACAACCGTGTTTCCTCACATGAATTCCTTAAATTCAATAGTTCAGAGAGGTTAAGTGACTTGCCTACACACAGGAATGTGTCAGAAGCAGAACTGGAACCCAGAGTCTCACTCAGGTTGAGACTCTACTATATACCATGTTTCTCTTCTCAGTTACAGACAGGAAAACAAACTAATCTTTCTTCCTGAGATGATAGACGTTTGTCTAGACAGGACAGAGAAAAGATTTTGAATAATATTAAGTTCATTTCTTTGGCTCTAGGGTAACAGCACTTTGGATGAATCTAGGTAACTGAAAAATTTTGTGATGTAGTGGTTGTTGTACTCCTAAGCTAAAACAATCACACATGAGAGAGCATGATGTAGTAAGAAGAAGTCTAAATTTGATCTCTAGAGGTTCTGGATTTAATTCCAGCTCTGTCCCTTAAAACTCTTGGCCCATGGAACAACAAGTCATTTCTCTTTTCTGGGAATCAATTCCTTACAAAGGATTGGATGGGCTGATCTATCTCTAAGATACAACCCAGCACTAAAGCTCCTGAGCCTGTTATTTTCTCAAGTGATGAACTTCTAACAAACAACTTTAAACAAAATTCTTGACCAAGACAAATAAGCCTTACAGTCCTTGCAGGGTTTCCCAGAGAAATGAAAACAGGCTATGACTGCACTTCAATAAACACATCTGGGTGAAAAGTTTAAAAAATCATGTTAGATCTTCAAGAAAGTGAACATCCCCATAAAAGAAAACATCTGGATGATGGGATGACTGTCCTCTTTTTAAGTTCAGATTTTGTTCAATCTGACCTCGAACTCTAAGCTGTCACATATTCTCTACTACTAGCTTTGTCAGGGGGATGAGAAATGGATCAAAGTCTACTATCTTTGATTTCCTCCTAACTCCAATTCCAATGTCACAGCCTTATATACACTGTTAGAAAAACAGTACTATGGCTTCCAACTGCCAATTGGACTAAAAAGAGATCTCTTTGTGTACTTTTAAAAATAAAGTTCTGTGAAAGTTCTAACCAGCCCACACTTGTCTTTTTATTCACATCTGCGTATAGAGATGATATTTATTGCCAGTAGCACCATTTTTTTTAATCACAGCGTACAGCTTCCAAATACTAGTGACAGCCTCTCCTCCTAGGCTTTTTGTTATGCTTCTGCAATATCCCTCTCACAGGTTCTTGACTGCTCCTTCTCAGTCTCCTCTACTGTATCATCATCCATGTCCTACTCCCTAGTAATCTGGAAGTGACCCTTGAATCTTTGTTCTCAACTTTCTTCTATATTTTTTCTATCTGATCTCTTATTGACCTTATCAGTGCCTATGAGTCCAATTTTAATTTCTATGAAGTCTCCCTCCAGATCAACACATCTATATCCAGTCTTTCTCCTTGGAGAGCTAGGTGGCCCAGTGGCTAGAGTGCTAGGCCTGAAGTCATGAAGACTTATGTTCATGAGTTCAAATCTGGCCTCAGATACTTATTACTTATTATTACCTGGCATGTCACTTAACCCTGTTTGCATCAGTTCCTCATCTGTAAAATGAACTGGAGAAGGAAATGGGGAACCATTCCAGTATTTCTTCAAGAAAATCTCAAAGGAGGTTACAATGATTTGGACACTGCTGAAATAACTGAACAACGACAAAGTCTTTCTCCTCCACTCCAGGCCTTCCTAACCAACCAATTAACCATCTGGTGATCTCTAACTAGATACACTACAGGCACTTCACACTCAACTTGTCTAAGCATCATCTTTTCCCTCAAGCCCACTACTTTTTTAACCTTACCTATTTCTCTTGAAGACATCACAATCCTTCCAATCACCCAGGGTTACAACCTTCCAACCTCATAATCATCCTGGGTCTTCCTTCTTTCTCACTCTTCATGTGTAATCAGCTTCTTAGTCTCCTACTTATGCCTGCATATTATCTCTTAAGTGAATTCTCCTTCTCTGTTCACAAAGTCACCACCTTATTTCAAGACCTCATTATCTCTTCCTGGGACTGTTACAATAGTTCTTTAATTAATCTTCCTGCATCCAGTGTCTCCCCCTCCAAACTATGCTTTACATATCTGCCAAATTAATATTCCTAGAAGCACAAGTTTCTGATCATGCTCCTTCCTTACTCAAGATAATTCAGTTACTCTCTATCATGTCTAGAATAAAATACAAATAAACCCTTCACCATCTGGCTCCAGCATTCTTTTTCAAATTTATTGCATTTTACTCTCTCCTATGTACTCTGTGGTTCCCCTAAAATGGCTTATTTGCTGTTCCCCATACCGATTCTACCTCCTATCCTCTGATCTCTGAAGCTAAGCTTAAGAGCCACCTTTCGTAGGTAACCCATCCAGAGACCCCAGGTGCTAGTGCGCCCACTAGCATGGAACATATCTACTTTGCGCACATATTGAGTTTACTTTTCTGTGTTAATGTTATTTCTTTCCAATAAAATACAAGCTTTCTGATGAAAAAGACTATTTTTTTTTCTCTTTGCATACTCAGTTCCAAGAACAATGCCTGGAACTTAATAAATATTTAATAAATGCCTGAAAAATGAACAGATGGATATGAATCCCCCTATCCTTACTCCAAATGGGCTTGACTTCCTAATGATTTCCACCAACACTCCTCAAATCTCTCTCAGAGGTCCATTCCAGCGTCCCACCATTCTCACGGTCATAATTCCTCCCTATCTCTAACTTGATCCCCTCTTATTACTATTCAAACCCATTTCTGTAATTCTTTCCCCTGTGAGAACTGGGATAATCTTTATTCTTTTGTCATCCCTCTCTTCCTCAACCCAATGTTTATCATAGTGTACACATGGTCAAAATTACAAGGGAGCTACTGTCCCAAAGGTAATTTATCCATTTCACAAACTGAGCCACCTGACCCATTTCAGCAAAGCTGGGTCAGGAAAGAAGGGCTGAAAATTCTGCCAAACAGAGCGGATGTACAATGGCAAAGCTGAATGGGTGCATAGGGTTAGGACAGCAGGAGGGGGGTGGCCCTCACAGTGACTCACTGTCCCAGAATAGCTTACAGCAACAGAGTGTCCTCCCTTGTCACAACACAAAAATTTGGGAGTAGAATGTTGAACCTGTAAGAGTTATATATGTGTAGCATAGGAATGTAAGATTTTGGATGGTTTTCCTCTTGCTTGATTAATAAGAAGTGAATATCCTCCACTGCAGAAGAAAATTGTCCTAATAGAAAACCTTTAATTAATAGAGTAAAATTCATTTCATGGATGCCTGCGCTTCTTCCATGGTAACTGGTAGTTTAAGATCACTGTATTACAAAAACTCATCTAAGACAAAGCAATCGTTTATTCATAAGGCATAGAGAGGAGACCAAGTCATACTTTGATCCAGCTCAGTCACATTTAGCATTAGTCCCTTACATGAATGACTTTAAAAATATAAACTCATCCTTTGTCTTGATCAAAATGAAACCTGAAAGACTGCTACAGGATTCATGATTTTTTTTGTTTGACAACATCTTATTTCAATTATACAGAAACACTCTTGAATGGGAAGTCCAGGGTCAAGGATGCAGGGGGTGGAGTGGAAAGAGTGATGAACTTGGAAGCGCTGAACCTGCTTCTGGTTCCAGCTCTACCACTTAACACCTATATGACCTGAACAAGTCACTTAACGTCTTTGGGCCTAGTTTCCTCATCCATAAAATGACAGAGTAAGATGAGATAATTTCAAAGGTTTCCTCTAGCTCCAGAATAATAAGCTGATGAATTCGCATGCCCAATAAAGTTGACCATCTAGCCTTTATCTGTATATGACATCACATTTTCAAGATTATAGGAACCAAGATTAGAGCTAGGAGGAATTTTAGAGGTCATCCTCTCTCTTTTTTCCTCTCCCTCTATGAGGAAACTGAGGGACAGTAAGGTTAAATGATTTGTGACATTTATAGCACTGTTACAATAATTAGCCGCTTTTCAGTCTCCAAGGTCCACTTGGTTCCCTCCTCTTTGACATTAGGGAATTTATTTTAGATGAAAAGTTCTGAGTTTAATCACAATTGCTCTGAGGCCCCACTTGGGAAAATTCCTAACATTAAGTCAGTGGATGAGCTCTGTGCCTAACTTTATACAGATATACATACATAGCTATGTGTGCTGAGCATGCATACACAGCACTTAAATGTATGGATATATGTGAGTCCACATATATATACATGTATATGTATATATCTATAAAAGCACACAAATATATCTATATGTGTATGTATGTACATTAGACATATACATGTATACATATATACACATATACAAATATATAATATCTACAAACACATACACATATTATACCCAAGATGGGGCAGCTAGATGGAGCAGTGGATAGGGTGCCAGGTCTAGAGTCAGGAAGATTCATCTATGTAAGTTCAAAACTGTATGACCCTGGACAAGTCACCTAACCCTGTTTTCCTCAGGTTCCTCATCTGTAAAATGACCTAAAGAAGAAAAAAGTACACTTCTCCATTATCTTTGCCAAGAAAACTTCCAATGGGATAATGAAGACACATCTGAGAACTAAACGACAACAAGAGAGAGAAAAACACACAGATATAAAGATATCCCCTGGCCCTTCTTCATGATTAAGGCAAAATACATTTTACTGGAAATGTTTCAGTAACAAAATAGCATATGCACACACATATCTAAGCATATCATAATGTGTGTGTATGTGCAACTAGTTGTAAATTCTGGCTATGTTATTTGCTACCTATGCTATTGCCAGTTCATAGGTTTATAAATTGGATCACAGTTTTAAAACTGAAACACTTCAGTGATCATTTGGTCCAATCATCTCATTTTGTAGCTGAGAAAACTGGGGCCCAGGGAAATGAAGAATCATGTCCAAGGTTGTACAGGTCCTCAGCAGCAGAGGTGGGATGTGAACCCATGTCTCTCGACCACAAAATTCATACACTTCCCACTATGTCATACAGTCTTTTAGCACTTCCCACTACACTTTCAGCTAGATAATTGCTTTTCTGACTTTTCTCTGGGAATGAAATGCTCCCGTGTGATATAGGATTTGAAGAGTATAAAAGCTAATAGAAATTCAGACCTGGTACTTTTCCATGGTTGAAAAAGAAGATGAATCCGGGAAAAACATAAATGTCCAACCAAAGATGGATGAGATGCATTGTCTTCAGCTGCCATCATTTGAACCCTGTATTCATGCTGCAATTAAACCTAATCAGTTCTGGCTTCTTTTCACTCCTATGTCTCCAAAGCTGATTGCTGTGATCTGGGTGCTGCCCTGCTTTCCTGCTTCCATGACGCACAATGTCACTGGACTTGGCATATTTTTTATAAGCCTCCCACCCCTAGCAGAGAAGGGGGAGTCAGACACATTGATTGTTATTCTAGGACAGAAATAGTACCAAGTACCATGTATCTAGAGATGTATAATTGAGACTCCCAACTCTGCAGTATAGTTCGCAAAACCATAGACCCTTCTAATTAAGACATAAGAATCCATATATTACAATCTGTAACCAAAATAGAATCACTTCTAACACATACCTGCCATAATTGGTATCCAGTCTTCACTTGAAGATGTCCCCTGAGAAACAACATTATCTTCCAACATAACCAGTTCTCTTTTTGGACACCTCTAATGCTAGTATTGTCAACTCCTTGAGGACAGGGACTGTCTTTTGCTTCGTTTTGTACCCCCTGCACTTAGCATAGTGCCTAGCATATAGTATGCACTTAATAAATGTTTATTTATTGATCAGGAATTTTTGTTTTGTTTTTCCCCTTACATCTAGTCACAATATGCCTCTCTAACTTCTCTCGTGGTCTCTGCCTTCTAGAGTCAAGCAGAACAAGCCTCTTTTACATGAAAGACCTTCAAATACTAGAGACAGCTATGATTTCCCCTCAAATCTTCTCTCCTCCAGGTGAAGAGTTCTCAGTTCCTTCTACTGACAGCTTAACATGACAAGTGCCCTCATCATCCTGTGGCTGCTCTGCATCTAGTTAATATCATTACCACTAACCACAGTGCTGTGGGCATGATCCAATAAGAGTAGAATACAACAGAAATAGCACCTCCTTCTTTCTAGACACTTTCTCTTTCTGCAACTGAAGATGACCTAAAATATTTTTCGCCTATCATGTATATAGTATGAGATTCATCCTGAGTTTGTTGTCCATTAAATTTTACAGGTTGTCTAGTCATACATCTTTAATCTTGTATTTACGAAGTTAATTGTTTTTAATCCATTTACAACTACTTTTTTTTCTTTATTAAACTTGAATTATTATATTTTGTCCATCACCTTAACTTGCTGAGGATTTCCAGGATCCTTATTTCTATTATCCAACTTGGTGGACAGGTAGATAGTTCAGTGGATAGAGCACTGAGCCTGGGGTCAGGAAGACCTGGATTCAAATTTGAACTCAGACACTTACTAGTTGTGTGACCCTGGGCAAATCACTTAACCCTGTTTACCTCAGTTTCCTCATATGTAAAATCAACTGAAGAAGGAGATGGCAAAATACTGTACTGTTGCCAAGAAAACCTCAAATGGGGTCACACAACTGAACAAAATCCAGATTGTTAGCTATCCTTTCCAGCATGTCTTCTAGAAGTCTGAAAGGCACATCTTCTATACTTTGATCTAATTTTTTTCATTTCTTAATGGGGTTAGAGGGAAGAATGTATCTTCACTTAAAATTCAGGGGAAAAAGGCTTCAAGCTCTAAAATCAGACTTTGATAGACGTTAAATATTTTCACTTATTTTTCAGGTTGAAAAAAAATTTTCTCCAAGAAATATATAGACATGAAATTTTAGAAACTGAGCAAGCTTAAATAATTGGTTTTTGTTTCTTTTTAAAAATCAGGGTTTTTTTTGGCTAAAACAGAATGCAAAATAGGGTTTGTGTTGATATAACAAAAGGAACAAAGTGAAAAAATTTTGCCCAGAACAAAAATCTTCCTTTCAGGGTCAGTAACTGCCTCTCCCTACTGCCTTTAGATTAAATTCACCTGAAAATTTCTCAAGTCAGCCTTCCTTTTCTAGTAAAGACTCCCTATAATGCAAAGTTTCTCTGTGTGTTATGTATACATAAAGGTTTTCAGTAAATTTCTTCTTGCTGCAGACAAGACATCACATCCTGTGTATCATATGCAAATGAAGCTGCTTGTAAATATTCATTTCTATTGACTAAACCCCAGTCAGCAGGAAGCTAAATGATGGATGAAAAGAGACTTTCTGACCTAGTGCTTGGGGTTAAATCAAAGAATTTTAGAGTTGAATGGGACCTCAGAATGTCCTCATTTTATAAATAAATTAAAAACAAACAAACAACTGAAGCTCAAAAAGGTGAAATTGCTTGTCCAAGCCCATGAAACTAGTTAAGGACAAAGTAGGGCATAAGAATCTGGGCTTTTTAATTCCAAGACCAATGCTTATTCCACCACACCATCTTTCCTTTTCCTTACAGGGGCCAAGCAAAAACAGAGCTAAGTCTGGGAGACCTTGGACTTAAGGGACTGAACTAAGAGATCCAAGACTAAGGAATGTTTAAGAAAGGATTTTCTCCTATACTGGACACAGTTGGGCACTTTTTCAAACACTCTTTATCTGTAACCAGAGTACCAAAGGGAAATGTTCTACTTCTGTCACCCTTGTCAACGATTCAGATGACCTGGGTTCCAATCTTGGCTAAAAGAACCTATGTGAACAGTTTACTCTGGTATAAAATAAATGGACATGAATTGATGATACTAAGATCCTATCCAGATCAAATTCCCAGAATCCTCTTTCTGTGGCTCCATAGTATATATAACTCTAGCCCTCAGTAAATGAGTTTCGAGGAAATGAGGGTGGGGGTGCAGCTAGGTGGCAACAATGGAGAGAGTGCCAGTCCTGGAATTAGAAGTTCAACAGTTCAAATCTTACTAGCTGTGTGAACCTGGGCATGTCACTTAACCCTGTCTCAGCTTCCTCATCTGTAAAATGAGCTGGAGAACGAAATGGCAAACAAAAGGAATGCCAAGAAAACCTAAAATGGGGTCACAAAGCATTGGACACAAGCGAAATGACTCAACAACAAAAAAGAGTGTTAGACATTAATAGGCTTGGCTTTTAATCCTATGTCTCCATTTACTAGCTATGTGATCTTGAACATGTCACTTAACCTGTATGAGACAATTTCTTTATATGTAAAATAGAAATGATTATTTACATCTATATCTATATATCTGTCCTCCCTGCCTCCTATAGCTGTTTTTGGGAGAGAAAACACTTTCAACCATAATTTGATGGCTCAATGTAAGCTATCATTATTGCAATATTTCATAACAATAACAGCTGACATTTACCTGGCACTTTGAGGTTTACGAAGCCCTTTATAGACATTATCTCATCTTTTTCTGAGTTTCAAAATGAAGCAGGCCTACAGTAACTGACATTTCTCAGTTATAAAAGTCTCATAAACTGCGTACGGACACTGTCCTCTAAACCTTAGCATTTCCTGAATTGTAAATTGTACTGTTAAGTATTATAGGACACATGGACCTCCTTAGTTTTGTTAGTAATCAAATATAAATCAGCCATGAAAATTCAATTTGACTCCAAAATGTTCACTCATGGCTAGGCTTGAATGAATGGAATACTGGACCTGGAGTCAGGTCCACTCATATAAGATTTTAATTCCTAAAAGACACTTTAAAAAAAGTTTCATTCATGCTATTTTTACATTAAATTCATTTTTAATATACCTCTGCCTACCAAAACCCATGAATCTTCCCTCATAACAAAGATTTAAAAATTTAAAAAAAGAAACAAACTTCTACAACTGACATTAAATAGTGCCTGCTTAAGATATGGAGTAGCTGCTTAAGAAGTGTTTGTTGATTGAGTAATTGAATGTTGCTTATGTGGTATTCCAGACCCATAGTCCTCCACCTCTCTCATGATGGGAGCTAGGATATCCCTTCACTTCCTGTTCTCTTGGTTAAATCGTTGGAGTAACTGTGCACATTGTTTTCTGGATTCTGTTCACTTCGTTTTGTACTCATTCCTATTTGCCCATTTTTTATGTTAGTCGTTTCATACGATAGTGTAAAATTCCAATATGTTAATTAACGAATTCCCAAATTATAACCGACCTCTTTGTTTCTGTTATATTTTATTTTTTTGCTACCACATAAAAGTTATGTCTCAAACTCTTCCTGTTTTATAACCTTGGATAAGTCACTTCATCTCATTGAGTCTCAGTTTCCTCAGCCATAAAATGGGAATACCACCTGCCACACATGGTTGTTCTGAAGAACATGTAAAGTGTTCTGTCTTATTCTCACCATTTTCAATAGAGTTGTTTACTTTTACTCTTCTTTTACTATTTCTACTACTAATATAATTTTTACCTTTACTCTTACTATGATATTACTTCACTATTATGTCATTTACTGTTATCATGGGCCCAGCACGGCATAGCGGAAAGAGTATTGCCTACAGAGTTAAAGGATATAGGTTTGAATTCTGTCTCTTCCATAGCTTAAAATTCATGAAACTGGGCAAATTTCCTCTTTTATAAATGAGGAGGTTGAATCAAATGGCTTGTAGCTCTAGGATCCTATTACTTAAGATAATTTTGTGACAGAGATGCTGTTCAGATGTATTTAAAACTATGTCCATGGATTATAGAGCTAGAAAGAAATTGGGAAGTCATCTAGTCCAACACAATTCCCTTATTTTCCAGATAAGGAAACTGAGGGCCATGGCTATTATGCAAGTAGTATCAGAGATAGAATTCAAATTCATATTCTTAGATTCCAGAAACAGAACTTTTTTTTAATTTTACTATACTGCCTCTTATTCTTCTGCTTGCAGTATCCCAATACCACTTCCCATGGGGGGAAAGGAGATGTCAGTATTAAGGATTACTTCCAAGTTATAAGAGATTCTAGCCAAGTTATGAAAGTTAGCAGGTTTACTTCTACACTATTCAAGTCAGTTTCTTCCTCTCTATGTTATTCTTTTCCTTATCATGTCATTAAAAAAATAAAAATACAATAGAATCATCAAATCAGAAGAAACTCCTAGGCTCTTTAGTCTGACACACTCCATTTCTGAATACATGACAAAATAATCACAATTTGTAAAGTACCTCACATCTAACCAACACTCAGATTTCCCACTTCAATCAGCTGAAAGGATTCCACCTGGCTGAACACTCTCATTAGGTACTCCTTCAAAAGAGAATTCTAATTTGAACCTGAAGGTCTATTTATGCCACAATTAAAAAAAAAATTCCCCATATTAGTACTCCCCTTGACCAGTGATTAGCTTCTCTATTCAGTGATTTAGAATTAAAAACTATTCAAAAGTCTCTTTTCAGGTCTTACTCCTTTTCTTCTCATCTCTCTCTCGTTCAGTCATAGCCCACCTCCTTGTCTCTATCATCATAAGCCTTCATTTCCCCGTAGTCCCTGAAACCTGTAACCTGTTATTAATAAACTCCTTTTGGTTCTAAGACTCTTTTAATTTGCTAGCTGTAATAGACTTCAGACTTTCTTCTGAAGACACAAAATGCCTTTACATTGTCTCCATTGCGGTCAACTCCTACCCTCATGCCCCAGACACGGGACCAGGAGATGTTGCCAAATTCCTGGTCCTATACTACCACTCCCAGTCCCTCCCTCCCTCTGCCACCATCACCCATCAATCTCACCACTGTGAAATCTTACTCTATCTGCCCACATGCCCTTCCCAGATGTTTGGTATCATCTACTGATCCCCATGACACTCTCTTTCCTTTCTTATTAGGAGCTGGCTTACAGTCTTCTTTCTCTGCCTTATCCTCTGCCTTCATTCTCAGTGATATCAGAGCTTACACTGATATCCCCTTCAAACACTTTGACTTCCCAGTTCATCAATGTGGATCCTTCAGTTGTTGCTGTCGCATTTTTAACCTGCTTAAGAAGTCATTCAGAATTGATTTTTAAGATAACAACCAAAAACATAATTCCTGCTTCTATGTGATAGTTGTCCAGTTTCTTCCATATGCACAATTTCCATGAAAACCAAGCAAACCAACAATGAAAGAATATATTCAATTCATTTTGCCTTGTTTTTCTCCAGGGCTCATTCCTTGATTTTCCTTAAGTGCTCAGATTTCTTTGGTGCCGGAGACGACAACATGAATCAGCTTTTATGACTTCAACATTTAAGTACACTCTCATAGCCATACAAAGGAGGCAATCCAGTGAGAAAATCTTAAGTTGTAAGTCTGTTCTTGTTCTTCCTGATATTTGGGGAGGATAGAAGAGATGGGAAAGGATAGAAAGATGGATTAAACATGTAGTGATTAGATACTTCAGTTTTAATGGCATTTCAGTTTTAATGGCATTTACTAAGTCAAGGAAATCAAAAAATACTCTATGGAGATTCTTCTCAATTGCCAAGGGCTCTAGGTTTTGCTATAGCCAAACTTTGAAGTTATTTGGGATTTGCCAATTCCCTTACCATATCTTATATTCAAAGAATCTGTGTAACATGTTGGATGAAAAGCCAGTCTCATAGAACCTGGAAGAATTGGGTTAAAATAGCACTAGGATCATGTATATACTGACTTTATTTATACTTGAATTTTTTCTATTTATTTTTTATTTATTTATTTATTTATTTATTTATTTATACCTGAATTTATACTTAACCTTTCAATAATCATGACAACTTTCTGAGACTATAAGTTACAGAAAAGGTATCAACTTCTTTTGTCAAAGGGGATTTTCTCATTTCAGAGTTCCCCATAACAATGAAATCATAGGTTCAATTCAGATTTCAATCTTAAACTTGAAATCAGGCAATTCATAAACTGACTGTATGGTTTGCTTTCAAGATCTTTTCTTCTTAAGCAGCTCTTTGCCTATGACTCTTCATTGCTGGGAAGTTAAGGGGAGAAGATGATATTTTCATATTATAAGAGGACTAAATCGAACAACATACAGAAATTTAAAGGATTCCTTTCTATTTCCAATATTCTAATCATCTAACAAGACCTGCATTTCATTGATGTAGTTACCCTTTTGCACATACATGCAGATCTCAACACATCCATGCCAGGCCATTTTGGGTGACTTTTGACAAGGCCTCCTATAAACTCACCACAAGAAGTCTGCCCAAAATACTGGACACTAGCTTCTCATTTTTCTGACTTTTGATATCAATGGAGCCCTAGAACTATCCACTGCTCTTGCTGTGTAATCAGTCCATTTTTTCTGGTTATATGTTTCTCTTTTGACATCCTCCGGTTATCATTCACCATGAACCATCACATTGCCCTTTGAGTGATTCTCCACTTGAATTCTCCAGAGACTATATAGGATCCCATGATTTCTAGCCATACAGCATCAGTGCAGGACACTGTGGGTCCTTGTTCCTGGAAGAAGATTTAGATCCTTTTCTTATTCAGATATCTTAAGGAGCAAGACTTCAGCATCCTCATAACTATGTTGCCTCCAGGATGAACCTATCTCGAACCTAATGCTAAACCCTGCTCCTTTTTACTGAGAATGGTATATAACTAGAGATACTCATGGCAATTACCATTATGATGTCCTACTGGCACTTTTCAAGTTCAATATTATTTTAAGGATGGGGCTCCATGGATTATCCTCATCCCACTTAAAAGCAATTACTTTTGTTAGTTAAGACCATTTCTTGACTGAATCAATCAATCAGAACTGGTCTGGTCTGTACAGATCATCAAATCAAACTCTGGCTAGGGAATGGTTCATACAGCAAAGAAATTGTATAAAAGGAGGAGCTATCTGAACTGGAGAGAGATAGGACTGAGCTACTGCAAGATGTTGAAGGCTATCATCAGCACTGCAGCCTCCTTGGAGCAGAAAATCATGGCTGAACCCACCAGCTGTACTCATCTACTCAAGGACCATATGAACTTTAAGGGCCTATACATTATCCTGAGACATAAAACAAGTGAAAAATTAAAATAGGATGCTAAATTTGAAAACTGGGGGAAGCCATGCAATTAATTAACACATGGAAGAAACATTTTATTAATTTAACAAATTAATTATTAATATAATTAATTATTAAATTAATTTTATTAAGAAGTATTAAATTAATTTTAATTTAAATTAAGCAGCCAGGTGGAATAGTGACTAGAGTGCCACACTCAGAGAGACAAAAGGAACTGAGTTAGAATCCTGACTTGGATACTTGCTAGCTTTGTGATCTTAGGCAAGTCATTTTGCCTCTCTCAAGTTCAGCTTATTCTTCTATAAAATGGAGATACTACTATTTAACTCACAGGCTTGTTTAACTCAAAAGGAGTAATCTGTGCCAACATACTTTGTAAGCCTTAGAGCTTTTATGCAAATGCTAACTATTGTTGTCTCAGATCTGGCCCTAAGCCCTTGCTTAGTTAGGTCTTTTTCATAGCACTGAGATGATAAAAACTTCTAATATGATTTCTAAGTAATTATGCTTCTACTAGCCCAGAGCATGGCTTCTCTCACTTGCCATGGGTGAATAAAGACGAATGCCAAGAAAATGGCAAGAGTCCTACTCTCATGTATAGGATCATAGCATTGAGAGCAAAATGGAGCGAGGAAGGGATCTCAGAGGTCAGATAGTTCAATTACCTCATTCCACAGATGAGGAAACTAAGGCCTTGGTAAAGTAGTATGTCCAGTGAGACACAGACAGGAATCTTCAGAAATGGAATTTGAACAATATGTCCCCTGGCCCCAGATCCAGTACTCTTTGCATTGTCCCATCATTTACAAAGAAGGAACCTGAAGCTGAGTATAATGAAATAATTTGTGTGTTTTAAAATGGCAAAGGCAAGACATTCTGACTCCAAGTACACGTTTTTATACCAGTATTCTGGTATGGCAAAAAGAACTGGATTTACAATCAGAGGACCTAGATTCCAACACTGAAGGTGCTCCTTGCTTCTTGAGTGATCTTGAACATGTCACCCTCTGAAGATGATGAACTGGATGATCCATAAAGACCTTTCTTGCTCTAAACCCTATGATTCAAAACATCTTAAATTATTAACTAAATCTCCCAAGGAAAAGACTAAGAGTAGAAAGGGTGGTATGGGTTACTATGATATGGATTGTTGGTATTCATCCACAAAGATGTCAGTACCTATGCTTAAAAATAGGGAGCCCTAAGTCCTAGGTACTCTGATGATCAGATAGAGGTCTCAAAGCCAGCCAAATTGGAATTCTGACAGGTTATTCATCTTCAATAAGAAACTACCATATGAATCTTAATGTGCCTCAGACCTCATGGATGACCACCCACTGATCAAAATGTCCAATTGTTATATAACCCCCTTCCTTTTTTCCTTCACCTTAATACATACTATGCTTCAAATCAGAAAAACTCCTCTTACTGAGTTCAAATCCAGCCTCAGACACTTACTAGCTGAGTGACCCTGGCCAAGTCACTTAACCCTATTTGCCTCAGTTTCTTTATCTGTCAAATGATCTAGAGAAGGAAAGGGTAAACCACTTTAATATCTTTGTCAAGAAAAGCCCAAATGGGGTTACAAAGATTCAGACAAAACTGAAACAACTCAATAACATCATCAACAAAAACCCTCAAATAAAAATTTGTGATACTTTAAAATTGTCATCAATTCTAGTACTTGCTCCTTTTCCCATGTCCATGTCATCCTAGGCAGCCACTGTCGCTATCTTGAGATACAGAGTGAGTCTTCCCTGATGATTATGCAAGGTATGTAACTCATCTTATCTTGTCCTCTCCTATCTCTTGGCAGAAGGAGAAGAGGAAGACAGCAGGCTTCCTTTGCCTGTGGAGGAGTGAGTGAGTATGCCACCCCCCAGGGAGCCAGTTAGCCTCCATCAGTCCAAGGTCTATAATCTCGTTTCAGTTCCTGCCCCTGCTTTGCTTGGCAGCTCAGCTGCACTGTCGCAGGCTGGGCTCTCAAGCATGAAATGATGCTTTGTGCTGAAGTCTGAGAGAGGTATTCTGTGGGGCTAGAGGTGATTGGAGGATTTTTTTATTTTATTGTTGATTTTTATAAATGAAATAAGAGCATGCATGAAAAGGGTCTCCTAGGTACTCTATAAAAACCAGCAACCAGCACCACGGACAAGAATACAAATGACTAAGGAAAGGCAAGACATCTCTCAAAGGCTGTTTGAGTTAAGATATTAAGGCAAAACCAGAGAAAAACATTAATATCACCTCTAAGAAAATACCTGGGATTCTCTTTACTTTTAGGTACAAAGATAGCCCTATTCTACCCTCCCACGCACAAAAGTATAAATTTCCCATTTCACTGATGCCTATATTTATATTCCCTTTGACTTTGCCCCATCCTACGATGCAAATACCCCTTGGAAGAGGTTACATAGTCATCTAGTCATCAGTCATTTACACTTCAGAGTGAATACGTTTCAGGCCTATTTCTGAGCAGCTTTGGACAGAGGAAAAATAGAAACACAAGGAAAGGATAGGCCCTCATTATTCCTGGACTATTCAGACACCTTTCTTGCATGTATTCCCACTTTCACTAACTCCTCCTATCAAACTCATGCTTTCTCCCACTGCCAAGATAACACTTTTTTCATACAGACCTGGTCATGCCACAGTTGCTCAAAAATCCTAGGTAGCTCCCTAGGGACTACTAAGCAAAGGTCAAATATCTGTGCCTATCATTCAAGGTTCTCTGTAATCTACAATCACCTTACATTTCCAATTTTATCTCATACTTCCCTCCTACACATGCTCTATGCTTCAGATAAACTTTATAGCTGTATGCCTTCCAAACGAGTCCTATGCTTTTGCACACATTATTTGCTATGCCTAGAATGTGCTGCTTCCCCTCCTGAAACTCTTTTTGTTGTCAGTGAGTCGTTTCAGTCATGCCTAACTCTTCTTGACTCTATTTTGGGGTTTTCTTGGCAAAGATATTGGAATGATTTGCTATTTTCTTTTCCAGTTAATTTTATATATGAGAAACTGAGGCATGCAGGGTTGAATGACTTGCCCAGGGTCACACAGATAGTAAGTATCTGAGACCATATTTGAACTCATGAAGATGAGTTTTCCTGGTTCTAAACGCAGCATCCCATCCACTGAGTTACTCACTGTTCAAATGGCAGATCCTACAAGAAGCCTCCCTGATGTCCCTCGTTGATGATGAACTTTCCATAAAGATCCCCTATTGAACTTAGGTTTCTAACTCTAATGAGCTAATCATGTAGTATAATCTAAGATAGTGATATTCCATAGTGGATCACAGTCATATATCTGCCTGAAAGGTGAAAAAATATAAGCTCCTTCTTTATATTTGCTAACAATAAAAGTGCATTTTTATTCAGTAGAAAAAAATGTCCACTCAAAAGTTCTTCAACAGCCTTACTTGCAAATATCAAAATCATGCAAGATTCCTTGACAAAAATATAATAACAGAAATAACTTTGTTCAACAATTTTCAGTTTGTTAACACCAAAAGAGGCTTCCATGTCACTTCCCAGCTATTTCCAGACCGTGCCATCTGCATTCCAACTCTCTTTCCCAGCACTCTCCCTCCAGAACCATCTGGACTCTGACCTTGGGACCCTGGGCTTGGGTAGGTGAGTTTTCACCTAAGCTGGATGAATGAGGTCTCTATGTTATATCTCAGACATTTGCATACCATGCTATTTATGTGTGGATATTCTTCCCCACTTTCTAACTCTGTCATGTGTTATTTTTCCTTCTTAGAATGTCAATTTCTTGAGGGCAGGGACTGCCTTTATATTTGTATTCCCAGAGCTTAGCACAGTACCTAGCACCTAGGAATCGTTTAATATTTTTTACATTCTCTCTTTCATTCATGTATGCTAATTAGTGATATTCAGCACTGTCATATAAGATATTCAGACCAGAGTCCTTCTCAGTAAGAGGAGTTACAAAAGATGTCAATGTTCTCCAGTTTCCCTTGTTTATGGATGGCATCGTACTGATTGTATCAAATTCTAGAACATGGCAACATACCTTTCCAAATAAAATCTATTTACCCATGTAAGAAAAAAGCAAACAATGAAGAATGACTATTGTCTAGACTGATATATAGTTAGATGCACATTCTAATAGCTTGTCATATGCATATTTTAGCCTGAGAAATAGACAGTCTGAAGGCGAGAAAGAAAATGCTCTGAAATTCCTTAGGAAAACTGCAAACTCATTTCAATGACCCCAAATGTTTCTCTGAAAAAAGTTCCATTTTTTTTTAAGCTCCAAAGATGATATATAACTGACTCATAGAATATTATACTCTGAAGAACAGAAGCTGAGTATCAACTAAAAAGAAAAAGAATAAATGTGTGGTGGGTGTGAGCAGGCTGCAATGCATTACAATTAAGGAACTATGCATATGTCATACATAGTATGCAATCAGGGGAAGAACATACACATACATATACATACCTATACAGACATATACACATAGGAATATTTATACATATACTTACACACACATATGTATATATGTGTGTGTATGTATGTGTAACACACACACACAAACACACAGCTAGGTGGCACAGTGGATACGTGCTGGGGCTATGGTCAGGAAGGCCTGAGTTCAAATTATTTGGCCTCAGAAACTTACTAGCTGTGTGACCCTGTGCAAGTCATTTAAATCTCTGTGTGTATGTATATATACATATTTGGTATACATACACACACTATATAGACACACACACATACACACTTATGTATATATGTATACGCATATGTACATACACATATATGTATGCATATGTGTACATGTGTATTATGAACGTATCCACACATATGTATATGCATAAACACATGTATATGCATGCACATGTGTGTACATATAAATATCTATATATCTATATAGAAATAGATATGAACCAGAAACCATGTAGTTCATAGAAGAGCAGGGGAATACCTTATTGGTTTTCCATTAGTGTCTGTTGCATTGGATCCATGCAATGTCAAAACAATTCAAGGAAAGTCTCTATATATTGGTTGTGACAATACTATGTGACAAATATATGGGGGAATGTGTATAGGACCAGCATAGCCTCAGCAGGCATGCAAGTAAGCAATCTGTCTGATTCGAGGAGTGTCCACATCAATATGATCACAGCTCAGATGGATTATTAGAGCTACCTTTTTTGGTATTTAATCTTCTACTAGACTGTAAGTTAGCTCCTTAAAAGTACTAAGCAACATTAATATAGAACTCTAAGGCTTGCAAAACACTGCATATGGTTTATTCTATTTGATCTACAGAATAATCCTTTGAGATAAATACTATCTCTGATTTTATTATCCAGTTATTTAATAAAAATTATTATTTAATTTCAAATTAATAAATTCACATTTAAATTTAAAATGTGGCATAATGGATAGAGTTGACCTCAGAATCAGTAAAATCTTGGTTCAAGGTTTGTCTCTGGCACACATCCCATTTAATAAACATTTATTAAATGCCTGCAATGTGCCAGGCACTGTGCTTGGGATACAATTAACGAAAAAGACAGCCCCTGACTTTAAGAAGTTTATAATCTAAAGGGGGAGACTGCACACAAAGGAGGCAAGAAAGTGGGAAGCTGGGACACCAGGGCATGTTGCTGTTGCTATTTAGTCATTCCTATCATGTCTGACTCTTCATGATCCAATTTGGGATTTTCTTGGCAAAGATATTGGAGTAATTTTCCATTTCCTTCTCCAGCCCATTTTACAAATGTGGAAACTGAGGCCAACTTGCCCACGGTCACATAGCTAGTAAGTATCTAAGGCCAGCTTTGAACTCAAGGAGATGAATCTTCCTGACTCCAAGCCCTGTACTCTCTCCACTGTGCCACTTAGCTGCCTTGCGCCAGCGAGTGTCAAGCACCAAAAGCTGTGACACACAGCCGCTGTGTGTTCCTAGGTGTATCACTTAACCTCTCAGTTCTCTAACCAAAGCTTTAAAACTTTAAGTTGTAGAGGTGTTCACTAGCCCTGACAGAGTTTGTTTATCCTGAAGTTCCTTAAACTAATAATATCATAGGCCCAGTCCTTGTCACTTTCAAGTCTATATCTTTAGATTTTATCACTATAATATTGTTATGAATATCAATAGAATATAAACTCCTTAAGAGCAGGGATTGTTATATCTATAAAACCAAGCACAACGTCTGGAACAGAGAATATAACTAATAAATGTTTATCAATCGAATGAGTTGTTCCCATTTTATAGCTAAGGAAGGTTAAAATGACTAGCTTACAGTAACACAGCTTCGAAGCAGAATTGGAAACTGGTTATTTTTGCCTCCAGGTCTGGCGTTCTGTCCACAACAACATGCTGCTTCTTTGTAAAGACAGGAACAATTTTTTATATGAAATTTGAATTTTCATAATAATAATAGCTAGAATTTATGTAATGCTTTAAAGTTTGCGAAGTGATTTATAAATATTATCTCCCGTGATCCCCAAATCCTGGAAGGCAGATGAAATTATTATTTCCATTTTATAGATGAAGGGACTGAAGCAGGCAGAGGGTAATTGACCCAGGAAATGTTTAAAGCTGGATTTGAACTCAGAACTATCCTGACTCCACAATGAGCACTCTAACCACTGCACCACAGTGTTTAACAGACTAAGAATTCAACGCAGGATTGCAGTATTTTATTTTATGGGATCATGTGTTTGAGAATACAAAGTGAAAAGAGAAGGCATCAACAAGGTATCAAAATGAATAAAAAAGGGAACCTTAATGGCATTAGCAAATCTTACCTATTCCAACACAAAGAAGAAATTCCCTAAATTATTAGTGGTTTAACAGAATGAGTAGGATTTCTTACAATTCTTAACTTATAGCTAGCTCCTATCTCATTTGCCTAGTGATGGTTGCTGAGCTTTGGCTCTGTTCCAGACCTGTGATTTTATCAGTTTAGAGATCTCCCCATGTGGAAATTCCCTTTACCAAAACAGATCAAGAACCTAATCTGTAACATATTCTTAGAAGGAAGCCTGGAGTACTTAGAGGTTAAGCAATTTGCACATGGTCATGTAATTAACATGCATAAGAAGAATGCCTTGAATCCAAATCTTCTGGATTTTAAAGCCAGCACTCTATCAATGTGTCTTCGTTGTATTTTGGGGATTTGGGTTTTTATGAAGATACCTGGCAATCTTTTCAGATCAATTTGGCAAAATATTTCCTTTTCAACATATTCCATGTTCATGGGATATTTAGTTTGATTTGGCTGTGCAAATAAGAATGTTTTATTTTGTTATTTGTTGGTTTTCCTTCCACAAATCATTTTACTAACTTTCTCTGGATTTACCAACTGCTTCTCATAGACAAATACTTCAGGAAGATGTTAAACTATAATGTCTAATATATATATAGCAAGAAGAGAATTTTAGAGCTGAGAAGAAACTTTAAGATCATTCAGATCCATATTTCTCCGATGAATACACCGATGAAAGCAATTTGGCCACAGTAGAAATATGATGGAGTTGGGAATCAGATGACTTTGAAAACCCCTAGCCCTGTTTTGTACAAGCTATATGATCTTGAGCAAGAATTTCCACAGGCTGTTGCTACATCTGTTAAAAAAAAACAAGTTGGTGTAAATGACTGCTTCAGTCCCTTCCAAATAACTGTAAGGTCTCTTCCAGCTAATTCCTATAAGTCATAAAGAGACAAAAAAAAATTACTTTTCTAAGATCTCACATCTATCAAGCAGCAGACCTGCAAGGTCTGCACAGCAGGTCTGCAAGTATTCATAACGTTTTACTTAAATAATTTTTGATATAGTTACTTGTGGGAGATTTTTAAATTTGTTTTTCTTTTCTGACAAGGGGGTGCTAATTTTTTAAAACTATGAATCAGGAAAACAAATTTATAAAAGAAAGAAGTGCAGTGTTAAAAAAAAAAAGAGAGAGAGAGAGAGAAATCTTACTACTGTAACTTCTGCCATAAAGGTGTTTAATACATTTAAAAGCCTTAGGATGTGTGTCCCATTACTAAAATTCATAGGAGAATTTGTATTTAGAGAGAAATTTGCTAAGAGTCCATCTGGAGAATGGAGACTACAACAGAGCCTTATTTATGGGAATATAAACTGGATTTATAAAACAACAATGACTGAAGGTGAGATAGCTAATGATTTAGAAAAGCTCCCTTGCTTACTGATATTATTTCCTTTATGCTTCTAAAATAATCATCTTTTCATGAAAATATGTTGCTTAAAAGCTACTGGGGTTTTCCATTAAATCTGTCAACCATCCAATACATTCTTAATTTCACATTGAGGTCTTAAATGTCCCTTAATGCAAAAGATATGCATTCACTTTATAAAGGGAAATACTTGCCATTGAAAGTTATTGAAAAGGAGAAAAATGTTTATGTCTACATATCTTAATAGAGTAGATTGCCTTTGGGGTATTCCTTTCAACACTGTAACATCAGAGTTGGTACATCCTTTTAAAAATTACAAAGTATCATGTAGACTTTTCAGTAGAAAGACAAACAAAAAAAAGGATGGGAAGGAAGGAAACAAGGAAGGAAAGAAACAAGGAAGGAAGGAAAGGAAGAGAAGGAAGAAAAAAGAAAAGAAGGAAAGCAAGGAGAAGACAGGAGAGGAAAGGAAAGGAAAGGAAAGGAAAGGAAAGGAAAGGAAAGGAAAGGAAAGGAAAGGAAAGGAAAGGAAAGGAAGGGAAAGGAAAGGGAAGGGAAGGAAAGGAAAGGGAAGGGAAGGAAAGGAAAGGGAAGGGAAAAGTGAGAAAGAGAGAAGGGGATGGAAGACGAGAAGGCAAAAAAGCAAGAAGAGAGAAAAGGAAGGAAGGAAGGAAGGAAGGAACAGTAAAAAAAAGTCCTTAGTCTTACTTCAACTGCTTCATAAACTGTAATCCTTTACAAGCTGTGTATTGATCATAACTTGGTGAAGGCAGACAAAATCATTTCTATCCCACGAAATTGTACCTTTCTATCTAATTACCATGCATGTTCCACTACCTTTAACACCACCTGCAACACAAGGATTTTCCAGGAATGTAACCAGCTTGAATAATCTCTAACAACCCATAAAGAATATTGATCCACATTGGTTTTTCTCCTGAAAAACTAAGCAATTATCTTACTTGAATATTGGATAGTAAAAGGAAACAGGTGAGAGAAAAGGAAAAAAACCAAGAAAACAACATTAACCAGCATTCCTTAATTAGGTTACAAAGTGTTTTTTTTAATAACATGGGAATTAAAAAAAACACCTCCTAATGATCTAATTAGACGTAGCATCAAGAAGTGAGTAAAGAAACAAAAATGCTTATTGCCAACCTGTTGACACCTTAGGGGGAAAAAATCTCAAGAAAGTGAGAACCTCTTCCATCTCTTATTTCCTGTCCTTCCTGTATCCCAGTTCCTTTATGTATTGTTTGCTTCCTTTTCTCACTTCTCCTACCTCCCAGTCCTGATCAAATAACTCAGTACAGTTTAAATATGTTTTGAGAAGAGAAACTAATGTCCAAGGGAAATAATCTGATTCCTGTTTTAGAGAGAGCTTTTCTTCCACAAGCAAGCAGGGAGATAGTGCTGTGAAGGCAGTTACCACTAAGAGCAACTGAGACAGGCCCAGGGATGCTGGGAGGCCTCATCCACAAGCCACTGATGAATCTGTGGAAATGATAGTTCTCCGCCACTGAGTGAGCCTGTAGCTCAAACCAGCAGTAGAAGTGAAAGTTATAAACAGGGCACTGGGAAAAGCAAATCAAGGTTTTTGTGCTCCCAGCTAAAATGAACTGCTCCACAGTACAGTCTGAAACTTTTTATCCAGCCTGAGAATAATTAGCTGGTTTCCGCATATGGAAATATATTCACTGCCCAGATTTTTAAAAGGCAAGAAGCCTTAGCCTAGAAAGGGCCCCAATGTGACGATGGGGTTTCTGCCAGCTTGCTTCTCCTGTCAAAAAGAAAGATTCATCTGTTTATTTCCAGTTGCTTTCATTGGAACAATTCTCCACACACCCCCCCATAATTATAAAGCAATTATTTGCTGGTTCTCACTTTATTGGTTACTACTTTTACTCAAAGAATAGCAATTACTATATAATTATAGTACATGGGTATCTGCGCATTCTAAACTGCTCCTACCAGTGATGAATTATCCAGTCAGTGTAGCTCTAATTATGTATTCTATAGAGCATAAATATGTAATGACTGTGTAGTTACATATTAATAAATGCTGCCCTCCCTCCTCTTTTTTGCAGAGCCTGGCATTATACAATACCATTTGATTCATTTTCATGTCATAACCTATGGAAGCAGTATCTTTATTCTACTTGGATCTTGGGAAGCTCATGGGTTTCCAAAGCCTCTTAGGCCCAGAAACCCCTTTTCTCATCCAAGTATACTGATTGAAGCTGAGAGAAAATAACACATAATCAAGTCCAAAAATTTATCTGCAACCTGCCTTTGGAATGGCTTTTTTTCTTCTGGAAAACCCACAGCCATGGCATGGATTCAAGATTTGCAGGTGCGGAGGCCCCAGACTTCACTCCCTTGTCTTACCTATGTGTAATAATCACTGCCAAAGGAAGAGTTGGACTCAGAAGCAGGGAAAGAGATTGAATTTGGTTTCAGGAAGTAATTTGTTTGTTGGGGTTTGAGGGGGAGATTCTTTTGGTCTCAGGATAGGTATTGGGGGATGCCAAGTTTGAGATGAAAGGGATGAAAGGGTTTAGAAGATCAGAGACTTTTGCTCATTTCAAAGTAAACAAAATTTTGTTTATTTTATCTGAATACTAGTAATAAATAAACATACACAAAAAAGTTGTATACAGAAAACACAACAAACTAAGAAGTTGCAAGTTGCAATGGGAAGAGAGCTCTACCATATTTAGAATTAGAAAGACTGAGTTCACATCCTGGCTTGTTTCCTTACCATCTATGTGTCCCTAGGAGTCACTGTGGTCTTCTGGGCCTTTGTTTTCTCATCTGTAAAATGAGGAATTGGAACAGATGCCCTCAAGATCCCTTCTAGCCTTAAATCTATGATCCCATCATCATACAATTCTAGAAGACTTCCATAAAAGCTCAGGATCTCTAAGGGTAGAACCTATTCTAATACATTGTAATTGTAAGTTCAGTCCTGAATTTTTGGTGCTCCCTGATTGTTGGGAAAACAGATGGCTGGACATAGCAACTCCAGGAGGCAACAGACACTGAAGGAGAAAGGGGCCCAGCCAGTACTCATATGTACAGAACCATGAATTTGGAGCTGGAAAAGATGTCAGAGGTCATCTAATGCAACATTCTCATTTTACAGGTTAGGAAAGTGAGGCTTATTGAGATTAAGGGACTTACCCTAGGTCCTACAGGTAGTAAGCATCAGAGGTAAAATCTGAACTGCAGTCCTCCAGCTCCAGAGCCAGAGTGTTCTATCTGCAGCAGGAGAACCAGCAATAAAATCACTGATTTACCTTCTTGTTCCCCCGATGTATTTTTTTATAATATAGGGACCTATAATTTCATTGATATGATGAATTCTTGAAAAGGAAATCTTTTCTACCAATGCAGAGGTACAACAATTAGGCAATTCATTGTCCTAGACAATTGCTTGCTGTATGTGTTGGGGGCTGGGAGAGGTAGGGGGGGTGGATGAGAAGTTAAATGACTTGACCAGGATTAGTGGTTCCCATCCTATTCTTCCTGATTCTTAACCCGCTATCTCACTACATATGTGTAATCAATATATAATACCTCTTCTCACTCTCCTACCCCCATCAAGACTCCCTTATTCACAACCAAGAAAGGCTACTTTGAAAAGTCATTAGCCCTTTCAAAATACATCCCAGGATACAAATTGCTCTTTGGTTTTATCCTTTCAGAGCTGTTTACCTCAGAATTCTTTGACCAATGAAAGACTGGAATTGTGGGGAGTGAGGGAAGAGGGAGTTGAGAAAGCAGCTGAACACTACTGGCAACAGAATTGGTGCAAATAGTCTGAATGTGGGTGAAGGCACAGCTGTCTGGGAAGTCTGAACCGTGCTCCCACCAGACTTAAGGGTAGAAAGCTATTCCTGGAGAGGGGATCCACTGTGGTGGGGCTTTAGAAGCAGTAAGTTAGTAGTGCTTGTTATCACATGGCAACACAGGTCAGCAGAAGACTGAGATGTGAAGTGTGAGGTTACTTCTTGGATTCTGGCTCTTAGGGGCAAAGGTAAAGAAAGATCACCTCATGATAGTTGAAAGTCTTTATCTGATCCCCTTAAGTTTTTCCTTCAAGGTCATATTAGACATCATTATAACCAAATTTCTATAGGATAAATATATAAGGATATGAGGGATCAGGAGAAGGGTGGTTCCTCAGGCCTGAAAGACACAGAAATATCAGAAAGTAGGTAAAAACATATTTTAGAACAAACACTAAAACTTAATGAAAATTGAATTAATATACTTTCATTTTTTACTGAGGGATATTTTCCTTTTCTCTCATTTGGATTGGCAGCAAGAGTGGATTACTTAGTATCTAGTCTGCATACAAGTATATGAACATGTTGATTCCTCCATTAGAATTTCACCTCCGTAAGGGCAAAGACTGTTTCATTTTTTTCCTATTCATCTCTAGAGCCCAGAGTAGGTACTTAATAAGTAATTATTGATTAGCTGATTAGATAAGATTCAAACAGAGATAGGACAATAAATAAAAATTCAGAGATGGTCTCTTTCAGCCCTGATTCTGAACATTAGCAGGTCTTTGGCAACTTGAGTGATAAGCTCATTCAAGAAGTGATATCTTTGGTTATTGGGAAACCTTATAAGTTTCTTCTACAGCAAGAGTTCGTAATCATATCTATGAACATTTTTAATAGCTGTTTTTCAACATAATTAGCAATAAAATGAATAGGTACGTGGCACACTAGGTAAATGTCCTGGACTTGGAGTAAAGACCAGTTAAAATCCCACCCCAGACATTCACAAGTTGAGTGGCCCCAGATAGGTCATTTAGCTTCTCTTATCTTAAGTTTTCTCCTCTGTAAATTGGGGGCAATAATAGTAGCCAGCTCACAAGGTGGTTGTGCAGATCAAATGAGATAACATGCACAGCGCTTTGCAAACCTTAAAGCTCTATATTAATATTTATGACTATCGGTTCCTTTGTAGTTTCATCTACTTTATTTAATGCATCTAAAAGCATTCTGAGAAGGGACCTATATGTTTCATTAAATTCCAAAAGGGGTCCACCACACACACACACACACACACACACACACACACACACACACACACACACTAAGAATTATTGCTCTTAACATTAGATCCCTTTAATTCTTGATTTCTGCTATTGAAAGATTTAGTTGTTGTTCAGTCATTTCCATTCTATCTGACTCTTAATGACCCCATTTAGAGTATTCTTGGCAAAGATGCCAATTCCTTCTCATTTTGCAGATAAGAAACTAAGGCAAACAGTTTAAATGACTTGTCCCGGGTCACAGAGTTATTAAGTGTATAAGGCCAGATTTGAACTCATGAAGAAGAATTTTCCTAGTTCCAAGCCCAGTGCTCTATCCTAGAGTACCTAGCTGCCTTATGGCTTTAAGGATTACAAAGTATAATAGAGATGTTATTTTATTCGATGCCCCAAACCCTCTGAGGTAGATATATATATATATATATATATATATATATATATATATATATATATATATATATACCATGCCAATTTTTTCAAATTATCATAGGATTGAATTGAAAAGGATCTTAGAAAACAATTATTAAAAACCCTTCAATTTGTAGATGAGAACATAGTCCTAGACAGCCTGGAATCACTCAACTGATGTACATGTACAGGTAACAGCGTCAGCAGATCTTCTGACTCACAATACATTGCTTTTTTAATGGTACCACAGAAATTGAAGTTTGGAGAAATTAAGTGACTTACCTCTATCCACTCAACTAGTAAGTGTCAGAGGCAGGATTCAAACCCAGATATCTTTTGACTGGAGGGCCAAAGCCAGGGACAGGCCCAGAACTCTTTATGCTACAACTCACAGAGTCTGAAAACCAATAATCTTCAGAAGCAACAGTATTTTTCATGGGGCCATTTTTATAGATGTGGCGAGTATATATAAATATCCAGATGTAAATGGACAATGGGCAGTTAGGCGGTAGAATGGGTAGAGGGCTGAGCCTGAAGTCAGGAAGACCTCTGTTTAAATGCAACCCCAGTCACTTACTAGCTGTATGACCCTGGGGAAGTCATTTAACCCTGTTTGTCTCCATTTCCTCATCTGTAAAATGAGAAGGATTTGGCAAACTACTCCAGTATCTTTGCCAAGAAAACCGCAAATGGGGTCCCAAAGAGTCAGACATAACTGAAAGAACTCAACAATTAAAGCCATACATAAAAATGCCAGCTATTGTTATAGGATTGAATACTGGAGAATTTGTAGATCATCTAGCACAATCCTCTTATTTTACAAAGAAATGGCGGCCCAAAGAGGAGAATCAATTTACCAAAGGGATACACACACACACACAGAGGCACACAGACACACAAACAGACACACACACACCACCACCACCAAGTAGCAAAGAGAGGTCTGATTACAAATCCAGAAGTTTTTCATCACATGTATGTTTCAAGATAGGCTGCCTATCAGGTGGTACTATATAAATATGTCCTAAGAGGAGAGAAAGTAATATTGCTATCATAAAATCAACATTTTCAAAATTAAAACCCTCTAGTCCAGTGGAGATTTCTTAGTTAACAAGCATTGATTATATACTTACTTTGGTAAGATGCAGTTTACACCAGTAGCGTCAAACTCAAATAGAAACCTGTAAACTATATCTAAGGATTTCTGTGGGTCACATATTTACTTAGTTTAAAAAAATGTAATGTTATTTATACTTTATTCTATTTTTGTTTTGTTAAATATTTCCCAACTACATTTTAACCTGAGTCAGGCAGCACTCAGGAGAGTTCTGCTATATGACCTGCTGGCCACATGTCTGAAACCTCTGGTGCAGAGGGTTCAAATGGACATAGGCCCTACCATTAAAGGAGATAAAATGCCAGTATCCACTGTGCCACCTTTCTAGACACATATAATGATAATGCTAATAATTTGCATTTATATATCTCATTTTTTCCTTGCAATAACCCTTTAAGGTAAGTGTAAGTATTATCCGCATTGTACAGATGAGGATGCTGAGGCAAATCAAGGTTAAGTGCCTCACTCAGGGTCACTCAGCTAGTATGTGTCTGAGGCCACATTTGAACTCATGTCTTTCTGCGTTCAGGCTTGGCTCTCTACCTAGCTGCCTGCCATTTGATCCTCTCTTTTATGGTATACCACTCGTTAACTATATAATTATGAGCAAATCACTTCACTACTCTGTAGCTTAGTTTTCTCATCGGCAAAATGATAATGAAAAGATTGTTATGAAACTGACAATATATGTAAGATTTATTCATATACTTATATCAGTGACAATGACACCACTTAATAGATGAGGCTTTAGAACTCAGATTGTCACTTGCCAAAGGTCACACACTTAGCAAGAGGCAGAAAGAGTAATCAAATGTAAGTCTTTAGAACCCCAGTCTCACTCGTGCCATGCACACTAATGTGGCCTCTCCAAGTAGCAGTCAAACAACACTGATCAGATATAGATCCTAGGCACGGTCAAGTTCCATGGGTATGCCATGATTCAAAGGTATGAGAAGAGAGATGCCCTGCCATTAAAACTGTCACAGTCTTGTTGAAAAGACAAGATCAATGCATACAAAATATATATATATATATATATATATATATATATATATATATATATATATATATATATATATAAGCATGCATTAAGTAAATATCTATTTAGGATTACAAATAATGTATAATATAATACAAAAAGGTTATGCAAATAAATATCATTATTAATAATCTTATAGGGACAGAAAAGACTCATTTTGATGCATTTTCATTCAATCACTATTTATTAAGGGCTTACTTTGTACCAGACACTATACTTGTCCCTAGGAATAATAAAAAACATATAGTTCCTGCCCTTAAGGAGATATAGCATTCTGCTATGGAGGAACACCACGCACAGAGAGAAGTAAAACAAAATAAATATAAAGATAATTACAAAATAATTTGGAGTGGAGGGCCAACAACTGGAGGAATTAGGAAAAGCCTCATCGAGGAGTTATGGCTTGAGTCAAGGCAGGTCAGCAAGCATTTATTTCGTGCCCAGTGTAAGTCAGGTGGTAGTAGGTAGCTTAGTGAATAGAGTGGCAGGCTTGGAGTTGGGAAAACTTACTTTCCTGAGTTCAAATCTGGCCCCAGACACTTACTAGCTGCATGACCCTGAGCAAGTCACTTAAGCTTATTTGCCTCAGTTTCCTCATATGTCAAATGAATTGGAGAAAGAAATGGGAACCCACTTCAGTGTCATTGCCAAGAAAACCCCAAAGAGAGTCACAAAGAGTCAGATATGAGTGACCAGCATTGGTCCAAGCATTGGACATACAAAGAAAGTCAGAAAATAGTCTTTGATCTCGAAGAGCTCTTATGCTAATTTGAGAGATAAGATGCAAATTAATATGTGCAAACAAACAATAGATAAATAAATGATAAATTGGAGATAATCTTAGGGGAAAGGCACTTAAACTAAGCCTTGGAAAAAACAGATTATGATTTATTTAGTTAGTTACTGCATATTTTGACCACAGACTCTGTTCTAAATATAAGAGGATCTTAACAGCTATTCATATTCAAGGATGAAAATTACAGATGTTTTCTGCTTATAGCATATGAAGATGCATATGAGCCAGTAAGTCTTTGGAATACACTGGAAATAGTGTAGACTTCGAGTGAAGAGATACCCAAATTCAATCCTGCCCTTTATACTTATGAGCTGTGTGATAATGGGTAATTCACTTTAACCTCTCTGAGTATAGAGAGTCTCAATTGGAAAATGAGAGATAATATTTATCTTTCATAGATTTTCTTATTTGCAAAATGGCAATAACACATATTTCACAGGGTTTTTTTCATTTTTTCATTTTTTTTTCAAATCTACTCTATGAATGAAATTACAATATTATGCTGTGAGGGTCTATGACCAGGATGGTCTGATCAGTACTGACAGTATTGTGAACTTGAGTTTCACCAGAAATGAGACAATGAAATGGAATCATAGAATTTGGAGTTGGAAAGGACCTTGGAGATCACTAACTTCCAATCTTCTCTATTTACACACAAGGAAACCAAGACGCAGAAAGATTAATTAGTTTGTCCAAAGTCACCTGGCAGTAAGGAGCAGAACTGCTATTTGAACCCAGATGCTCTGAGTCGAAATCCAGTGCTTTTTCCACTTCTCCTCCTGCTGTGAAAGAATGTGAAATGGCTCTTTTTGTCAGTCTATTTTCCTGAGTCAGGATAGATCTTTGTAGTCTCTACATAAAGGCAGATAATGATGAGCCACTTGTGAGAATTTAGCTCCATTGAAGAACTGGTTTCAATAGACTATCAGGGGCCATAAAGCCACCTCCCTGCACCTTCTCACAGGTGGCAAGAGGAAATGGCTCCTCAGTAAACATCCTGAAGGTACTTGCAGTGAAGAGGACTTGTAACCTGCACTGTAGAAAGCTGTCTGAGACGAAGTTCCATTTGCAATCAGAGCCCACAGCACTAAAACACAGTGAACCTCTGAAGTAGCAAGCCTCACTTTCAATTCATTTCTGCAAATATTTGTTTTGTGCTTACAGTGTGATCAGAAGCACTTTGAATGGCCTTACTCTGGAGTGATTTGTAATCCAGCGAGGGAGACAGAAAATAGTTAAAATAATTAAGATATATGATGAAATATCACATAGGAGTGCTGGTGGTACAGCACAGAGTTCTAGATTTGGAGTGTGAAGAGCTGGGTTCATATTCCAGATGTGCCACCTGGCACAAGGCATTCACCTTTCCTGGGTTTCAGTTTTCTCACCTATAAAGTAAGAGCTCTGGAATAGATGACCTCCTAAGGTCCTTTGCAATTCTAAATCTCCTATAGCAGAGAATGTAGTGGACTGAAATCAGGGAGACTTCAAAGTACCACCTCTAATACTGATACTGATAATACTGATTTTGCAATGGCAAAATCAGCTTAACTATGTTGAGCCTGAGTTCCTTATCCGGAAAAGAAGAGATTGGACTAGACAACTGCAAAGCTTCCATCTCTAAACCAAGCATCCTATTGGAAACTGGAGTCCTCTAACTTTCTAAGAGTTATATTTCTAGATGTTAAACTAAAGCTATCACATCTCCATAACTTGGGGGTTAGAACATGGAATTTGTTTCTCCTGGCCACTGGCTATAGTTTTTCCCAGCACATTTATCAAAGAAGACTGGATCAGTGCACAACCTTCTTAAGCTACCAATTTGCCCCTCTATAAAGGATATAGCATATTTCAAAACTTGGCATGACAGGACACACATACCAAACTACCTCTCAGTGCCTATTTTTCCTTCATACCCTTGCAATAGAGACATCTGCTACACAGTTCAAGTGGTGTCACACCATGAATATTGCTATATCTGTAATGTTTCTCACCTGGTACAAGTTGCCTTAAGGTCCTGTCTTTCAGGAAAACTGAAGAGGTTTGGTAGTGCCTACTATATGCCAAGCTCTGAGCTAAGCACATTGTAATTACTATCTCAGTTGGTCCTCCTGGGAACCCTGAAAAGTAGGCACTGCTATTATGTCCGCTTCATACTTGGGGAAAACAAGGAAAACAGGTTTTGCCCAAGATCACACAGCTAGGGAAGTATCTGAGACTGACTTTGAACTTAAGTCTTCCTAACTCCAATCCCTGTGCCACCTAGCTTCCATTTCCAATGGAAGGAGAAGCAAAAAGCATCCAAATTTAGTGACCTGAATCCAACAAACTTACTTTACATAAATCATACATATAGCATTCATTCATTCATTCAACAAACCTTGATTAAGCACCTGATATGTGCCAAGTATGTTAGGCACTGGAGAATAAAAAGACAAAAATGAAACAGCCCCTGCTCTTAAGGAACCTGCATTCTGTTGGGGAATGGGGGAGAAAACAAGATGTGTATACAAAAATTTTACTACCCAGTTTTGGCAACTAAGAGGATCAAGAAAGTCCCCTCATACAGACCATGTATGAGTCTTTAAGGAAACTCAGAATTCTAATGGTGATAGAGAAGAAGGGAGACTTTGAAGGGGAGCAGGGGGTATAACTTGAGCAAAGGCACGAAAGAGAGAGGTGGAATATCATCTGAACGGAAGAGCATTTAAATAATTCTTAAATGTAACATATGGAACATAACATATGTGATTTACATTTTGTATTTTTCTTTCTTTCTTTTTTTGGTCTCTGTTTTCTTTTGCAACATAGCTAATACAGAAATATGTTTTGCATTACCGTACATGTATAATCTACATCAAATTACTTGCCTTCTCAAGGAAAGGGAAGGGTAAGAAGGGAGGGAGGGAATTTAGAACCAAAGATTTAAAAAAAAACTAAAATTATGCATGTAATAGAGAAAAATAAAATAATGACAAAAATAACATGTGAGAGGGGTAATGTGAAATCAATCTAGCAAGATGAGTCTGAGTCAGATGGTAAAATTAAAAGCCATATGGAGGACATTGTATGTTATCCCAGAGGCAACAGGGAGACACAGAAGTTTGTAAATAAGGAGGACAACACAGGTAGTCTTTTGTCTTAACAATACCATTTTAGCAGTGGGAAACCTTAGCCTTTTCCAGCTAAGGTCTTTAACAGGTCTCAGTTCCACAAAGACAATGCCCATTCGGTGATTAAGGCTTAAGGAGAAAGGAGGCAAAGAATGGCCTCCATTAAAAAAAAATATCTGGGAGGAAAAGACCCTCAGGATTTCAGGTCAAAACAGAAACAACTGCTATTTATATTCATTCTGAGCTAATCAGGATCCATAAAACTAAGAAGCAGGACTTGGCCTGGAAAATACCCTCCTTTTCCAGCTCTTTTTCTACTCATAGAGGTTGCCATTTGTCCTTCATTCTAGAAGAGGACCATGACATCAGGAAATTGATATCATGACATGCAAGTGAATTGAATTTAAGTGAGGGAGGGCTGTGCAAAGTCACCAGCCTCACTTTCTTCTCCAGGGCCATTTGAGTCCAGAGGCCAGATATTGCATCCTAGACCATCTCCAGCTGTCCTGCTTTATAACTAGTAACTGGACCCAGATGGCTCCATTGGTGCAAGTGAGGCTGGTGATTTTGCACAGCCCTCCCTCACTTAAATCCTATTTATTTGCATGTCATGACATTTGCATGTCCCTGATGTCTTGGTCCTCTTTGAGAAAAAAAGCCAGACAATGGCAATCATTTTAGCACCTGAGTGGAGCATGAGAAAATAGAGAACTAAGAAGACCAATCATGACTGTCACCAAATTCCAAGTGAGAGGTGATGAAGGCCTGAACTCTGGTGGTGATAGTGTGAGTGAAGAGAAGGGAATTAAGCAAAAGATGTTGGGGAGAGAGAATCAATAACACTCAACAACCAAATGAACCAAATGACCCCAAAATACCAACATACCAGGTCCTGCTCGAATGAATTCGACTCAAGCCTTCTTTCAGTTAAAGTAAAATTATTAAAGTTTCACCATATTGGGTTGACTCTTAAGAAACCTAGCCATTTATGATGCTTGTATTAACAAGTGGACCATATAGAATCTAAGCTGTATTGAGTCTGAGCTAGATTCAATCTAGGGAGAGAGGAGAAG
>CM053769.1:392598014-392631377 GCA_028658325.1 Potorous gilbertii
TTTCACTTCATTTTTCTTTCTTTTTTTGCAACAGGGCTGTTATGGAAATATGTTTCACAAATGTTACAAATAAATATTTCTAAAAAAAGAAAAATATTTAAAAAAGAAAATTCATTGAGGCTATTTTTTAAAAGAAGGGATTACAAGGGAATAGGTAAGCTTTAGTAAATAAAAATCCATATTTAACAAAAGCTTCCTGAGACCATTTAAGTATTAAATTGGAAGAAGGTTTTCAAACATACAAATGATGGAAATTATTTGCAAAGTGATATATGTGTGAATGTATATATATAAAAAATACATGTGTATGTATATACACAAATACACAAATATTTTTGTATACATGTGAGAGAGAGAGAGAGAGAGAGAGAGAGAGAGAAAGAAGGATGAAAGGAAGGGAAGGAGGGAGAGAGAGAAAGAAACAAGATATTCTCACCATCATGAAAAATAGAAGCACCTTATCTTGATTCTAACATCACAGTCCCAGTTTATTTATAGGGAAAATAGAAATAACATTGAAGAGATCAAAGACAGAAAAACTGATTAAACTAGACCCTGTATACATAGAAAAGATACATGTTGTAGACAATATTATTATAGGGGCATTGGAGAAATCTATCCTCATTTAATGGCTTTGGAAAAAAGGGACATACTAAACAAAGGAAAAATCTCATACCTTAATTGTAGTAAAAAAAAAAGTGAGAGAATATCCATAATTACCAATCCATATGCCTACTTTCATATCCATCTAATTTTTCAAATCTAAAATTGTTCATGAAAATAATCTAGAAATGCATTGAGGCCATTTTTGATAAGTGATTAGAAAAGAATGTGCAGGTTTCAGTAAATAATATTCCACAAAAAAAATACATTTACCATCTACAACTGACTGAAAGAAGGAGAGAATATAAGTTCTCACAGTGAATATTGTTCACTGAGTCAAAAAAATAGTAGGAAAAAAAAGACACTGCCCTAAAAATTTCCAATATTATGTCTGTACTCCTGGCCTTCACTTTCTCTTCTTTTACTCTTAAACCCTTTGCAATCTTTCTGATGTCATCACTGACCTGAAATTGCTTCCTAAAATTTACTGGTGATGTCTTAATTGCCAAGTCTGTTGGTCTTTTCTCAGCCATCATCCTACGTGATCTATCTCCTTTGTTTAACTCATTGATCATTTTCTCTTAGTAGATGTTCTCTCCTCTTTGGATTTCATGGCACTATTGATGGCCTTTTGGTTCTTCTCCCTTTCTCCAAACCATTGCCTATCAGATATTTCAAACAAAATAGCTCAAACTCAAACTCAGCACATCAAAAAAACACATTTAATTCTCTATAACTCACTCATCTTACAAACTTCTATATTTTTGTTGGACACCTTCCTGTTCTCCCAATCTCTCAGGTCATGATGTTGGCATCATCCATAAGTTCCTCTTTTTCTTCACCTCATATATATAATTGGTTGCCAAATCTTTGCATTTCTGTCTCCACAAAATTTTTCTAACCTGACCTTTCTCTCTACTTACAGAATCACCACTTTAATTAATATCCTCATCACCCTTCATGCAGATTATTGTAACAAACTCCCAAATAGTTTTTTTGCCTCAAATCTCTCCCTACCCCTGTCCTAGACTCCACACAACAACTAAAGTGATTTTTCTTAAGGGCAAACCTGACCCTGTCACTTCCCCCCCCAAAAAAAATTCATGTGGTTCTTAGTGCTCCTAGGATAAAATATAAATGTAATTATATAATTTTTAGGGTCCTTCACAATCTAGCCACTCTACTTTTTAGATTATATGGTTTTCTTTCTTTTCCTTACATATGACATTTCACCTATCTCCATGCTCCTAAACAGACTATCTCAAATACCAGGAATGCACTGCCACCTCACATCCACCTCAAAGAATCTCCATCTTTTTTCTAAGACAAGTCCAAGTACCATCTTCTCTACATAAAGCTTTTCCTGATCTCTCCAAATGCTGGTATCCACTCTCCAACTGCTTCATTTCCAACTACTTCCATTTATTGTCTCCAATGGTCAATGGAGAAGTGTTCAATCCGCATAAGTAGTATACAACACATTATATATAAACACTAAGAAGAAATGGTGTAAAGGATATCATAAAAGACATTCATGAGCAAAAAGTCTGGATATATGGAGACAGAAAGAATCAGAGAGAGGAGACAGAAACGTAGACAGAGGAGACAGAGATAGAGAAGGAATTTGTTATGTTCACAGTGTCAAAAGAGATTGGAAAGAGTACTCCACCCACCCATCCCTGACATTAAGTGGACCATTTTAACAACCTGGTGGAATGAGGTAGCTAAGTTTCACACTGGATAAGCAGGCAAGAAAGGCTGTGATATGAAACTCTGGAGGGAGTTCTCACATGCATAAGATCACAGGTCCATTTAATTGAATCAGGAAAACCTTCCTAACAATTAGAGCTATCCACATGTTGTATTGGCTGCCTCCTCCAGGAGATAATATCTTCCCATTTTGTTACAAGTTTTCATGCTTAGACTGAACGACTACTTGTCAGCTATATTGTAGAAGGAGCTTTTCATCATATATAAGCAGGGTACTAGGTGGTTGCTTAGAACCTGTCCAGATCTGAGCATTTCTGACTTGATGATACTAATGCAATTTCCTGAAGTTATTTACTACAGACAAGTAGGAAAAAACTTCATTTATTTCTGCTTTTCCTGAAGGATGGGCTGCTGTATTTCTTCACTTCTTGCAAGGCAGATATCGCCATGTAAGAGCAGCAAAACCTCAACTAATGAGCATAAAACATTCTGAAGTATCAGGCCTTCAGCATCGCCAACATGCCTTTCCATTCACTCACTCACCTCTAACTAGGGCACTCCCTTCCTCTATGGAAAGGGAAAGAAACATCCCCTAAGGTGACAGCTACTTCCGGGTATAAGCATCATAAATAAGCAATGGCAGAACAGAGATGTAAGCACTCAGAACTGAAATCAAAATGCCAACTGCAGTTACCTAATCTCTTTGATCTCTGTTCTTCTGAGATGCAAGTATAATTATGTGCTCCTGATTTTTAAAAGGGAGGGGCTTTATTTTTGATGCTACGGGGTTTGCACAGCTACACTAAGTGCTAGAAGGAAACTTAGCAATCTTTTTCAGAGCCTTCTTCCCACATTAAAAGAAATAACAGTGCATTTGCATCTCAATTTGAGCCCAAGAAGCTTGACAAGGATTCAGTTAAATGAATCACTATTTGCAGAGAAAGGAACAGAAATAAAAAATAAATGAAATGATAACAGAAAATGCTAAAGTGTTTTACATACATCATGCCACTGACACATATAGATACTCATTAGAAATTAATCACAAGTCCTATTTCCAGAGGTGAAAAACAGATGCTAAAAGAAAAGCAAAACAAAAACATCTCAAACTGACCTTCCATGAATCACTCTTTATCATGGTTAGATTGATTCCTTGGCAAGCAAAACAGTTAAAAAAAATTCATTGACCACTCAGGCTAGGTTAAGCTTCAATTCAATTTATCTCCTTTTGTTCTTTTTTTTTTTCTTCTTTTTCAAGTTGAATGTATTGCTTCCCCTCCCGTTCCTACTCCTGAGACTACTTATAACAAAGGGCAAAAATTAAACAGCATCAGCCAACTCGTTAGACCCTGTCTGAGAGCATATGCAGCATTGCAGACACCATACCTCTCCAAAGAAAGGAGTGGTTGCATTGGCTCATCCTGATGGGGCTAAGATTGGTTATTATAATTATAAAGCATCCAGTTTAATTTTATTATTCTTTTCATTACTGTTGTAATGAATTAGTCTTGTAGTCATTGTATAATATTGTTTTCCAAGTTTTACTTACTTCACTGAATCATTCCATTAAAATATCTGAATTGCTCATATTCTACTTTTCTTTTAATGCAAACATATTTCTATTATTTCCTGCATCACAATTTGCTTAGTGATTCCCCAATCAATGAATACACACATTATTACAGTTTTTGCTACTAGAAATAGAGATACAGTGAATGTTTTTGTACCCTGAAACTCCTTTTGTCCATCTTAGGGTAAGATACCTGGTCCTGTAATCTCTGGGGCTAGAGGTACAAACAGTTTAGTCACTTTTTTTGCATATTTTAAAATTGTTTTCCAGAATGGTGAGACCTATTCTCAATTCTACCAATAGTCTCTTAGTATGCTAGTCTTCCCATAGCCCTTCCAAAAATGAACTATTTACATATTTTATCTTTGTCAATTCTCTTTGTTTAGGGGGAAATCTCAGAGACATTTTAATTTACATTTTTCTTATTATTTGTAATTGGAGCAATAGTTCCAATGGTTGATAGTTTGCATTTTTTTAAAGAAGTTTCTTTAAACCTTTCTCTTTTAAACACATAGAAAGGATAATCTACACTTTACATCTCTTCTTTCTAAACACCTATTTTTTTCCTCAGCACCTTGAAGTCTGCTTTGTGTCCCAGCCCCTCTACTGAAGTTCCTCTCTCAAAGCCCATTATCATCAAATTCCATGACCTTTTGTAGGTAAGGAGGATTTTGCTATCCTTTTCAGAGTTTAGTTTCCCAGGATCCATGGCCATGGCAATGTCTAGTTTCCAGATGTTAGATAATAACTCCCAGAACAGCACCAAATGTTCCTAGATAGTAATTCCTAGAATCATAGTGATAGACAGTCCTACTGAGGCTGCACCGCAAAACAAGGGGTAAAATAAAGCAATATTTACTATGCCCACACAGAATAATAAGATTGTTAAAGTTAACCTATGAGCTGAATGTTGGCAAGATGCCTTCTTTGTCTGTTTCCCTGTAAAGCATGTAGGCACTGATCAGTGAGTGGGGAAACCATAGGGAGTCCATACGGGAATTTGTGTGTGCCTTAATGGGCCTGCATCAAGGCTTGAGGGAATTTAGGGGAGTGCACAGGCTATGCCTGTCTCAATTGACCCAATGGAGACATAGGGATAGTTGCCCCCCACCCCTTCTTGTCTTCTTGTTGGCCCCTGCAAGAAGGGTGATTAGGGAATGCTGCAGGAGATGCAACTCCTATTATCAGCAACTTCTTTTGAGAAGACTAGACTGGAATAAAGCTGACTTATTAACCCCTCAGAAGGTATCTACCTGTCTGACTAGATCAAGAGTGAGCCTGCTACAGTCTGGAATCTAAAACTCCAGGGCTTCCCGTGTGTTATCTGTGAAACACCTTTCCTCAGTCCAAGTTCCCCCAAATCTCTCTGCATTATTTGACACAATGGATATGCTCTCTTTTTTCATATTTTGTCTCCTCTTGCCTTCTATTATGTGGCAATCTATCAGCTGTCCTCCTACCTCTTGGATTTTCCTTTTCTATCTCCATTGTAACTCCTAATTTCTTGAGTCCTAGATTTTACATTCCTCAACATATCTGTATCCTTCTCCTTCTACAGCCCTGACCTCTTTTTAGCTCTAGGATCCACATTTCCAATGAGATATCTCTGGATAGATGTCTTTCAAATATAACAGGACGCAATCTGATTTTATAACTTTCTTCTTATATGTATATTTATATTAATCACAATGACATTAAGAGAAACCTCAGAATTACCTTTGAATCCTCCCTCCTGATATTCAAGCCACTTCTAAGTCCTATCAGTTCTTTCTCCACATCTCTCTCATATGCCTTTTTTTTTTTCTGTTCCCACTGGCACTAAGTTAATTTAAGCCTTTATTACTTCTTGGACTGTTACAATAGACTCCTAACAAGACTGTCAGTCCCCAACCTAACTTTCCTCCATTTATCCCACATAAATCCTTGGTCATCTCACTTTCATGTTCAAAAACATGGCTTCCCTTGCCCATAGCCTAGAACTTAATATTTTGTACACTGTAGTCCCAATTTACCTCTCCAGTCAAACCAGATTAATACTATCTGCCAAGTCCATCCTATTCTTTCCTACGCTGTCCTAATTGTGACACTGAAAATATGATAAAGAGCATGGTTGTGAGAGTTGGAGAGCTAGAGCTTGTGCATTACCAGAAAACCATTATCACCTTTCATATTAATATGACTAATGCTAGTCATATTCATATTAATTATTAATCAGATTAATATTAATGTCAACATAATTCCCAGTAATTTAGAGAGATGTACCCATGTCTGTTCTAGGGGACCAATCTCTGAGAGACTGTGGCTGGAATAGTATAAGCCAATTGAGCAACAATTATGTATTAACTGACTACTATTATATGTAATCCCCCAATGTGCAAAATGAGAAAAGCAGAAGTATAAGAGAAGTATGTCTTGTACTCTCTGTCCTCAAAGACTTTATAATTTAATTTGTATTAAAGCAGACTAACATAAGTGGAACAAATAGGAAGAAATGGGCAGAGAACATAATGAGGTAAGGAAACTATGGAGTGATGTCTAAAGGCTCCATAAACACTGAGGGAAAAGGGAGATTAGTAAGGACTACACTGTCAACTTTTATAGTTTCCTAGAGACAGCTGGGCCTGGAGTCAGGATAACCTGAGTTCAAATTAAGCTCAAACACTTATTAGTTGTGTGACCCTGAACAAGTCCCTTAACTTGACTCATCTGTAAACTGAGCAACATGGAGAAAGAAATAGTTTTGTGCAGATTTCAGGACCACTGAGTAATGTTCACTTGACAACTCAGTTTCCTGCCTGGTTTAACACAGACAACATCTTAGTATAATACATTACCTTGTTCTGTTTTCTAACAGGTTATACTTGGGGCATTTAATATGATTTATTGTTCTGAAAAAGGGAGATGATTCATCCCATGAAATTTTGTTAGTGAACTGACCAGATCTTTGTACATCCTTTCCAGTGACTTCCTCAGTTTCAAAATGATTACCTTTCAACGTGTCCCCAAGCCTTCAGAAAACACCTTCTTAAATTGAGTAACTCTAGACAAAAATGCAAACTAGGCCAACTTTGTCCTCCCCTGCCACATCAACTCCTCTTGTTAATTGCCCCATCCAAAAGTAGCTCTTAATTGTCCATCAGAAAGTTCTTAGAATCAACACATTCCCTTCAGGTTCGAAACATTTATGATGCATGTGATTCAACAAAACAATAGTTACTAAGGTATAAATGATTGGTAAAGCTTAATAGTGGATTATTTCCCAAATAGTGGCATGATATATGGTGGGGAGGGAAGAGGAGGAGATGAGGAAATGATTCTATAGTCCATTGGGATTAATCACTAATGGCAGATAGGTAGGTAAAGGAAAAATTTTGGATACAGCCCCACTTATATGACTTCAGGAAATTAGCAAATTAGCTACCCTCTCTGCCTATGTGCAAAGATGCCTATATCATCTCCTAGAACTATATTACTAGCAACAACAATATTCAAATTTTAGTGCTTCACAGCCCTATGGTTTCAATTGTGTAGAGCAATAGGAAGAAGGGATCAGAAATCAGAGGACCTGACATTAACTTCTAGCTCTCTCACTATCTGAGCAACTTTGGGCAAATCATTGAACTCCTCTGGGTCTCTGTTTCCTCAACTTTAAAGTGAGAGGGTTTGCCTAGATGATTTCAGATGTCACTTTCAGCTCACTATCAATGATCCTACTGTTTCTCTCACCAAAGAGATACCACCCCCTTGCTATCAAGTCCTCAGGAGTGGCTAAAAACATCCATTTCCTAATTAATGGTTAGTTTTCTAGTGATGATCCTTGCTGAACTTTACTAGGCTGGTCCTCAGATGACAGACACAGTCAATTGTTGGGTCAATATTTTAAAACTTTGTAGGTTCAAAGAACCTGCCAGAGCCCTGCTTTGGTGTTTAAGGCCTTGAAAATCAGGGGTCTTCTCTGGACCCCCACTAGTGTAAACCCTGACCAGATTCTAGTAACACCTTCACATGACACTCTTAGGCAAAGAACATTTTTCCTAGGTATCTGGAGGTGGCGTATGCAGGTGGCAGATATTAAGTCGTGGCCCACTTCTAATTAAGATCTTGTCAGATCAGTTCCTATTTAGATTACAAAGGTTTATGCAGCTTAAAAGGCATGTTACCTTCTTAGAAGCTGAGAGCATTGAACAAAGTCTAATTAAATGTGATTTGGAGGTTGATTCAGTATTTATAAGCAGACAGCTTGCTACAGAAGCAGATGTCCGTGCTCGTAGAGCTGAGTGGTGTTCTGTATGTTCAGAAAGGTTAAAAATGAATGGGTAAAAGATGAGCCTGAAAACCTCATTAGTGCCAGGCCTGATGATTTATTTCCATAAATCACTTCAATGTTCATATTTCAAATTTTGAAATAATTTTGCACTGTCTTTTGATCTGAAATTGTAGCTAGTGCTACTATTGCAGCAGATGAAAAATTAAGGGCCTCCATTTCTTTAGAAACAGGGCATGGCCAAATGGTCACATTACAAATCTTACCATCAATGGCTCATTGCTCAGCAGGAACCCTTCTCAGTTTGTTTTGTTCTGCAACCTCAGAGACTCAGATAATAATTAGCCAAAGGCAAGTAACCAAAAAGGAGTAGAATCCCTGGAGACTGGAAAGAACACCTAGACCAAGGTTCACCAGCTGTCCTCAATTTCAGGCATCCCGCCCTACTGTTATCGCTGCTGCAGCTTGTTTCCTAAATTGTTGCCGGCTTCAGGGTATTACCGTGGGCTTTAGAAATGGAAATAGGACATAGACAAGGAGACCAGGCAGAAATCAGTCAGAGCTACCAGAGTTATTCAGAGACATTGGAAAAAGTCTTTCCCTTATTCTATCCTTTTGGGTCATATAGGAATTCTAAGCTGGGAAGAGTTAACTCAGGATAGATCATGGAAAATCACACCTTAGCTCTCACTGCTATCCATCTCCTATGGTTTATCTTTTTCTAGCTTCTATTATCTGTTAAAAAAAATAGAATGTTGTAAGAGTGTGAAATGTTGTATCAAGTAGGGTTGATTTTCCCATTGGCTTTTTAAAATTGTGTATGTGGGAGGGGAAGGGAAGTAATATCAGTCATGGTGTTTTAAAGAAAAAAAGGATTTCAAAATTTAGTTTTATTTTAATGACATAAAACCTAAATACTCAATTGAAATGTGATTGCTTCCATTCTTACCAAGAAATTCCACCTTTACATGCTAAGTGTTAGGGGCATTTGAGTTCAGGCTGAAAAAATTTATGCAAGCTAGATGCAAATGAGGATCCTGGAAAAAGCAAACTAAACCTCATAGCTTCAACCAAGAGTTGCCCAAATTTGAAAGAGGGGACCAGTAATTACATACCATCTGGGGGGTATTTCAGCCAAGCTAAGAAAAATGCTGAACAGGGAAAAATCCTAGGAATAGAAACACCCTACTTACTCCTGCCATGATTACTGCTTGGCATTAGAAATTAGGTTATTGATTTCACATTGTGGTCTGTAGTGTTTTGCTTTTCTGGACTCATAATTCCAGCAACTCAAAGATTCTATCTGGAGAACAAGGTAAGTCTGTGACCTAAAGGTCATGAAAAACAAATAAATCCTACCTGATCAAGGACCCCCAGGAGTAAGAGGGGATCTGACCACATAGGTAAGAAGTAAGTGACCAGTAGATGTAGGCAAGGGGAATGGAGACCAAAATACAAACTTCATGCCTATCACCATTTGGCCTAGGGTCAACTCTCAGATCTCTTAGTTTCCTATGTCAATATTCATGATCTATGGGAACATGATAGCTAAGTGACAGGACAGTGGATGGAATGCAGAGGAGAAAAGAAGACAATCCAGCAGTCAGAACCTTCCCATGTTCATTCATTAGTACTGCCTAACTATGAAATGCTTTGTTTTACAAGCTAACAAATAAAAGCAATGGTTGCCTGTAATAGGAATAATAGTTGGTTGGAAATGATTATTATAAAGACGCCTGCAGAATCATGATAGTCTTTTCAAGTTTCCAAAGTGCCTTCTTTGAAGTAGCCCTGGGAGAGAGATAGTACAAGCATAATTATCTCTTTTCAGATGTGGAAACAGAGACTGACAGAGGGGCTTGCCCATAATCACAGAGCTAGTAAATGACAAAACTAGGACTAAAAACAGAGTTTTCTGAATTTATATTCAGACCAGCATTGTTGTTGTTCTTTGCCATGAACAACATTAGTTTTCTAAGGAATACAGCTTGGGTGATTATTGGTTAGAAAATAGTTCAATGGGAATTGTAGGCATTCCAGTCCAAATTCAATGCTATGAATTTGGTCAGATGCTATGTGCTACATTTAGTTCATAGGGTCATAGACCTACTGCTAGAAGGACCATTGAGGTCTTCCGGTCCAAACCAAATTTTTTACTGATGCGGGGATTGAGACTCCAAATATTAAATGACTTTACCTATGGCCTACAGGTTCTGATGGAAAATCAGGATTCAGAGTCATTTCTTGTGATTTCAAGTGCAACTATTTTTTTTAAAAATATGCTATACATTAGTGTATTAAAATAGCATGCTATAATGTTAAGAGTATGGGATTTGAAGCCCATATCTGAGATTTACTAAGTGAAATTAGTCACCTGCTCTGTTTAAGCTTCAATTCAAGGCTCAACTCAAGTACTGCCTAGAACTTGGGGCTTTTTGATTCTCTCATCTGTCAGGGCCAGCTCCCTCTCCCCTGCCACACTTCCTTATAATTTTGTGTATATTTCATATCTTCTCAAAGTATACATGTTGTTTCTTCTGTCTCTACTTTCAGTTCAAACATAAGCCTCTTGTTCTCATTTTGCTTTTTTTCCCACCAGGTTTAAATTACAATGAAAAGTTTGTTGAACTGAATCCAATTACCAGGAAGGACAAATAATAGTATTTCTAGGTGGTGCAATGGACAAAGTACTAAACCCGGAGTCTGGAAGACCAGAGTTCAAATCTGACCTTAGACATTTACTATTTGTATGACCCTGGGCAAATCACTTAACCCTGTTTGTCTCATTTCCTCGTCTGTAAAATGAACTGACGGAGGAAATGGCAAACCACTCCAGGAACTCTAGACAGCTCCAAATGGGGTCACAAAGAGTCAGAGACAACTGAAATAACTGAACAACAACAAATGAAAGTATTGCCAGGCTAGGGTAAGGTCACTAAATAGGTAAAGGTTTTCTTTAGCACCTCTAAGTAGCATCTCCAAGCACCCAGTATTCTATTTTCTTCTCACTCAAAACAAAGTCATGTCATCATTTCTCTGATTTCGTGGTCTTCTTCAAAAATGAAGGATGAACACAACCTGTGAGTAGACTGAGCTGCCTGACTGGGGACCCAGCTACCTGAGTAACCCAGCTCATACTCTCTCTCTCCCTTCTGTCTCCTCCTCTCCTTCTTTTGGGGTTTATTGGCCCTTCCTTCCTTCCTTCCTTCCTCCCTTCTCCCCAAACCTTAAACCCAGTGCATCCTGAAGCCCATAGACTACACAACAATAAGCCCTTCCCCAAGCTCCACTTAATGGCTGACTTACAGTGATTATCAATAGTAACAGTTTCTGTTTCCTTCCCAGTTTGATTTAGTTATTTTTTCTTTTGTTCATTACAAGGGCCATTCTCTGAATACTTCTTAAAGGGGCCTTTTCACTCAATGGGAGTTACTTCCCTCTAAGTGAGTACCCGAAAAGGCCAGCCTAAAAAGGCCAAGGTCTCCCACTGCATCATGAGCTATCTCCTATCATCCTGATGAATGTCTGGTCACTGGACCAGATGGTTCAGGAAGAGAAAGTGAGGTTGGTGACCTTGCACTGCCCTCCCTCACTCAAAACAAAGTCAATTGCAAGGTATGTCATAATATCTCTGATGTCATGGTCTTCTTCGAAAACAAAGGACAAACAACATTTCTCCTATTTAAAACTGCCTCTTAGGGAAGGAATGGTAAATTCATTCTCTCTAAGCAGCAACTGATTATCCCAAAGGGCATTTGCAATAAAATAGAATGGGGTGGGGTTGAGTAAAGGGATCTTAAATCAAAAGAACATTGACTTTTTAGGACTAACAAATCACGAGAGGATTATTCCTGCCATCTCTAGAAAGATCCCAGTCCAGATCATCTGTGACTTTCCCCAGCTCTCAGTTCCTCTTTCAAGCAACCCCACTGAGGGGATGATAAATGATTTCACTCTCCCATCTTCATCCTTGTATCTTCACAAGTACAAGTACATTGTTCTGGGAAACAGCTGAAGACATCAACTTTATAGTGAAGAGCACCACTGAGCGGTTGTAATCAGATCAGCAGTTCCGTACTACCCCATACAGACCTCTCTGCTGTAACAATGGATGTGTAAACCTTTGATTTCCTCAGATCTCAGTAAAAACCATGTGTTTACAGAAACATTTACAATGAGCTAGGGGTGGTAGTGGGTTATATTCACAGACTGGTATACCACCTTTTTCTTCAAACCCTGGTGGAATAGTTTGTCTTTTCAACCTAATAAGAATTCCAGTAGCAGTGAACGACAAAATTCCTTCTGTTGGAAACTTTCAATGGTTCTTTGAACTAAGGAAACAGATCACACACACACACACACACACACACACACACACACACACACACACTATCTTAGAGAAGTGATGAGCTTGAAAGTATCTTCAGGTCCCAGGCCAGGGGTAAAGATGTTTTTGAAGCATTTCTGGAGTGGAAGAAGAGAATGATGGCTGAACAAAGGCTCCAGCATGACAGATTGCTTACTAATTTACAGAATGCAGATGCAGATTTTCTTCTTGGCATCTAAGTTGCCTAATTCTTTCACAACCTGTTCCATTTTTAGAGTTGCAACCATTATGTGCAATTATAGCTGGAGAATTTTGACCAGGCATCCTCCTTTTTGTTTCTGCCTAATATCCATGCAGTCATTCAGGATGCCAGAGAGCAAATTATGCAGGTGTGCCAGGAATGCCATTATACGGGGGCCTGGTTTCTTTACTCCGAGCAAAGATGAGGCAGAACAAGCAGCTATAGTTTTCTCTGGGCTTCAGCGCCTTGCAACACATAACAGTGAGTGCCATAACTAGCCCTTAGCAATCAGTGGTTTCCACAGGGATCCAGTATGGGTGGGTACTCTTGTCTGAAGCTACTGAGGATACTTCACTTCACCAGCCTGTGCTTCTGTATGATTTAATAGTGGATTTAATTATTATTTCTATGTTGATGATTCTCAGATCTCCTTATCCAGTCTTAAATAACACCTAAATGTACATTGCCAAATGCCTATTAGCTATTTGAAAGTAGGAATGCAATGTATCAAAATAAATAAATAAAACTCATCTTTTCTCCCAAACCCACTAGGTTTCCAAACTTCTCTATTATCATTCTCCCAATCATCCAGATTCACAATCTTTGTCATCCTTGTCATTCTCTGCCTCCACCGCTTCCTCCATATCCAATCTGTTCCTTACGCCTGTTGATTTCCCCCTTATAACATCTCTTTCATACGCCCCCTGACATTGCCACAACCCTGGTACAGGCCCTCATCACCTCACCCTGGGACTGTGATAACCTGCTGGTTAGTTTGCCTGCTCTGAGTCTCTCTGCACACCAGTTCATCCTTCACTCAGCTGTCAGTCATCTTCCTAAAGTGCACAAGTGACCATATCACATTCCTGTTCTATAGACTTCAGTGGAAGTGGCTTCCTATCATTTCCAGGATCAAATATATAATCCTTTTTGTTCTTTTGCAAAGAACAAAAGGTCTTAACAACCTGGCTTCTTTCTACCTTTCGAGTTGTCTTACATCTTATAAGCTTGCTTACTGGCATTCACACTATTCCTTGAGTGTGACACCACGCTCCCTGATTCTGGCTATTTTCCCCTGCTATCCTCCAGGTATGCATGGAATTCTTCTTCCTCTTCTCTATTTCTTGTCTTTCTTTAATTTTTTCAAATCCCAGCTAAAATCTCACCTTCTATGAAAAGTCTTTCCTGATCCACTTTAATGATACTTTCTCTTTGTTGATTATTTCCATCTGATTTTGTATATATTGGTTTATACATAGTTGTATGAATGTTGTTTTTCCCATTAGAATGCAAGCTCTCTTGCCTTTTCTTATTTCCCCAGGACTTAGCAGAGATTTCGGTACTCAGTAGGCATGTGATAAATATGTATTGACTGATTCACTGACTAACTCAACTGATCTACTCTCTATCCTCCACCTCACCATGGTCAGAATGTCTTCTGAGGGCACAATTGTTCTTGTAACTGGGTGAAAAAAATCGACTTATGGCCTTGGTTTCAGTAGGGAGAGACTGCAGACTCTCTGCTTCCTGTGATTTCATCAGTATAGAGAAGCTGCATGGTCTTATGGGAAGAATTTTAGGCTGGAGTCAGGAGAGTCAGTTTCTAATCTTAGGTCTATATAACTAAGCCTAGAGGCCTGTGGTAAGTAATCTTGATGCGGCTAGGTACCACAGTGGATAGACTGCCAGGCCTGGAGTCAGGATGATCTGAGTTCAAATTTGACCACAGACACTTACTAGCTGTGTGACCCTGGGCAAGTTACTTAACCCTGTTTGACTCAGTTTCCTTATCTGTCAAATGATCTGGAGAAGGAAATGGCAAACCGCTCCAGTGTCTTTGTCAAGAAAACCCCAAATAGGATCATGAAGAGTCAGCTGAGTGAATGAACAAGTGAATAATTTTAGCACCATGCGTCTCTATCTTCCCATCTGTATAGTAGAAAAAACAACTTTCCCTACAATCTACAAATAATATATCATAGTCTGGTGGAAAGACTGATAGGCCTAGAATCAGGACTCCTGAGTTCCAATTTAGGTTCTAACACTTACTAGCTATGTGATTTGGAATGTGCCACTTTTTGACATTCAGTTGTTTTTCAGTTGTGTCTGACTTATCATGACCCCAGTTTGGATTTTCCTGGCAAAGATACTCAACTGGTTTGCCATTTTCTTCTCCAGCTCATTTTACAGTTGAGGAACTTGGATAAATAAGGTTAAGTGACTTGTCCAGGATCACACAGCTAACAAGTGTCTGAGGACAGTTTTGAAGGAAGGAAGATGAAGCTTTTGGACCCAGGCCCAGCACTCTAACCACTAGGCCACCTAGCTGCCCCCCCAAATGTCACTTCATTGCATTTAATTAAACAAATGTTTATTGACTGCCATGTGCTTGGTATGCTATCAGGAAACTGTAAGCCTGGAAAATAAAATGAGTTGTTCATGTAGCAGGAAGGTGAAAGGAATAGTAAGTCACATGTGCTCCACCAATAGTTACATGGCATCAGGAGAAAGTGGGGGATGTTCCAAATATGTTGTGCATAGACCTTGCTGTGTATTTATGGAATGATATGAATAAGAGTTACATAGGATGAGCAAGAATGGAGAGGTGGCAATTTGTATCATTGGAAGGAATGAAATCATGTATTCACTTGAATAGTTTGAATATGTGTTAAGAAAACACAGTGTTCAGCTCTGAAAATGCAGAGATAAAAAGGAAAATACTCCCTGCCAGGGGATAACATTCTATTAGGGAGAAACAACCTATATATAGAAAAAATCAAGGTTTTTTTTTTCTTTAGGGTCTCTTTTTATTTTCCTTTTCAGTAGAACACTCATGGTAAAGAAAGTTCCTCTCCTAATATAGATCAGCAGGTATTCTGTTATTCATCTTTAGAGAATCATCTGGAGCAATAAGAAAGTAAGTGACTTCCCCAGCATCTCTTTGCCAGTATGTGTCAAAGAAAGGATTTGTACCCAAGTCTTCCTGACTCCAAGGCCTGTTCTCTATCTATATGCCCAAATATCTTCAGAATAAACTCAGACTAGTTTTGGTTAAACTCTCCAAGCTTCAGTTTTCTCACCTGAAAAAGGGAGATTAATAACAATATGCTACATACTGTAGTATGAAGAAGGTGGTTGGTGTACATTAAAGCCCCATAGGAATATGAGTGGTTATTTTATTGTCAAGAGCACAAGAGAAATCAGTGCTACTTGAATGTAAAAGTGCTGGAGATAAAGGTCAACATCCTTTTCATTTTGTATTGCTTCAGCATTTACATGCAGTTTGTACTACAGTGACTTATAATTACTGATATTCTGGCTTTATGCCCTGAAAGTCACTTTTACTTGAGTGTTTCTGCCTAATAGTAATAAAAATTATCCTTTATAAAGTCCATTAAGAGCTTTATAAATTATCTCATTGGATCCTTATAACTTGGTGAGGCTGTCTTTTCACCCTCTTAAATTCCCTTCTCACCAATATCTTCGATTTGGCTTTCCTCTTCCTTGTGTTACTCCTTCCCCCTGACTCCTTGTAGAATGATAGCAATATTTACCCTCCTGATTACTGCCCAGAACAACAGACAATGCATTTGGTATTTGGTACCTCTCTACTTCAATGATAGCAGTGCCCTCTCCTCCACCGATAAAGATCACTGGAAAGGTAAAGTATATGGCTCAAAGCCACATAGTGACTTACAGGCAAAATGGGGACCAATTTAAGTCTTGTGTCTTTTTTATTAGACCATGAAAGGAAAGCATTATAATTTTGCTTCTCATCAATGTAAAGAGACCAATTTCTCTTCTAGGATTTAGGAAAAACCCTAAAATGGAGAGAGCACCGTTCTGGAGATGGAAGGGAATTGGCCGATATTTTGAGTCTGCCAACTTCTCAGAATATGTTAAAATTCTTACTGTCACTTTTTTTCTCACATCAGGAAATTGCTCTTTGAGTAATTGTATTATGTACTTCAGAGTTTCCAAGGGAAAAAAAAAAACAGTTTATAGGATAGTAAGCCACAGAACTGAAATCCACTTCTGGGTGGCTGAGGTAGAGGCTCTTAAATGAAGAAATACATTTCTCATGACAATCATTTCCATTCTGTTCCTCTCCTCTCCTTTCCTAATTCCCTCCCCATCTCTCTTAACTTTCATTGCATCCCTACTTTGCCAATCTGCCCAGTATGCACTTCTTGGGTCATATTAATGGAATCCCGCTGTATCATCTTGGTTTGAGAGACTAGAAGCAATCTGAATTCTATTCAATTGATTAATCATGATGTCATGTGATCAGCATACATTTGCCTTGGAAAGTCAATGACACAAAAAGGTCAGTCTTCTTCGTGAAAAGGCTTTCCCTTTTCTCTCTACTATATTAGTAGATTATATTAGTGACTTGAAAGCTAGAACAATTTGAGCCTTTGGTTTAATGACAGGTCCAAATTTCCTAGTTTCCCTTCATATTAAAAATACTAGTCTAAATTTCTAAAATACTGGCTATTTAAAAATACTAGTCTAAATTTCCTAACTCCCCTCCATAGTTAAAATACTAGCTAGAATAGTAGGGTAGGTGTCAGAAGACCTAAATTTGAAATGTAGTTCTGCCCTACAGTATCTGAATTACCTTGAGAAGTCATGGCATCATAAATAGATCCCAAATCTAGAACTGTTTGCACTGCACCATGCACTCTGGTCCTCAGTTTCCTTATCCATAGAAAGACAATGCTAATATCTGTGCTACATTCTCCATGGAGTTACTGGGAAGCTCAAATGAGATAAAGCTTAGATAGTATATTTTTGTGTTCTACAGTACTATAGAAGTGTAGGCTATTGTGTTTATTATCTGTACTGCTAACTGAGAGGTTCACTATCTATCTTTGAGGTTTCTGTCATTGGAGCAGTTTCCAGCATGGTGTATTTAAAAATAAAAATAGAGTGCTAGGAGTATAGCCCTCAGAAGCCTAGTCCTGGGTGATCATAAGCTCCCTCCCTCCCTTCCTCTCTCCTTCCCTTTCTTTCTTCCTTTCTTTCCTTCAAAATAAAGGAATAATTCTTGTTCAATTCCCCTCACACAGGATTGCTGGAAGGGTCAAATGGGACACATTTGTTTCTTAAAGGTATAATATTTGACATCTTTGTACAGTGGTATCACTATAATGAAAACTGGGACACGATGGTTTCCATGCCAGGGAATGTCAGCTCCACCATGTATAGACCCCATAAAGATCCAACAGCCCCTCCAAAGTCCAAAGAATGCCCTAGTTCTTTCTTGGAATCAGAATAACCAGGAGAGGATTCCAACCATGCCTCCTTTGAGTGTAGGAATTCTTTTATACATATATTCTTGGGAATACAATAAGGAAATGTATCTGATTCCTTCCTGGTTGGATTTTACACATAGAAGAAAATTTTGGTCTGAAAAATAAATGTTGTCAAGACATGGTGGCACATGTCTGTAATCTCTGGTTCTGAGGAAGCTGAGGCTAATGGATCTCTTCCGTTGGGGTTCTGAGCTGTAATAGTATTAAGATTGGTTGGAGTTCTACACTAAGTCTGGCACCAATATATTGAGCCCCTGGGAGCAGAGGGTCAATAGGCAACTTAAGGAGGGATGTATCAGCTCAAGTGGGAAAAAATGATGCTAAAACTTCAGTACCAGTGTTGGCACTGGGACCTGAGCAGGAATTGCACTTATAACTCATGTTTTCAGTCTCAAAAAAAAAAAGCTCAATTAGAAGATACAGAGATATTTTCCTAAATAATCATTCCCAGGACAACTCTCTTCAACTTTCAACTAGCCTCTACTGATAGAGATTCCCCAAGGAGGCTACCGGGAGTTTCTGAGATTTATAATAATACTGATGAGTGACATTCACACAACACCTTCAATTAAAGGACCTCAAATTCTTCCCCTCCATGATGTGTAAATCTTCAAGGGAGACAGACAGACTCCCCTCTCCTTCCCAATGCTTTTACTTCTAGAAGGACCAGCTGTTTGACAGCCTGACAGCTCTCATTCACTCTGCTCCTGGGTAATTATATGCTTCCTGCTTTTCAGCCTGTATTACCAGCTCACAAATGAAGTAGGTGATAACTTGATGCCTTTGTTAAGTTTATAAGAATGGCCCTTTTCTGCAGCAAATAAAACTGAAAATCAAGGGAGTTTTGCTGCCTTTAAAATAATATTAGTAATATAATATTACTCTATCAACCAGTATAGTCCAGACAATATTCTGTTAGCGTCTGATAATTCTTAGAGTGTGAAATATTTCTTCTTGGAAAAGATGAAGAATCAAGACTGTGCCTATTCCTTAGTGCACATCCAACACGAAGCACAACTCTCTCAAATGCAGCCCAAACCAGATTAAAATGTAACAACACATAGTTGATGTTAATATTTTATTTCCTAAGTCAACATGCAACCCACAGACATCTTTGTGCATAGTTTAGTGACCTCTATTTTCACTTGAGTTTGACGTTCTTGGTATACATCTTCAGCCATCTGATACAGTTACCTGAACTCTGTGAGGGCCAATCAGGGCTTTCAGCCTGCCTCATGCTCTGTCTCCATGGCACCCAAGAGAAGGTTGGGTGAAGTTGCCTTCCTTGATGCAATAATTTTTATTTTAACTCAATTCATCAAGCATTTTTAAGCACATGCCACACATGATGCTCTATGCTAGAAACTATCAAATCCAAAATGTGGAGCAAACTCTATTATGTACTTTCATAGTCCCTGTTCCTAATTCAACTGTATTGATCACCCACTAATATTCCAGACTGTGTCACTTGTTTTGGATCCTCCTGCTGCACTGATCAGAAGTGGCATTTTATTTTATGCCTCTATTTTTGATTACACTTACAGATTATTAACTGCTCCATTTTACTTACAGTAGTGTGAGGCCTGTTAGTATATTGTAATAGATGGCATCCTGAATTTTTACTGATCTGATACTAGCTATGGGTAAGTAACAATCTTGCTGAGTCTCTTTTTTTCTGTAAAATGGGGATTCTACCTATATATCTATCTCCATTAGAGGATTACACAATTTAAGTGAGATGATGTATGTAAAATACTATATAAATATCATTTATTTTTATTGTTGTCACCCTCCCTGGTGCCTAGGATGGTATGGAGATTAGAGAAGAAGGAGGAAAACAGGGAAATAAACATTTATTAAGTACCTACTATGTGCCAGGTATGGTGCTAAGCTCTTCACACTATTATCTCATTTAATTCTCACAACAACCCTGGGAGGTAGGTATTTTTGTGAACCTTATTATACAGTTGAGAAAACTGAGGAAAACAGAGGTTAAGTGACTCACTCAGGGTTCCACTACCAACAAATACCTGAGGCTGGATTTGAACTTGGTTGTCTTGACTATTCATTGAGCCACCTAGTGCCTAAGTGGGTTGTATCTGTAATTTTTTTTCAATGTAGGGAACTCAATGTGGAAACTCACTCTCCCACCACCTCAATTCAAATTTGCAACTGATCTGTAACATGTAGTCTTAGACATTTGCCTGGGGTATTAAGAAAATAAGTCAATTACCAATGTTCACATAGCTCAGAATGATCAAAAGCAAGATTTAAACTCATGTGCTTCAGGGTCTGAGATCTATCCTTTGTCTACTATACCATGTTGTCTCTTACATTGCCCATAATGTATTGAATACATGCTTATGTAATATAATCACTCATTCACCCACATATTTTTAACATTTTTATTATGTCTTATTTAAAAATATAAACCAGTAAAGCATAAACTCCTTGAGGACAGGGATAATTTTATTTTTTTTTTAATTTTACCTCTTTTACGTAACACAGTGCCTTGTATATGGTAGGTGCTTAATAAATTCTTGTTGACTGATTAAAATTTACAGCTGGTAGACCTGTTCCAATACAAATCCCCACTGCCTGATACAATGCTATGTATTCAGTCAGTATTCACTTGGTAATGAGGATAACTGCTGAAAACAGTCTGCCCTGAATACCCAGCTTGGAGCCCAGTGTGATGATTAAATATTGGAATCTGAGTGGAAAGATATTAATGACGCTCTGATAACATGCCCTTTGGATATAAGGTTCTATGAAACATATTGCTTGGGAGTCCATTTTTCAGCACTAACTGAAACTTCCTGACCAAACTCATTAATATCCACATTCCTTCAGATATACTTAACAGATTGATTCTGGACCACCAACAAAATCTGTCGCTGCCTCCCTGCATAATAGAGCTCCTCGATTTCCTGTAGTAAAACCCAAGAGAGCCAATAAAATGTTTTCATTGATTGCAGTGTCAGCTTTAGATGCAGGAATGGCCCTAAACAAGAGTCATCCTTTAGCACTCTGCTGTGGCTTTACTTTTTTATGGTCTTGGGATCTGGTGGGTAAATGGGGTTTGTGCATTAACACTAACCTGAAGAGACAAACCTCTCTGGAGGACTCTGTCATTTTTATGCTTCCCCACCCCAGGACCATAAATCTGATCAGACTACAGAAAAGAGCCTTCCTGAGATTACCCTGGCACAGGGGTGCACTTGGAAAAGGCCTGGCTAATAAAAATTAAAGTTCAATGTCATTGGGTAATCTAAGACATTTATTACATCTTCACAGGGGGAGACAGTGAAGATCAGTTGGATAAGCATCAGCAAGAAGGAGGAGCAAGAAGGGATTTACTTAAAGTACTCATCTTGTCTCTTTGTCTCTTCCTCTCTGCCCCCTATCCTGTACCAGGGTGGATCATGTTATAGGATACCAACAATATTTCAGATGAATAGTCGATGTCTTAAATAGTCAGATGAACAGTCAAATAGTCAATGTCTTAAAGAAATTGCTTTGAGTCCCCAAGCTAGAATGATCCAATATGGATGGGTGACACATTTATTGCTTGGGTATTAATAACTTGAGTGTAGGTGAAAAAAATCCATAGCACACACTCAGGGCTTGGAATATAGGGCTTCCCTGAATCATGGCCACTTCTAGAAGGCAACAAAAAATCAGATTCTTGGAAGTGTCACAGCAGTTGCAAAAAGGCTGAGTGGGGGCATTACTCATATTGTTACAATGGGGCAGGATGGAATGACTTTTATGAAATAATATAAAGATCCCGATGATGCTGGACCTTTTTAGTACATCTAAGTTACAAGTTAATGGCTTGCCCCATTATACTACAGTGCCTCTCATCCATGAAGGTCCTTCTATCCTTATCTATAGTCAATGGTAAATGACAGAACCTGATTTGAACCTCACCTTGTCCTGATGCTGAATACAGAATTTTTCCACTCTACTGAACCTCCTCTCAGGCAACTATGGATATGTGTTATGCATTCTTTTACAGGATTCTCATGGTGCTAGTTATCTAGGCTGAATTCCCAAGTGCAGAAGTCCAAGACTCAAACAATCAGTTTTTATTGAATGTTACCTTTGCCTTCAGCTCCAAGCTAGGTGCTTCAAAAGAAACAGATGTGCAATATATGATTCCTGGTCTCAAGGCTGACAGTTTAGGCAGAATCAACACATATGAAATACTCAGCTTGTAACAGACTCTATGAATTGAAAAACTGTATAGTGCAGACTATGAGCACTAGAACTATAATGTGCTATAATATTTCAGAAAAAGAAGTCATCATAAAATCACAGGACATGTAGAACTAAAAGTAACAAAAGAGATCATCTCTAGACCAGTACAGCATTCTTTTGAACAAGGAAAATCCCAATGGTGGTTTTCTAAGGCAAAATGCCTTCCACACTCAGAGAAAGAAATATGGAAGTCATTCGCAGAATGTAGCAGATCATGTTTGTGTGTGTGTGTGTTTTAGTGAATTATGTTTTGATTTGTTACATAATTTCTTCCATTTATTTTAGTGCGACTACATAGCATGACTATAGTGAAAATGTGATCAATAGGAAAGTATATGTAGAACCTATACAGAATTGTATGCTGTCGTGGGGAGGGAGGCGGGTAGTGGGGGGAAGGTGTGGGAGAGATAAAATCTTAATTTTAAGAAAGTGATTGTAGAACATTAAAAAAATAAAATAAAAGGGATTTCTACACTTGAATCTCCTTACACAGATGATATCACATATCCAGATCAAAACAAGAGACTAAGCATCACATTTTGGAAAGACAACCAACAGAATGCACTTAGATGTCCTCTAATAAGTAAAAGGAAGTCACTGAAAGTTTTTGATTTGATAAATGACATGATGGAAGTAGTATTTGGCAAGTTGAACCTGGAAGCAATGAATAGGATGGCTTACAGTGAGTAAGGATCTTTTCTTAACTCATCATCATCTCAAATAATGCTTAGATTGAAAAAAAATGCATGTGAGTTCACAGATAATCATGAAAACGTTCCAGTAAACAGTAGGAGAATCCCAAATCCATGTAGTACTGTGGAAAGAGTATAGAATATTGAATCAAATCACAGAGTTCAAAATCATAGCTTTGCGGTTCACTAGTTTATAGCCAGGCAGGTGGCAAAGTGGATAGTGCTCTGTGGCTAAAGTCAGGAAAACCTTAGTTCAAATCCCACCCCAAATACTTCCAGTAGTGTGACCCTATGCAAGTCATTGAACATCTGTATGGCTCAGTTTCTTCAACTGTAAAATAGGAATCACAATAGTAGTGGCAGTAGTAGTAGTAGCAGTAGTAGTAGTAGTAGTAGTGGTAGTGGTAGTAGTAGTAGTGGTAGTGGTAGTAGTAGTAGTGGTAGTAGTAGTAGTAGTAGTAGCATCTACCCCCTAAAGTTGTAAGAATAAAATTGGAATACTTCTCTAAAGTGCTTAACAAAGTACATAGTAGGGACCTAAAAAATAATTATTTCTTTCCTTCCTCCCAAACACCCTTTTTTCCTTCTTTCTATCTATCTTTCTTTTCTTCCTAGTTGTAACCTTGTACAAGTTATTTAGCCTCTCTGATCCTCAGTTTCCTCATTTATAAAATGAGAAGTCTTGATAATTCTCAAAGTGTGATCTGTGGACCCTGAGACACTTTCAAAGGGTCTATGGGATCAAAACTTCACATAATAATTCTAAAATGTTTCAATTTTTAATATTGCATAGTAAAAAAATCTATAGATATATAACTCATATACACAAAAACACTTTGGAATTCTCAATAATTTTAAGAGTAGAAAAGGTTCCTGAAAGTAAAAAGTTCAAGAACTACTAGATGAGGTTAGTTTTAAGGTTCTGTCTGGTTTTAAGTCTATAATATAAATGCTACAGTAGAGGAAATCTAAAGATTTATGAAAATATTCTATTTTCCTTCTTTCTTTTACTATATCCTTTAATAAAGAAATGGCATTCGATTTTCTGGAGTCAGAACTAGATATGTACATTTTCAGGAACTGCCTATGTATCAGAGTCCAAGACAACTATATCCTTGCTTCTAATGTAGCTGGACAGATCAACAACCTGTCATGAGATCAAAATTTTGAAGCCTTTGCAGTTAGTATCTTCCTTAAAGCAACAAGGATTCCATCCCATATCTAGTGGTTTCTCTAACTCTAAAAAGCACTAGATCATGTGCTCCTACCTGTAGATTACTAATTCCATCCATATTTGAGGCATCACCACGTATCACCATTGTGAGGAAAAACACGTCATTCATTGACAAATAGGCCAAAATCACCATCATAGCATCTGCATCCTGCGTAATGAACCTTGCTACCACATATCAATGCAGACTGGGTAGTTTAATTCCCTGATGAGATTATGTTCAAATTTCCTCAAAGCTCAGAAGTTCCAAATGTTCTTGGAAATTAACCAAATGCCAACCTATTTCAGCAGCCTTAATGACTACCCAGGATACATAATGCTACACATCATGCTACACAAGGGATAAGAGGAAATAAAGGCTAGTTTTGGATACAAAGTCCAATATCTATTTTCCACATTCTGTATTTGGAGTAAGTGATTGATTTTTGAGGTATATCTCATTCCAAGAAATAGAGAACAGACAAATGGTCCGGGAGGTAAATGAAAACAAACCAAAAAGAAACATAAAATGGTGGCAAATAGAATTTTTTGAAGGTATCATTTCATTGCACTAATGAGTGTTCTTCCAACTAGTTCAAATTTTGCCTCAGATGCTCATATGGAAATCTCATGGCAGCCATCATCAATCAAAGCAGAGAATGGTGGAAAAGATGCACAGAAATTAAGAAACAGGTTTAGTTAAAAGACCCAATTTGATCTCTGACACGTGCTCTTAATTTTAATTTTAAGCATCTGAGGCACAACCATCAGCAGGGAAATTTGATCAGCCAGATGGTAAATATTTCAACTCATCACCAACTAGAATACTCAGTGCAGGAAGTCATAAACATTATATTAAAAAAACCAACAAAACCTCAGCATAGATCTGGGTGGTCCTTTATCAGATACAATGATTTTCAATTTTTCTTCCCTGTTGGTCTTTGATGTCCATCAACTTTCATCAGCCTGAAATTCTATATTTACTGCTGACCTCTCAAAGTTAATTTATTTCATGTACTTCAAGTTCATAGAACTGAGTACACACCTTATAAAGAAGGGTTTCTGAGAAGTGAGTGGCATTATAGATCTCAGGATTGACACTAAGATTAGATTAATCTTTTTATTTCTCTCCCTGCCCCAGTAGCCTTTTATTAATTATAACTATCCCTGGAGGTTCAAATTTCACAATTTAACAGGTCAAGAGGGCCCTACAGTGGCAAGGACAGACCTCCAAACAACTACATTGCTTTCACATCAGGTTTTCCAAACTTTTACTTCTGCATCTTTTGTCCTTTCATGTATAGATACATAGAATGATAGAACATTTAATGGTCAATCAGTAGACCTAGAAAGGGGAAGTATCTTTTAAAAGAATGCAAAAATGGTAAGGCTTTTTAAATCTCATCTACCTCAAACCTCATATTTTAGAGAAAGTAATGAAGTTCAGAGGAAGGAAGGGACTGGCCTAAGATCACACAGTTACTAAGCTGAAGAACTGAGACTCCAGCCCAGGGCTCTCCACACCTCCACTGGGCGGTCCTGATAGAGGTGTTCACCAGGGGCACATTCTCCATACAAAGCTTCCTAATTTCAATGCCTGGGGTGAAAGAATCTTTCTCTAACAATATGAGGGAAATGACAGTTGGGGAGAACTCTACCACATCAAACAATAAGAGGAGCATATCGGCAAATTAGAACCTTAACCTAGTACCCAGTATGTTCCAAAACAGTTGAGTTCATTTATGTATTTTAATACTAGCTATGCCATACATATTATGCTACAGGAAGATTTCATTATATTCTGCTAATGAAAACACTGCAGCTAATTCTGCTTGAAGTTAGGTACAGAAATGTAAGAAAAATCTATTCAATGTATAAAGAAAAGAATGAAACTGTAGGTTGTTGGATTAAAAAAATGAATGCTGTGTTTAACCTCATGATTAAAATCTACGAATATGATCACTCATATGTCCATAATTTCATCTTTCTTACCCATAGAATGAGTAAGAGTTATTGTATTCTAGAGAGTGTCCTGGATCTAGAGACAAGATCTGGGTTTGAAACTCACCTTAGACACTGTGTGATCAGAAGCAGTCCACTTAACCTCTCAGATCCTCAATTTCCTCATCTGTAAAATGATGAAAATACTCATTCCACATAAATCATGATGTTGTGGTGAGAATGTGCTTTTCAAACCTTATAAGTGTTATATAAGGAGTTACTTTTATCTAGGCCTTCAGTTTCCTTATCTATAAAATGACAGCTTTGGACTAGATGATCTCTAATATCTTTCTTCTTCTACAAATATGATCAATCCTAAGTCACCTCTCCAAACCCACCCCCAACTATGAGGAGATTCAGGATATAATCACTGGACTCCAAATTAAAAGCCTGATAAATTAAGGCTAGACACTTGTTTTCCAAAGTCAAACATAGGAAAGAAAGATGAAGAAGGAAGGAAGGAAGGAAGGAAGGAAGGAAGGAAGGAAGGAAGGAAGGAAAAAAGGTGGAGAGTTAAAATTTAGATAAAGCCATAAACCTAAGCGAACAAAATCAGAAAATGATACCAGAAACATACATTATCACTCTTACCAACATGGAGAGCATATGGAAAAAAATGTGTATAAATATAAATATATATGTGTGTATTTCATAGATAGAAGAAATATTATAGAGTAATTAGCTGAAACCTTTCATTTTACAGACTAAAAGTTGAAGGGAAGAAAGTTAAAGGGATTTATCCAAGGTCATACGAACTAGTTAGAGTTAGTTTTTTAGTGCTGAGGTACAGATCCTAGATCTCCTCAATTTTTACCCTATACTCTGTCCAATACATTATGCTTCCTGTCTGTGTTTACCCTGTTGGCCTGCTCATTGAAAAAAGTGCTCTAATTTGATGTACCTTAAACGGGAAAGAAAATTGAATCTTTAAACTGTTATTAATACATTCACATTTATCAACTATTAGTAGAAAAGTTTTTTATTCCAAGGTCCTAGGGCAAGATCAATCACAGTTTCTATTAGATTGACTGGCTGGTTGTCAGAAATCATAGAACAATGTGATCACAGAATTTTGGAGATGGAAGGCACCTCAGCAGTAATTTAGTCCAACTAGTTTCAGAGAAGAATCTCCATTACAACATGTTTGACAAGTGGTGATCTAGCCTCAGCCTGAAGACCTCTGATGAAGGGGATCTCACTACCTCCCAAGGCAACCCATTTCACTTTTAGGTAGTTTTGGTTATAAGTCTATAACTACTCCTTTGTAACTTCTATCTATTGTTCCTGGTTCAATATTCTGGGGTTTCCAATAACAACCATAAACTATCATCTACATAAAAGGTGTCTTTAAGAACTGGGGACTACAGAAGAAGGGAACTAGGTTAATGGACCCTTAAGTATTTGAACACAGCTAAATTGTCCTCTCTCTGTAGCTAATCATCTCTCCTTTCTTCATGCAGTTATCACAGGACATGGTCTCAAGGATTTCCACTATTCAGGTTTTCTTCCTTTGGTTTATCTCCAGTAGATCAATATCAAGAATGACTTCCAGAACTGAACACCATACTCAAGATGTTATCTTGAGTACAGTGGTTATTGACATCCTTATTCCTGAAAGCTATGTCTTTCTGAATGTAGCCTAAGATTTAATTAACTATTTTGGCTGCAATATCATTCTGCTGACTTGCTTGGACTTGCATTAATCTTGGAATCAACTAAAATTCCCAAATCTTTATATTGTTATTGTTCATATAAACTTCTTTATCCTGTACTTGTATAGTTGCTTCACAATGTTTTATTTCATTCAGACAGGCATAATGGCTTTATTGTCAGAAGACCTGCTTTCAAAACCTTCAACTGATCTTCCAAGGTATTGGGTCCTTCATCATCCTGGTTGCAGTCCTCTGAGTTGTCCCCAGCTTATCAAAATCCTTGTTAAACTGTTGATCCCTCAACTAAACACAATACTCCAGCTGAGATCTAGGCCAGTGACACAATCACTATCTTACCTCCTAGAGTTGTGAAAATCAAATGATATAATAATTGTAAAACAAGTGGCACAGTGCCAGGCACATAACATTATAGAAATGTTAGCTATGATCAGTATTCTTCCTGATAGCTATACCTATATGACCTTAAATAAATCTCTTAACCTCTTAGTGTCTCAGTTTCCTCATTTATAAAACGAATTAGATGACCTCTATGTTCTCTTCCAGCTCTAAATCCTCTAAATTCCCATGTTTTCAGTGCTTGGATTGCAGTCACAGCACTGGCCAGTTCTTTTTGTTTGTTTCAATTTTTGAGATTTTTTTTTTATGGGCCACTAGTAACAAACAAAAACCTAATAAGAAAGTGCGAATGGATCAGCAAAAATCAATCCCAAACATTGGGTAAAAAGCCTCTCAATTACCTGTGTGGTAGCCTATTTTATTCATTTATTCTAAGTAGAAAACTGTCTTTTGAGTGAGGTTTGAGGACATCACAAAATTCAAACAAAAAATGTACCTACCTTTTTAAAAAAAATTCCCCATCCCTTGAGACTCATGATAAGTAGATGCAATTGAACAAAAATTGCATTGCTCCTACTCTGTATTATTTTCCTTATTTTGTAAAATAAACTTTATGCTTCCATTTCATTTACATAGATTTTTTCAAAAAAAAATGTAATTGGATTTTTACCTCGCTAATTAAGTGCAATATGTGTCTAATTGTGATGGCAAGTACAGATCCAAGATCTAAGGGTTGAATAAAGGTAAGGCTTTTCAATACATGTATTATTCTTTCTCTCCTCTGAGGAGACATGCTTCAAACTGAATTTTAAGCACTTCAGCAGCAGTAATACAAATTAATACTGGCTTAGAAAGGAAGGTGCTGCACGTTATTCATGATCCCGAAATTATTAACATAACGCCATGCCATTATTAACACATATTGCCACAAGAGTGATTAACACATTTTAACTAATAAAATAAGGCCATCAAATAAAAAAATGAAATAATTAAGTTACATAACTACACAGCTGAAGTGGAAAAGATGCCTGCCAAGTGAATTCAGAATTATAGATCAGCAATGCTATAGCTCATTCAGATGAGTATTATATGAACTAACTCTATCTTCCCCACTCTGGGTCTCAGTTTCCTCCTGTGCAAAAGGAGGAGGTTGGATGAGATGCTCTCTTCCCCCTCCAATTACCGCCACTCCCAGTTCTAAAGTTACGTGATTCTATGATAGGTTTCCCGTTAGGTGTGAGAGGTTCTTGTCAGGAATTTGCAATTCCATTAGATACTGAATGCCCCAGGATCCCCATTACCTACTTTGTGGTCTGACTCTCCCTTAAAACCATCACAGACAAGATGCAAAGCAATCAATGAGGGAATTAACCATTTTCAGCTATTAAGAAGTGTCCCCCAGATCTGCAGTTATTCTAAACTACGCACTCCTGCCCCATCACAGGTAGAGAATGAGTCACGTAGAGGAAATAATAAAACTAAAGAGGGGATTGTACTTGAAATGACACTCAGAAAAATCCATAAAGTCTTTTCCTTCAGTGCTACTCCCTTGAAGTCAAAAGGCTACCAATGACCTCACAGAGTGAGGGGATCCACATAGAACCATGCTCAGATTGAACTAAAAATGGTGACATTTGCAAAGAGGGAGAAAACAGAACTCACAGAAATGCAGATATGGGGTGACCAGGCAGCAACAGCTCTAAAAGAAAGCTAGAGAGTGATTTTGTGGGACAAACAGGCACCTACTGAGAAACTGCTTGTTCCGATCAACACCTACGAGGGCCTGAACCATTCCTCACATTCCGTATATCTGACTCTTTGCTGAAGCTCCACCAGCTTTGATTACTTTTATGATCTGCTTTATACCATTCTTCCCAAGCCCTTTCGATGTATTTATCCCCAAGGAAACCTGGCTTGACCCTGATGACTTCTGAGGCTGACTCTTGGCAATAACAGTTTGAAACATCCCCTTCTTCTCTTTCTCCCACGTTGTCCTGAGACATTTTGTCTCCCCCTGGGCTGCTGACCTGTGTTGATGGGCTACTGAATTTAAAATCATAGAGATATAGGTTTGAATCCTCTTTTTGACACTATAATGGGGAATCCTAAATAAGCCATTTAACCTATCTGAACCTCAGTTTCCTTATATGTAAAATGTGGATAATATCTATCTCACAGGGCTACTGTGAGGATCCAATGAGAAGTGCATGAGATTTCTTTTGGACCTGTAAATACCATACACACACATATACATACATATTTATACACATTTAATTCAGTAGTTTCAGTTGTGTCTGACTCTTCGTGATCCCATTTGAGGATTTATTGGCAAAGATATTGGAATGCTTTGCCATTCCTTCTTCAGCCCATTTTACAGATGAAGAAAATGACACAAACAGGGTTAAGTAACTTGCCCAGGATCACACAGTGTGTCTGAGGCCAGATTTAAACTCAGGAAGATGAGTCTTCCTTACTCCAGCACTGGTACTCTATTTACCATGTCACCTAGTTGTCCTTTTTTATATCTATATCTACACCTATATATTTAGATTTAAAAAGTGACAGATGCATATCTATAAATACTACATGCATTATTAATGTGGATTGGTCAGACCTATTCTTTTAAATATTGGTGGTGGTGGGATTACCTGAAAGAAATAATTAGGAGTTAGTGATGCACCAAAGATACTGAGATTTATTTTTCTAAATGTAATCAGATCTCTTTTGTGTTCTATAAAATGCAAGGTAGCATAGCATTGGGTTCAATTCTATTCCGAGTGTAAGGATAAAAGAGGTTTCTTTAAGGGCACCAAAGGATGCCCACTATGGAAGAGAAAGCAGAAGCAGAAAAGGTGATGTGACTGTCATCTAACAGTTATAGTCTCAGTGACTTTTCCTGCAGAGGAAGTCAGGGAGTTTTTACAATGTATGTCAAGGACAGGTGCCTTCACTGTAGTACATGTTGGTTGGTATGAGGTAAGGAGTCATGCTGCACAGGCATTGAAAGGATGACTATGCACATCCATGCAAAAACATTCATATAATTGATTGCAGAAACCAAAACAAAGCCTGTTAAAAAGGATGACATGAGAAAACAAACCAGCAGCTTCATTCTTGTAACCTGAAATAAAAATGGTATTTTAAACTGTCAACTCTTCCTTAGGCTGTTGTGGAAAACATAATTATTTTTCCCCCTGAGATTCATGGATGACTGACCTGAGACTGTCTCCTGAAAATCAGGCTGGAAGCTAATCTGTCCCTATTAATCAAACCCAGAACCAGTGACATGTCCTCTTACCTTCTGAGCTAACTAGCCCCAGACAAACAAAATTCTCTTATCTGTAACTCCTCTAAACACTTTCACTGACTTCAGAGATAAGTGGTGGAGATAGGGGTGGAGATAAATGACTCTTTTTACCTTTAGCTATTTTTCCCTCATTCAGTCACCAAATGTGTATTTAGCACTTATAAGTGCAAAGCCCAACTGTGGGGTGCTGAAAAAAAAAATACAAGGTTCCTAAGCTCATTAAACTTTGTTATCCTGATCTTTGAACTCCTAAAATAGGATTGGAGGCTGTGGTAAACAATTTTAGGAGACAAATACTCAAGTGTATTCTTTGACTAGAACATCACTGCAAGGCAATGACTTGAGTGAAAGTAAGACTACTACTGGGAAAGCAGGTTTCAGCCTTATGAGGCAGTAATGAGCTTGAGAAACAGAAAGGTAAAGCAATTACTTTGCTGGTGCAAAGAGGATATGCTGTGACACCCCTTACCCCCATCAGAATCACATTATGCACACAGGCTAGCATCCCCTTAGACTGTATTACACATAATGAAATAATCTCATGCATTTCTTCAGCATCATCTAACTGTCATCCAGCCATACCTTTATTGCATTAGTCTACAGTGTGCACACAGGAGGTATTGGGAACAGTATATCATCCATAGTCACTAAGTAAGTTAAAAAAAAATATGCAAAGCCTTTCATAGCTTAGTCCCCTCCTATCTTTCCTGTCTTCTTACATTTTCTCCCCTAACCACACCTTCCCCTTCTCCTCATTCTGTGATCCAGAAACATTGGCACTTTGCTTTTCCTTGCACAAAACGCCCCCCTTTCCCAACTCCAGACATTTTCACTGACTTTCCCATGGCTGGAACTCTCTCCTTTCCCCTTCCAATTACCTGGTTCCCTTCAAATCCCTGCTAAAATTTCAACTTCATTAGAAAGTCTTTCCTGATCTTGCTTAATCCTAATGCCTTCTGTCTAATGACTATCTCAAATTTATCCCACAAATACCTTGCTTGTACAGAGTTGTGAGCATGTGTCTTCCCCTACACATTTATTACACTGTGACCTCCTTGAAAGCACAGTCTGTTTGTGTGTGTGTGTGTGTGTGTGTGTGTGTGTATGAGTATGTGTTTTGTTTTTCCCTTTCTTTGTATCCCCAGTGCCAGGCAATAGTCATGCTGTTGACTGACTGCCTAAAGTGACTGCAACTATGTCTAAAAAGGAAAGGTAATAAGAGAGATCTGGGGAAGTGCATCTGGGCCCTTTTATCAATGGATGTAATTCTCATTCCTGTTTAAAACCAAGATCTGTCTCAGCCTTCTCTATAAGCTTCTATCTTGAACAAAGGGGAGATCACTTCATTATCTATGACATGAAGACCTACTGTGGTAGGAATGATTTGTTCCATGTAATTAACAACAGGCTTCAGTGAAGGAAATATTTGTTAATCCTCCTCCTAATGTACTGACAGTAGGATAAATCAGATTTCTTGATCCTCCTAACTCTTGGAATTCTCTCATTCCTCTAATGATCATATACTTATCTGTTAAGGTGCTTATCTGTTAATGATCACATACCTCTCAGCAAAATGTAAGATCCTTGAGGGCAAGAAGTAATTTCATGAAAGATGAAGTCTAGGCTCTTTTTTTATCATGGCTCTCAGGTAGTCCCATAATTTTTAAATTGTCTTTCCTGGATCTATTTTCTAGGTGAGTTGTTTTCCCATGAGATATTTCACATTATCTTCCATTTTGTCATTCTTTTCATTTTGTTTTGTGATTTCTTGGTTTCTCAGAAAGTCATTAGCCTCCATCTGTTCCATTCTAATTTTCAGAGAACTATTTTCTTCAGTGAGCTTTTGAA
>CM053769.1:392631477-392646477 GCA_028658325.1 Potorous gilbertii
TTTTGAGCTCTTCCATGGCCTGAGCCCATTGGATATCTATTTTGGATGTTTAGGATACAGAGGCCTTGACGCCTATTTCTTTCCCTGATGGTAAGCATTGTTCTTCATCAGAAAGGAAGGGGGGAATCATCTGGTCCCCAAGAAAGTAACCTTCTATGGTCTTATTTTCTTTCCCTTTTCTGGGCATTTTCCCAGCCAGTTACTTGACTTCTGAGATTCCTCTCCACCCCCGCCCAGATCCGCCCAGCTAGTGCTTGGGGTCTGAGATTCAAATGCTTGCCCAGCCTCAGGGCTTTCAGCTGTGGGCCTGGCTGCTATTCAGGGTAAGATTAAATCAGGTTCTGGGGGGGGGGCAGGGCCACCCCAGGCTCAGTTCCCTCAGCAGGTTTATGCAGAGACCTTCTGTAAAGGAGCTCTTGCCAAGTTCCTGCCTGCTTTGGGAGCCTCTGGCCGCCCGCTGCCTCTGCCGTTGCCTCTGGAGGGGGCCTGAGTTATGGAAACATGACGCTCCCCTCTCAGCCAGCCCAGAAGTCTCTCTCACTGACCTGTGCATCTGTGGGTGGAGGGACCTTCACGGCCTACGAAGATTCAGTCCCTGAAGCCTGCCCCGGTCTGTTCCTCTCTTTGCCACGCGGCCAGGGAAGGGCTGGGCTCCGCTCCTGTCTGGTGCGTGACGGACCTTTGGGAACAGTTTTTCAGAGCTCTCTGGAAGAGAAATCTCCTTCACTCTGTTTCTGCAAGACTTCCACTTCTCCAGAATTTGTTGGGAGTTCTTTTTACAGGAGATCCATGGGCTGTGGGTTTGGAGCTAGCATATGTGAATCTTTCTACTCCGCCATATTGGCTCCTCCCCTGGCAAGAATATTGGTGTGTATTTGTATATCCAGTGACTAGAACCTGTCTTGAATGTTATAGGCACTTAACAAATGTTTAGGATTTGGTTGAAAATGTTCGTTGTAAGAAAAACAGTTCCTAATAATTAGAGATAACTAAATTGGGGGAGTGGAACCTCTTTTAGAGCATAAGGTTCTATGATACCTCTGTTAAAAATAAAAATATTAAAAGCAGGATGGAGTATTTTTTTTTAATCGCATTGTTATTGTTGATATTCTCAGGAGCAAATTGTGATCTACATTATTGTGCCACAAATAATGAAGATGAGGAATTTAGAGAATCCTTGCAAAAATTACACAGAGAGAAAAATCAGAAGTTACCAGGAGAAAAATGTATATAATGGTTTTCATCAGCTCAATAAAAAGATCTTTAAAAGGAAAACTAACTGAGAAATCATGGTGGCTAATCTTGACCCTCAATAGTAGATGATGAAACACTCTGGAAATTACTCCAATATAAAAACAAGAAACATCAATAAATCTTCAAAAAAAAAAAAGAAAGAAAATTGGATAAGTACTTTAAACAAATAGACCAAGATTCTCTTCATAACTTCCACAAACATTTCAAAATCACGTTTTTTTTCAACTGTCTTAAGTATCTGAAAGAACACAGTCTGGATATAGAGCAAAATTGGATTGCCCTCTCCATTGTCATCTTTCCCCCTCCTCCTTCGTATTCCTAGTTGCTAATATCATTACATCCCTTACCTTACCTACCTACTCTCTTCAGCTTAAGGCGATTAGTGGAAGTGTAGTTATTAAAACTCCTTTAAAGACCACTTGAGAGAGACATCTGTGACAGTTTTTCTTAAAAATCAAAACATGTTTCTTTTTCCTTGTCACTTTTGCTCACTATGTATTAGCATTGTGTTTTTATGTTGAGCTATAACACAGCACCAAACTTTATAAGAACTGCTAGGAAAATGGATAAACATGAATACTTCACCATCTCTTTCATTCATGGTTCTTCAATGACTTTTAAGCAGTTCACTAAACTTCCACAGGCCTTTGGAGGCAAAGATTAATTTCATTTACAAGAAGTAATCCCATTCTAGTTCAAGCCATAATTTGACTCATGGAGGATACTAGGTATTATTATACATAGCATAGTAACCTTGAAATCAAGAGGACCTAAGTTCAAATTCTTCCTCATTAACAGTCTGATCCTGGGCAAGTTATTTAATCTTTTCTAGACTCAGTTTCCTTACCTGTAAATTAAGGATAATACTGGCATCCACCATAGTCTTGTTGTAAATATTAAATGAAAGAGCACATATCTAGTACTTCATAAATATGGAAGTGCTATGGTTAATGTTATTGCTGTTGCTGTAAATTTTATTATATGAAAAAACTGAGGGCAGGAAAGACATGCCCAAGGTCATATAAGTAGTTTGTGGTAGAGCCAGGACTAGAATTCATGACTCTGCCTGACTCCCTTCCACAAATTCAGCCCAACCTAAAATGAGAAAACTATATTCTAAATTGTTAGTATGGAACATCTTTAAGAAAGCTTGTAGGCCATCTGACTCAAAGTTAAAACAAATTTATGAAGGCAGAAAGAACTTCAAGAAAGACTAAAAAAGATTTTGAGATGAAAATGAACACATAATAACACCACCTAAAATAAATTAAATTTAGCTACAATGCACACTTACTATTTTTCATCCACTCCTCTGTCCTCCCACCCCACTTCTGCTTTCTTATTCCTCAGTAAGCTTTAGGAAAAGTGATTTCTCAGAGTTCTGTGTGATTACCTATATTTCAACAACGACCGCTGACCTCTACCCTATGCAGGATTTCTCTTTTAAAATTGGAGTAAGACATCTACCTGCAAAGGTCATTCCCAACCATTTCTAAACTCTCAGGTTCATTCAAGAAGCATTTACCAAATTCATTCTATGCTCAAGGCTCCATGATAGGCACTGGTGAGAGGTGGTAGGAAGAGATAAAAAAGGCATGACGGTGCTCTTGTCCTCAAGGAATAAATCATTCCTGCCCACTTCCACTCTTTGTCTCCAAGGAAGGAAAAAAAGAAGGAAGGAAGGAAAGAGGGAGGAAGGGAGAGAGGAATGGAATAATGGAAGGAGGGAGGAAGGAAGGAAGGAAGGAAGGAAGGAAGGAAGGAAGGAAGGAAGGAAGGAAGGAAAAGAAAGAGAAAAAAAGACAGAAAACCCTATTATCACATAAGCACAGTCAAACAAAACATTCAAACACACACAGGTCACCTCCAAAAGTCCGTTTCTTTTCCTGCATCTTAGTCTACAGTCTCACTGGCATAAACCTTGCATAGGTCTTCTTTACCAGTTTTCTAGAATCATACATGGTCATTTATAATATAGATGGTATAATATAAAATGTTTTGTTTCTGCTCATTTCATTCTGAATCAATCCATACAAGTGTTTAAATGTTGGTTAAAATGAGCATTTCTTTTTCTATAGATGATAGTTAAAACATTTATGAAGCACTTAGTATGCGACAAGTACCATGCTAGGCATATTTGTACAAGTTTGGTACTTAATAAATTTTTATTGTATGGTATGTCATAGTATCTTGTAACTTCCCTTCAGTTCTCTTCTGTCACCCTCTTTATATCCATCACTACTGTATCATGCTGCTTCCTATCTATAACGATTCATATTTTACTCAACTAATATTGATTTTATTAAATCGTAAAGAATAACAATAATAAATAATAATTATAAAACTTCAGATTTGGGAATATTCTTTAAAATCTTGCCACCATTGTTTGGTTGTTTTTTTGTTTTTACTAGTCAACAAGAATTGCTTCTAGTATGCTCCATTTGAATACATGTAACAGGAACTGGCCTAGATTCCAAGTATTTCCTGAGTAGCCACTAGCTATGAGTAACTTGTGGGACACATTTGTACTGTAGAAAGAGTTCCGGACTTTGAATCAAAGAACCTGAGTTTGGTTCTTGATTCAGTTCTCCCCTACTTGTGTGATCTTGGGGTAGGTTATTTAACCGATCTGCGCCTCAGTTTTGTCATTACTAAATAACACAGCTGGTGGCTTAGCTCCCTTCTTGTTCTAGATTTATGATCATATTATACTTGAGAAATACTTCTTTCCAGTGTGGTTCCATGCAAAGTGAACTGAATAGCTACAGTCATACAAATTTAAAAACTGATTTCCCTCATGCTAATTATCATCTATATCTCTTCCTTTCTCAGGCAAGCTCATTCAAAAAGTCCTCTACATTCAGCGCCGCGACTTCCTGTCCTCTCCCTTTTAATTAATCCTTCAAAGTTAACGGGGATGATCTTTTAACTGCCACGTTTAATAGTTTCTTGTAAGCCTCCATCCTTGGTCTCTGTGCAGCCTTTAACACTACAGACCACCCTCTGCTCCTGGATACTCTCCCTTCTCTGGGTTTGTCAGGGCACTTTCTTTCCTTGTCCTCCAACCTATCTGATAACTCTTCAATTCTTTGTTGCATTTTCATCCAAGGCTGTCATATACCCTCTTTTCTTTTCTTGTTACATCTCCCTCTTCATTGATTTTGCCAGCTTCTAAAGGTTCAAGACATATCTATGCAGATGACTCTCAGATCAGTATATGCAGTCCTACTCTCTCTCCTGAACTCCAGCCCCACAAAACCTTTAGGACATTTCAAACTGGATGTCCCAAAAAGGGATCTCAAACTCCTTATGATCCCAAACATAGTGCTCATTATCTCCTTCTCATCTCTCATCCCCAAAAGAAAAATCTCTTGCCAAATTCCCTATTACTTGAGGTTGGATACCTCAGTGTTAGGCACATATCTTGATTCTCATTCACCTTTCACATCCAATCAGTTGCCAAATCCTGTAATTTCTACCTTCACAACATTGTTCATATACACTCCATCCTCTCTGCTCATACAATTACAATACAATCATTGAGCCTGATTCCTCAATAATCTCTCTATTTTCTACATAGCTTCCCAAAGTGATATTCCTTAAATTCAGCTCTAATCATGTCATCTTCCTATTCAACAAACTTTAGTACTTTTCTATTGTCTCTAGGATGAAAAAGAAAATAAACTACTTTGGCATTTCAACTTCATAACAACCTGAACTCTTTCTGTTTTTCCAACCTTCTTATATTATACTTCCATCCTGGAATTTTGTAGCCCTGTTGTCCTACTCACATACATTCTTTCACATGTATTATATTTCTTATATCTGTTTCTTTGCACTGACAATGTCCCTTCCTGAAATGCATTCTCACCTTATCTCTACCTCTGGGAATTGTTTGTTTTTTTCATGACTCAGTTTGTCTGCTACCTTCTTCATGAAGCCTTGGATTGTTCCTCACTGCTAATGTACCTCTTCTAACAATAACAATGATGATGATGATGATGCTAATGATGATGCTGATATCATTTACATAGAGCTTTAAGGCTCGGAAAGAGCTTTACAAATATTACTATGAAATTAGTCATATTAACTTTGTATATATTCTTCATTCTTTGTATGTATTCTTCATTAATTCATATATGGATATGTTGTCTCCTTTGTTAGAGCATAAATTCTTTGAGGGCAAAGACTGTTTCACTCTTGTTATTTTATATCTAATGCTTAGCACAGTGTCTCACATTTAGAATGTAATAAATAAATGCTTGTTGGTTGAGTAACAAATTAACTATCATTTCCTCAACTTGCTAACTCAATAATTCCTTTTCATTCATGGATTCAATACTTTGTCATTTTATCTTTTACACCAGAATCATAAGCAGTCATATTTTCTCCAGAGGCAAAAACAGTTGGCTGGAGAAGGGTTGGGTTGGGACAGCAGCACATAAATATGACCGTAATCAGAACCTCTCCACTTCAAAAAATCAAGTAATATTCAGAACAATAATGTAATATTACAAGGACAAAGAATAGTCCTAAACTTATCCTTACAAGGAACTGTGGGGCAAGAAGTAATTTCACCCAACAAAATGGATCACAGGACAATAGATTTAGGGATAGATGAATTCTTAGATGCTATCTAGTCCAATCTCCTCTTCTTAAATATGAGTACCATATTTAATGTGGTATCAATTTAACTCAGGAATGAGAGGTTAAGTCACTTGCCCTAAGTTACTCAGGGGATAATTAAAAGAGATGAGATTGAAACCAAGATCATCTGAATCCAAATCCAGAATTCTTTCACAGTGATGAGGCTCTGGGACAACTGGGGTGTAGCGGGGGGTAGGGTGGTGGCCAATAGATAACCGCAAAACAAAATAGCCCTTTGGGGAGAAAACATGTCACTTTCTCCAGAGGGAATGAAAATATATCCATCTGGATGTCAATATTCTTGAATAAAGCTCTATTTGTTCCATGCTATTTACTACTCTTCACTCTAAACTAGCTTGACTTAGAAGATTCTTTAAACTTTCAACCAATCAAAATCCAACCTTCTACAGTTCTTCTTCTTCTTCTTCTTATTGTTATATTATATTATTGTTTGAGACTTGACCCGGCTGAAAGTGTAGTAGCAGGCCCTACCTGATTAGTAATGGGAAACTGATCCATTTCAAACCTTGGCTTGACCCTCTTTAGGCAGTCTGTTGAGCCTCCTATCTCCCCTCTGCACCTTGCAAGTCCCCTGCTCCCAGAGACTCAACATATGGATAGCAGATTTAAGGCATACACTTGATCAGCTTTAATGCACTGCAGCTCTGAACTCCCAAACTCAAGAGGTCCAACAGCTTTAAATCCCTCAGTATCAAGGATTACAGCAATGTACCACCCCACTCATAGTATTTTCAATACAAACAATTCTTCCCCTTTTGTACAATCTAGGATTTTGAGAAGACTGGAAACTATGTCATCAAAGGGTGAATTGAAAGCACTGAGGATGTTTACCATAGAGAAGACTTAAGGGGACATGGGCTCTTTTCAAGTATTCGAAGGGCTGTCATAAGGAAGAAGGACTAGTCTTTTTCTGTTTTGCTCTAGAGGACAATGTGTAAATCTGCCTTAGCAGAAAGGCAGATTTAGGAATGGAAAAAGTGAGCTTCCTTGAGAGTTTACCTTCACTGGAGGTCTCCATGCCAGGGTTGTATGACTATTTCTTGACCACATAATAGAGATGATTCTTGATCATGCATAGATTGGATCAGATTATCTCTGACCTCTTCTAGATCTGAGATTCTTTGGTTCTGAGTTCATTATACTGATTAGTAGGAAGGATAAATAACTCCCAGGATTTGTCTATAAGGACTTTTCAGCCATTTCAATTCAGCCCAAAGATTACCAAATGCGTAAAATTTTTCTATTTTGGCCCCAAAACTATAGGAGAAGCTTTCTTGAGCCCAAGTCCCATTCATGGGGATTAAAAATGATTTTGGCCCATTTCTTAAATACAGATACTTGTAACTCTAAGCTTCCAAGAACACATCGGTCTGCAATCCACTGCATTGGAAGCCACACGTATTTGGCCTTGAATGGAATAGAATCATGATTATCTGTGTCCCCCAAATCTTATCCTAAATACTCAAAGTCCTGTCTATCTCATCCAAATGAATTCTATCATTTCTGAGTTTCTTCTCTCTTGGAATTATAGTAGGTCTTAATTATAGGTTATAAATGTGTGCCTTGTTAAAGTCTGTAAAATTCTTTCTTAAAAGTAAAACTGAATTATAAATACTTAAGAACAACATTATTGATTCTCTCAATGATTCTGCTCACATCTCTAAATTGTTCATGAAGGCATGAACTGTACTCCAAACTGGGTTCAAGTGTTCTATTATGCCCTTTCTTCTATTAGGCTATTAATTTGTACAGAAAGTTCTTGATCTTTTCTTTAAGGAAGGATATGAGGACAGGGGCCTGTAATTGTCTTTGAGACCTAGAAGTTACACTATTGATTAAACCTCTGGGCATATATACAAAAAGACAGAAAGAAAGCAGGAGATGATGGAAAATGCAATAGAATCTATTTATTAATTGAGTCTACAAATCATTTAGAGTTAGAATTTAGGTCCTTTATAACCCTTTCTGTCCCTTTATAAAAACTGAGACGTGTCCACCAACCCTAAGTAGACTGGATTTTGGTTAGGTCCAATTTCAATTTTTCCTGTGGTTCAGGAAAAGTCATGCTAAAATTTAGAAAGTGTCACAAGATGATTATCTTCCCTGTGTGAGTCAACAGTTACTCTCAGAGCTGCTCTGTACATAACTAAAGGCTTGAACATGGAGAGGGATTGGGGATAGGTATGACAATAAAGAAGCATATATTAGGAAAGAAATACTCAAAACATTGAAGAATCTATTTCCTCCAGCCACTTTCAAGGCTTCTCTAGTTCCATGTCTAGTCCCATAACTTACATTATTCCCTTCAGGCTAATAGGCACATGGCATGGAGCTTGCAAGATAGCAAAAACCTGTTTAACAGCTCCAGTCTGGCACATACATCTGTCAGCATGATTAATATGGCATTTAACATCTGGTTGTTCTTTACTTAGCATGGTAAATATACTCAACACACTACTTTCATCTAGCTATCTCATATCTGGGGTAAGATAGCATGGAACCCCTTAATGGCACTTAGGGGCATGTGATCTTCTTGGCCTGCCAGGGTTCTATCTCTCTAGGCCTTAGTTTTACCTACAGGGAGTGAGACATTAGAGTAGAAAATTAGAGTGTTTTTTAATTGAGTCCCCATACCCAATGTCTCTATTATTAAAATAAAAAAAGTGATGGGGGTTTTGTTTGTTTATTTGCCTTTGGTTATACTATATTTAAGAGTATCTACCCCAGTATTTAAGGTTCATCACAATGTGCTTCCCATCTATCATTCCAATTTGATCTCTCTTTTCTCCCTTTCACATAGCCCATCCATACTAGACTCCTCACCATTTCCCAAACATGTTTTTGATGTTTGTTTGTTTTTACCTTACATCTCCATATTTGTGATCAAAAACCTCCCAGATTCCTTTAGGTACTTTGTACCACCCTCAGGTAGTTATCACAGTCTAAGTTTTATTATGGTCATCTGCTCACCTGTATTATCTCCCCCAATGGATAAAAAGCTCTAAGAGGACTTGGTTTTTTATTCCTCTTTTCATCTCACTCTACACCTAGTGAATTTCTTTGTGTTGAGTATCTACTCAATAAAAATTTGTTGATAGATGAATAAAAAAATGAAGTACTAATACTGTTCTCAATATTTTAGAAAAATTAGATAGAAAGGATTGGTTATTTTAGGGAGGGAGAAATGGAAAACTATTCATTGTACATATCTGGTTGACATAAATTAGCTCTAATAGCATAAGCAGCATATCATTGAGACCAATCCCAATACTTAAATCCAAGCAAAGAACCAAGGGAGACCAGGGTTCTATACCTATTTTTTGTTTTTAACATGAAGCAGTCAAAACTGGGCATAGCAGTCTGATGACTGACATGGAAGACTGGCTTAAAAACTGAATTAAATCAAGGACTCCAAGAATTAGATGGAGCCACAAAGGTCATTTGGCACCACACATACCTGAAAAAGAAAATTCAACAACACTCCTGAAAAGTGATCATAGAAACTCTTCTTGGATATCTCCAATAATGAAAAATCTATTGCCTTTCTAGTCAACTCATTCCACTTCTGGATAGCTCTCATTTTTAGAAAATTCCTTTCCTCCTCCCTTTCTCTCCCTGCTTCCCTCCACAAGTTTATATCTTTCTCCCTTCAAATTCTACACCTTGTTCCCAGGTCTGCCCTCTGAAGCCAAATAGAACAAATATAACCCTTCTACAGCATGTCAAGTCTTCTACTCATCAAAGATGACCATCTCATTCTTGCCTTCTCTTCTTCATGTTAAATATATAGTATGATCATAAAGTCTGTCATCCATGCAGATCCACTTTGGACATCCAATTATCAATTCTCTTCCTAAAATGTGATGTATATAACTCAACAAAATGGATAGAAAAACCAGAGAAATGGATAGCAGGGCCATAACCTCCTTTGCCTTTACTAATTCAACCTAAGACCATATTGATTATTTTGGGCTGCCAGATCACCTTGTTGTAGAGATATGGAGCTTTCAGTCAACCAAATTCCCCTTCAAATAGACTGGTTTTGTTTTGTTTTGTTTTTAGCTGAAGGACTATATAATTTCATCTCCTTGCCCTCCCAAAGCTGGCATCTGAAAGGATATTTGCATAAATGTAATCAATATGCATTTATTAAGTACCTCCTTGTGTCAATTACTGAACCAAGCCTGGGAATCCAGAAAAGAAAATCCCTATCTTCAAGGAGTTTATGAGTTAATGTGGGGAGACAACATGCAAACAGATATATACAAAGCAAGCTATGCAGGATAAATAAATAATAAATAAAGGGAAAACACTGGGGTTGGGAAAGGGTTCCTGTAGAAGGTGGACTGTTAGCTGGGACTTAAAGCAGACCAGGAAGGTCAGCAGTTGGAATGGAGAGGGAAACTACTGCAGGCATGAAAAGACAGTCAGAAAAATGCCAGGAGCTGAGGGGTGGAGTATCCTGTTTGTGGGATAGCAGCAGGACAGTGTCCCTGGATTTAGGAGTATGTGTTGGTGAGGTCTAAGAAGACGGGAAAGGTAGAAGGGGGCTAGGTCATGAAGAGCTTTTAAAGCCATACATAGCACAGGAAGCCACTGGAGTTTATTGAGGAGAAGTGACATGATCAGAACTGTGTTTTAGGAAAATCATTTTAGTGGCTAAATGGAGGACAGACTGGAATGTAGACAGACTTAAGGCAGGTAATCCATTATGCAAAATACTAGCATCTTGTTGCTTCCCTATCCCTTCCCTCATCCCTACCCCCAAGCAATATGATTCATTTTAATCTTACTGCCAGCTATGACTTACGGGTGTTTTTTTTTATTGGTACCCCATATTTTCCTTATTGGGTTTTTATTTATCATTGTATGACTTCGAAAAAGTACTGCTACTCCTACTGTTTATTTAGCACTATCTTTTTGAGAAAAAAAAAATCTTTTTTTTTTTAATCTAGAATTTTAGAATGTTAGAGAGAGTCCTTAGAGATCATTTAGCCTCATGTCTTTATTTTACAAGGAAACTAAGTGACTTGATGGAGGCCATACCACTAGTGTAATAATTAAGCAAACATTTACTAAACACTACATTGCTTTGTTGTTGTTCAGTTCTGTTCAACTCTTTGTAACCCCACTTGGGGTATCTGTGACCCCATTTGGGGTATTCTTAGAAAAGATGTTGGAATAGTTTGTTACTTCTTTCTCCAGCTCATTTACAGATGAGGAAACTAAAATAATCAGGGTTAAGTGACTTGCTCTGGGTCACACAGCTAATAAGTATCTGAGGCTAGATTTGAACTTATAAAGACGAGTTTTCCTAACTCCAAGTCCAGGACTCTATTCACTGTACTACCTAGCTGCCCCTTAGTATTGGGAAAAAGAAAAATAATTACTGAAAAAAATGTTCTTGACATCAAGAAAAAAATATATTCTATTATCATTCTAGTAGTTAAGGAAAGAATAGGGACTATAATCCAGGTGTTTTGATTCTCAGTCAATGTATTTTCTGAATAAGAACTTTGATAAAAAATTGAATGACCATGATAAATATATTCTAGTCTGATGCCTCATCTTGGCATGAAAGTGACACTGAATTCTCAAAACTGTGCCATTAAAGAACAAGGTCTGAAAGCTTCTGTCAAGGTGGTGTATTGTTAATGTATTTTTGCTTAATTTGAAGATCTTTCCCACCCATTAAGAGGCCCATGTGATCTGCTTAAGTCACATGGAAGCCTAAGTCACATGTGGTAAGAGGAGCTTACTGAATAGGCGAGGTGGAGCAGAGCTGGGAGGAAGTTGGTGAGAGAGATTAGAGCTCATGAGAAAGGACACAGGCAGGTAGACAATTATAGGGTTGTGAGTGTTTGTTTGTGGGAAGGCCTCAGCCTGAGGGGGAAGGCTTGGGAATAGCATTGTCCCCTATAGTGCTAAAGTGTATTGCCTTCTTGGTTACTATGACAGATTTGGCTTTCTAGTGTTGGGATTTGGCTTTCAGGTGTCTGGATAAATATTTTTCTTCTGCCTTCTTTATGGAAAGTCTGTTATACTTTGAGATTCAGAACTACGCCAGCATATCCATAGTTGCTCTTGGTGCTGTGAATATTGCCTTGGTAATACAAGTAGAAAGGCTTTAAGCATGGGTTCAGTGATACATTGTGTAACTATCATTTGAAGGTTAGCCCAGTAGAATTCAGAAAGGCTCATCTCAAGGTGAGTACCAAATTTATACATACATACATATATACAGTGTGTATATGTATATATACATGTGTGTATACCTGCACACACACACACTGAGCAATTTTCAAAGATCATGTTAGAGAAAAATTTTGATCTGACCAGTGGAGGGAATAGTGGAAGTCATGGATCTTTGAAGTGTTGAAGTACATCAATAATGAAAAAAAAAGCTAAATAATAAGGTGTAAGATAGAAAACAGGTTTTATTTTGTCTTACGTACTTGGTCGAACTTTTCTAGTTGACTCTCCCCTGATAGTTCAACAGAGAGACCAATTATGACTTCAGAAGCCTGAGTGAAGAATGATGAATCATGCCTTTTTTCCACCCCTCTTGGCATGTAGGTGATAAATTAGTGATAAAGTGACAAGACATTTTAAACATGGACAACATGCTGATTTGATATTTCTTAACTATAGTGAGTTATTACAAGGGAGGGCTTCTATTTGTTATAGTGAGGAGGGAAGTTGTGGAGTTAGTGGGTAGTGACAGGAAAGCAAAAGAGAAGAACATCCATAAATTTTGAAGATTACATACAAGCAGGGAAAGGAATTCAGAAGAGGATAAAAGCAGCAATTTTTTTTACTATCCTGGTGAAATTCAAAATACACTTTTAAGAAGAAACTGTATATAACAGAAGCTCATGATTTCGCATGCAAATTGATTGATTATTTTAAGGTAAACACACACACATACACACAAGAAAATTCTTAAGTGAATACATCGGTATATTGGTAAATGTTTAACAACAACAGAGGAAAATGAAAAAATGTACTTACAATACTAAGTTTAGTCTACCTTGTTAACATTTTCTGTGTCACTTTCTAAAGTCTAGACAATCAACAAAACAATAAATCCAGCTCTGATTTGTAGCTTTTGCTGACTTCTGAGATATAAACGTTTTCACTGAAATTTTAATGAATGGTTCTGGGGAGCCAGCTTGAGCTGACTCCAACATACCTCTGTATGAATGTCACTTTCATAGGAGTAAACAGAATAGAGGGAAGGCAGGGGAAGAGGAAAAAGTAAACATATATACTGCCTATGTGCCAGACACTGTGCAAAGTAAGTGCTTTACAAATTTATCTCATTTGATGATCAATTGAGTTGTAAGATTTTATTTCTTACAAAAAATTGGACTTCCAACCCATTTCTCTTGTAAGACCAAAGGAGTTTTGTTTCCACTCTCAGATATTTCCTTTTTATTACATGGAATTCTTAAAGAATACTCCAAATTAATTCATTCCAGTTTAAATTTTTTAAAGAATATAATGGCGCTCACCATAGGTTTCTCATTCCTACACAACTACACATCTTTATCAGACATTTCATTTTCAGGGAAGAGAACCTTTTCCAAAGCCTCAGAGAACAATAATGAAAGGCTGTTGCCTCAGGTTTCTGAATCAGAGGTATTGTGATTCCAGTGGTAGATCCAGAGGGGAAAAAAAAAGGTTAACAAGGTCTTGTTATAGCCAGCTACCCTGCTGTTCAGAGAAACCTGGCTTATGTGAGCCATGTGGGTCTTGACATTTGTATCAAGATTGCTAATGACTAAGCCAATCACATTACCATCTGAAAGTAGGCATTAATACCCTACTTGTGTCAATTACACCACCCAATACTAAATAATACAAAGGAGAGGAAAGATTAGATAAGTGATCTATAGAAGTAATTAGATCTCCCATCTAAGGTATTGGAATGATTTTCATATTCATTGATATCCTGCTGTTTATTCTGTAGCTTGCATTTTGTTTTCACTATTTGTATTCTCCCTAAGGGATCTGAATTAAAAGAAGCAGAATAAGAAAGAGATGTCATGTGACCTTTTAAATCATTCTATCAACAGCAAATTCTAATATTCTATCCCTCTTATCACAATAGCTGCCTCATTTTTCTTCCGTTGTTTTGGAATATATTTTATATACGATAGCTACTATCTTTACATCAAAACTCAAATCTTGGACCAAAAGAGAGAAGAACTGATCTTTTGCGAGTTAAGCTTTCTCCCCCTGATGATGAGTTCAAAATACCAACAAAAAAGGATCCGAGAGGCTAAAAGTCACTTGAGCTATCTCTACCCAGAACAACTCAGCGGGGGAAGACTTAGGAGGCCTCTGGCAGACTCAAAAATGAACAGGGAATTGGCAAAATTTAAACTGAAGATCTAACAGTTTACTGCAGGCTTTGCCCTCCCAGAGGGTCTGATCCTTTTTTGTGTGTCACAGACCCCTTTGGCAGTCTGGTAAAACTTATGTAGCCTTTCTCAGAATAATGTTTTAAATACATCTATCTCTCTATCTATCTATCTATCTACCTATCTACTTAGCATGACAAAAGAAGAGAAATACATTCAAAGATTAAAATTCAATCAAATTTTAAAAAATAGAATTTAAGAAAAGTTAAAAAGTTAAGTCAAATTTTTTTTTAAAAATGTAGGCTCCATTGTGAGAAATGAGCCCCCAATTATAAGAAACGTGCTCATCTTAAACAAACAGTACTTGTGAAATCAGGAAAGCTTTTATTAATTTTAATGTTCATTCCCCCTAAATGAATGAAGAGCTCCTAAGGTACCGCTATAATTATTCTGACCAATGCAAGCAATCTTATACTATTCCCAATTCAAATTTCCCACCTTGCCATCTATTGGCTAGGTGAGACCTCCTGAATATGTCACTTCATATTCTCCTCTGATAGGCTTCCCCTCAAACAGCTTATCAAGCCTGTACACGTTTCTGACGTTTTACCTGACCATGCTAGTTCACAACTCTGATTAACTGCTATCACTTAAAGCTGGGAGGAGTTTTAACTCTGTGGAAACAGAATTGCTTCTTTTGTTTCCTACACCC
>CM053769.1:392651477-392706477 GCA_028658325.1 Potorous gilbertii
GCTGTGAATACAAGACCACCCACTCAAAACAGTAATGTACCCTTTCTGTTTTGCATACATAGATTGATAATGAATTGAATCACATTGCAACTGTAAATACATTAGAATTGGAATTCTCTCCCAAACTCCTCTTTAGATTTTCAAAATACCTGCTGGATATTTCCATTCAGATATCTTGGTGGTATCTCAAACTCAACATATCTAATATTGAATTCATCTTCTCTCCTTCTCCAACCATGTCCACTTTCCTCCAGTTCTCCCTATTACTACTGAAAGCACAACCAGTCTCCCACCCATCCAAGATCATAACCTTGGAAGCATCTTTGACTTTTCTTTCTTCCTCAACCTCTACTCTTCAACCAACCATGGCGGTTTCTTCTCTCTCAGTCTCAGAACTCTTTCCAAGTGATCTATTCTGGCACCACAACATTTCTTGTATCGAATCCCTGTTCAATTACATGACTATTATCCTAGTTCAGGTCTTTGTTTCATCTTACTTGGACTATTGCAATAACTTCAATCTCTATTGCAGTATCTTCAGAATCTCCCTTCATTAAAATATCCCCTTCATGATGCCAAAATAACATCCCCAGGGCACAAGGTATAACCTGTCACTCTTTCACTCAAAAATATAGTATTTTTCTGTATCATCTGAAATAATAATAATAAAATAGTCCAGCATTTGACATCCTACTCCAAATTTCCTTTCCAAAGGAAATATTATATTCCAAACTGCATGTGCCATCGCCTGCCTCCATGCATTTCCCTAAATCATTCCCTATGCCTGGCATTCATTTTCTACTCATCATGGAATCTAGGGTTTCACCTTTCCTTGGGGTCAGGGACCGCTTTGTTTTTCTGTATATACTATACACACACACTTACATATATGTATATATTCATATATATATATTTTTTTCACATATATATTGTTAACTGTATGCTGTATACATATATACTGTATACTGTAAAAACTGAATTTGTATCCATAGCAACCCAGTAGCCTCACACATATTGGCCTTTCATAAATATTTGTTCAATCAAATTTAAATCTGACTATAACACTATTCACCAGGAATAGGATTTTGATACATGGCACTTATTCATCGAATCCAAGAAGCCTCCACAATAAGTTAGTATCCCTCAAGTCCTATATTGCTGGACATCCTATGTTCCTTATCCTCAACCCCTTTCTGAAACACTGTAAGAATGAGTTTTTTAAAAAATCTTTGATCACCGAGATCAAATAGTTGGGTGGCTCAGTAGAGAGAGCATGCTAAACCTAGAATAAAGAAGATCTGAGTTTTAATTTGGCCTCAGACATTGACTAATTTTGTCACCCTGGGCAAGTTACTTAACCTGTTAGCCTCTATTTCCTCATCTGTAAAATGGAGATAGTCATAGCACTACTTCTCAGGGTTGTTGTAAGGATAAAATGAGATAATATTTTAAAATCACTTAACCTAGTGCCTGGCATGTAATAAGAATTATCTAAATGCTTATTCTCCCTAACTTTCATTCCCCCAACCTTTTTATGTCTTACCACAAATATTTACTAGCTGTGTGATCCTGGACAAGTTAATAAACCACTTAGCCTTAGTATCCTCATCTGTCAAATGAAGATTTGGGACTCAATGGCCTTGACGCTCCCTTTTTAGTTTTAAACCAATGATCCAAATTTGACTTTGCAGTCTACCAGCCACCATTTCCTTCCACATTCTCTCTTCCATGGGTCCCAGTCAAAGACTCAGTCATTCTCTCACTCTCCCACATATACTCACAGAAAAACCTCCTTGCATACAGACACTCACTCATTCTCCCTTCTTCACCATTCCTGTAGTCTTTCCTAATCACATAGTGAATCACTCATGACTGACTGTCTCAGACTGTCATTCTCTCTTTGCACACAGAAACTCAGTTACTCTGACCACAAGGGCTAGCTCTCCTCCCTTCGTTACTCCTCTGGCTAGTCTCTAACCACATCTGGACAGAAAACTATCTCTGAGTGAAATCTTGAGCTAACACCTGATGCTCTTAAACAGGATGAAGGAATATCCAACACCTGCTTACTCTGGCTCCACCTCACCCCCAAAGCTCCTTTCTATTTCAATCCCAGAGCATCTTACCTCCTGACAACTGGGAACTCTAACCAAGTCCATAGGATTTAGCCTAAAAAGAATGCTTAAAGATCACTTAACCTATCCCCTCCACATTTTATAGGTGAAAAAAAAAAGGAGGCTCCAAGAGAAATCTATTCGCCATCACTTAGGGGGGAGGTAGCTAATGTGGACCTAGGCCCTCTTCCTGATCTAAGGTATTTCATTCAATGGGCAGCACTATCTGGGAGTCCCACAAAAGAGTTATGGCACCACTCCAACATGCTTACTGATCCTCAGATTTAGAGATGAATAGGAACCTAAAGGTCATCCAGTTAGCTCTTCACATTTTATAGACAAGTAAAGTAGGATCCAGAGAAATCTAATATATCCTAGGAAACACATATAGTAAGCGCAGAGCGGGGATTTGAACTCAAGTCCTCTCTCTCCAATTTCAGTCCTCTTTCCACTTCACAAAGAAGCATAAGCAACCCTTAACACACACACACACACACACACACACACACACACACACATCTTCAGGCTTTTTAAGAACCAAAAAAAAGGGAGAAATCCAGTTTGTTTGCTTAAGTCTGCCTTCACTATTATGGGTCTACATTCTATTACATTTCAGGCCCCTTAAGGCTGGGAACAGCATCTTATCTAACTTTAGACTCTCCTAGCCCAGAGTATAGCACAAATAATTGTGTAATGATATTTTGTTGTGATTTGTCCTGTATCACCAGACTTTTGGGCCAACCAGATAGGGTCAGACTAGGTGCAAATGGAGGAAGAAAGTAGCAGAAAAGAAGCCAAGGATGCTTCACTGCACCCCCAACCCTACACAGACCAAACAGTTACAGAGGTCCGGATCAACAATCAGCACACATTGAGATTCTGGGTGAGATAGGAATAAGGACCAGTTCTAGAACTGCGATTTCATAGATACAGAGACACAAATCAGCACCTTCTCTACAACTTCCAGAGGCTAAGATGCCTAATTGGTGAATGAGTGAGTACAAACTCATCTAACCAACTATATTTAACAAATCTTGAGCAATATTTCACATCACTTCCAAGTGTACATCAGGAAACAGGGTTTAACTAGATATTTTACTATATGTTTTCATGCAGAGTTTGTACTCATCCCCCTGCCATCTCTTGCTCTGTGAACAATAGATTCATACTAGCATTGCTATTAGAATGATTGATGACACTCTTCTATGACTTCACTAATAGGCCCTATGACAACACAACCTCCAGTCAAAATCCCTTCCATGGCCATCACTCCTCTGTATTATGTTGTCTTTCTTTATTAGAATATAAGTTACTTTGGAACAGAAACTGACTTTTTAAAAATAGTACCCAAGAGATACATTTAAATAATAAAACCAACAGTTATAATACACAGTTCCTTGCATATAGGTGGTGCTTTAAAATGATTTTTATTCATTATATTCCATGATAAGTACATTATAGAAGTCCAAATCAAAGTGCTATGGAAGATGCAAAAGAGAAGGATTAAGGAGCATCATGTGGTGGAAATGATGGAAACTGAGCTGGGTTTCAAAGTGTAGGTAGGAAGGGAAGGAAAGACATCATGGAGATAAGGAATTGTGTGAGTTAAGTCACAGAGGTGAAATATGAGTTTAAAAGAAAGCAGGAGACAGAAAGAGAGAGGAAGAAGGAGAAGGAGGAGAACAAGGAGGAGGAGGAGGAAAAAGAGGAGGAAAAGCAGGAGAAAGAGAAGAAGGAGGAGGAGAAGAAAAAGGAGAAGGAAGAGGAGGAAGAGAAGAAGGAGGAAGAGGATTAGGACAGAAACAGAGAGAGAGAGAGAGAGAAGCTGAGAAAAAAATTGACAGAGATAGAGACCATTGGACAGAAGCAGAGAGATGGAGAATGATCCAGTGTGGCCAGGGTGCAGAGCTCACTAGATACATCTGCTGTGCTCCGGGAAAGCCAGTGCCAGTATCAGGAATATTATGGTAGAAAGGGTATTGGAATCAGTGGGTTCCATCTCTGCTTTGTCGTCATTTATCTGTGAGACCTTAAATCACTTCACCTCTGAGCCTTAGTTTCCCCTATGTAAAATGAAAAAAACTAGTAACTATAACTTCCAGCTCTTATAATGACCTATCCTAAATGCTTTAAATGTTGATAGTATATGAAATTAGTGAAGGAAAGACTGCAGGGGGAAAGGAGAGAGCTAGGAATAATGAAAGACTCTAGGATCCTCCCTAATACCAAAGTATTTAGGAATTTTTCTGGAATGGTTGGGTTGGAGGAAGAAGTTATCTGAAGAACCCTGTCCTCCCTTCCCATCCCAGATCCTCTTATCTGACAAAATCTAGAGCAGACCTTAGATCTGGACAATGGAGACATATACTGGTGCCTGTGATCAGCATCTCTCTCACTCACAGCCTGGGATTCTCCAAGGTTACAGAACTTCTGGCTCTTCCTGGGACCCTGGATATTTAGTCAACTAGTCAGTATATACTGATCAATAAGAGCAAGAAGGGAAGGAATACATTAAGAATTCACAGCCAGGTGAATGAGAAGGGGAAAAAAGGAAGAAAAAGTAGAGAAGGCAGAGGGTGTGTATGTGTGTGTGTGTGTGTTTATATAATGTGAGTATGTATATGCATATATAGGTGTGTATATGCATGTTCGGGGGGATTTTTTGGACATGGAGAACATCATTTTGGCCTGTTCTCCTTGGCCTCACTCATAGTCTTCAGAGAATTTGCTTTCCCAGACTGTTCCATTTGAAACTCAAGGTAATAGTGTTTTGTTTTTCTGCCAGGGCTGCAGAGGATGATGCATCCTCTGACTGGTCAGTGAGTTAGGACATTTTCCAAAGCCAAGCACTTAGATTGCACCTGTACTCTCCAAAGATTGTTTTAAATTTCTGGGGGATTTCTGTGGCCCAGTTATTGTCCAAATGTTTATCATTCCTTCAAAAATCAATATAACTTCCTTTTAGTCCCAGTAGGTTGCTTTAGTTCATTTGACTTGGATTTAGTCAGAAGACCTGGGTTCAAATTCTAGCTCTGCTATTTTATGCCTCTGTAACCTTGAGCAAGATGCTGAAGCTTTTGAGACCTACTCTTCCATGGCAATATAATGAGCAAGTTGGATTAAATACTTCTCAGGGCCCTTCCAGCTTTGAATCTGTGGTGCTATGAGCTCATTAGCAAATGGATAAAGAGAGTAAAAATGCAAAATCTGGGAGAAATTAGTGCTTTTGGTTTCCAGAGACTTTGGAAGTAGATGCAGGAATTCAGTAGACATGTAGGAATTCAGTAGAATCAATATTCATTCAGGGTATCCCTTCCCAGAGAGTTCACGTGAACTTAAAAAAAATACCCTCTATAATTCAAAAGTAGGAAACCTGTGACCTGGTCACATGTGGCCTTCTAGGTCCTTGAGTGCAGCCTTTTGACTGAGTCCAAGTTTTACAGAAGAAATCTTTTTATTAAGGGGATTTTTTCTGTGATGTTTGGATTCAGTCAAAGATCGCACTTCAGGACCTAGAAGGCCACATGTGGCCTCAAGATCACAGGTTTCCCACCTCTGCTAAAGCACAAGAACCATTGCCAGCATTCTTGAGGTTTTCCTATTTGAATTTCTATTATCTACTCTCATTCCCTCTTGAAGAGCCCAGCAAGAATGTAAGCCTAAGGACATCAATTAAGTCTGCTTCTTATATTCCTACTCCATATAACTTCTACCCCTACCATCTTAAAAAGATTCCTGAAAGCATTCATAAACAATAAATGGATCTTAAAGTCTCTCTCTCAATCGCATATAATATACCAGGCTAAGCATTTTCCAATTATGATCTTATTTGATCCTTTCAAAACCCTGAGAGGTAGATGCCTTTATTATCCCCATTTTGTGGATGAAGAAACTGAGGCAAACAAGGGTTAAGTGACTTGCCCAGGATCGGAAAGCTAGTATGTGCCTAAAGCGGTACTTGAACTCAGATCTTGACTCCAGGCCCAGATCACAAATACCATTGAGAAAGATGGATTAGATTTGGAAATAATTTAGTTTTAGTATATATGTATAACATTTTTCATACAAAAGACAAATTCAGGGGACCCCTTAACAGTCCTTAAAAAAACACATACAAAGTTACATAATCTGTATGCATCCTACAACAGATATACTTTAGATAAATACACATATAGCAATTACATGGAATTATAGAGCTGTCAGCATATCTTTTACTGATATCAATAGAAAAAAGTCAATAGCTGTTAAAAAATTCATGATAATCTGTTTTTAGTTGCCTTGTCATTATTTTCATTTTAGTGCTAAGATAAGCAAAACAAGAGATGACTTATGGGTATTCATTCAAAAAGGAAAATTCAGTTCTTAATTCAAAGAATACTTGGTTTATGTTTAATTTCATTAGGCAATTTTTAAATATGCAGCAAAATTATGATTCAGTACTCTATGCAAATGAAATTGGGTTCCTAACTGCATAAAACCTGCCTAATGGAGGGAAAGTAGATGCATCACTTTATTAAACTCTGCCTTTTTCTTAAGTCTGTCTGTGAAATAAGCGTGGAATCAAGGACAAGTAAGAGGTATAAGCCATTCACTGGCTGGACTTTTTTCCTTTCCAATATGAATTCAGGATGATATTTAGATTTTGTACTGCAGTCAAAATTCTAAGGTATCTTACATAAAATTTCAATCAGTGATTGGGTCAGAAGTCTTATAAGGATGAATTAAAAATTATTTCTCAGTTTCTCCTGAAAAAATATTATTTTTAACAGAAGTATTTTTTAATAATCTCAGATTTTTAAAGAATTATAATTGAAAAGGAAACATGGTACTCATACTTAGCTGAATACATGGACAAATAAATGAAAGAAGGGCTCTAGGAAACGTAGGATAAGTAAGATTAAGGAATCATAATTTCAAAGGGTTAAAGAAAAGGATAGGTAGGATTCTGTAATTCTAAATTATACAGAGGAAGTCAGCCTAGGCGAATAGAAATCTCTTAAGAAGAAAAATCTGAAGTAATAAAGAGAAGCAGTTCCAATGAAGAGACAAAAGAGGATTGGTCAAAAGGGATAAAAGCACAAGTATTTATAAAGCCATACTAGTTTCCAGGCATTGTGCTAATTGTTTTACAAATATTATATCACTGATCAGATATGTGGAGTACAGATACTCTGTAGATGAGAACTAGTAAAGTCTAGAGCACTCAAGACACTGCAAAGAAAATGAACATCAATTATACATTTGAAAGGGGGAAAAGTTATAATGGTTGAGCCTACCCACAAAATAGGGCAAACGCAGTTTCATCGGGATCCACAATTCGTGGATTCACTTGTCAAGGTCTGGCATGGAAGAGATTACTATTTCTGTATACATTGGACTGGATGGCTTCTAAAGTTCTTTCCAATTCTAAAATCTTCTAATGATGGTACATATAGGAACTGAACAAATCCCATTAATAAAAGGATTTATTCTGTAAAGCTTAGACTCAGTCAAAAGACTGCACCCTAGGACCTAGAAAGATTTGTGTGGCCTCCAAGCAGCAGGTTCCCCACCCCTGGTAGAATCTTTCTCATTACAACACAATTGCTTCTACCTGGGACCTATATCCCTTCTCCAGTATGTATTTATCACAAAGGAGCATTTCATTCAGAGTACTGAAGGACTATATTTTGGAGAGGGGAGAATCACTCTAGGTCCTGTGATATCAATGTGGATGCTGTCAACACTTCATAGGGGTCCTGCTTTCTAAATCTTTAATAATCTTTGTGACTCTTTTTGGATCCTGGCCAAGTTCTAAATCTTCACTTGCAAAAAGGATAATACAGATCAGTAAACACTTAATAAATGCTTGCTGACTTGACTTCTGATGAGTTTCTCAAAAAGATTATTTCCTAAATGCTTCACTAGTTGGTAAAAGAAGGCATTCAAGTAATATCTTCCTGCCTTTCCAGAGGCAACATTTTGGAGAGATTGTATTTGTACTTGCCGTAGTCAAAATTGCTTCCCATGCTCCAAGGAAAATGCATTGAAAAAAATGAAATTGTAAAACAATTGTGCTTTCCCAAGGAAATGGTAATTCTAGCAACCTCCCTGCTATAAATGTGTGTGTGTGTGTGTGTGTGTGTGTGTGTGTGTGTGTGTGTGTGTGTGTGTGTAAGGATTCAAATGAGAAGTTCTACCTCCACAACATCTCTCACATCCTTCCCACTCTCTCCACCCCTCTAGCCACCACTATCCTATTTCAAGCCCTTGTCACTTCTTGGCTCGGTTATTGTAGTAGCCTCCTACTTGATCTCCCTGCTTCAACTCTTCTCCCCATTTCAATCTAATCTCCATACCACTGCTAAACTGATTTTCCTAAAGTTCAGGCCTGACCATGTAACTCCACTAATCATTAAGTTGTAGTTTCTCCAAATATAAATTCTTCTATTTGTCATTTAAAGACCTTTACCACCTGACCTCAACCTACTGTTCCACCTCATCATCCATCATTCCCCTTTGTCTAGCCAAATGGCCTTCTTACTGTTCCTCAAATATGATATGCCATCTCTCATCTCTTTGCTTTTTTCTGCCTTTTCATTGGCTGCCCCAGGCATGTACTGGAAAGTGTTTAACAACTGGATCTTGAAGGTTAGGGGATAGTGGGGATGGGGAGGAAAGAATGTATGCATATACTTTTAAGTTTAAATTTAATCTGCATTATTATTAGACTTTCTCAAGTCTCGATAATCAACCAAACAATGAATCAAGCCCTGATTTATAGTGACTGCTGATTCCTTAGGTGTAAATTTTTACAGTGGACTCTCTCCACTTAGAGCTGGCTCCAGCACACTCCTAGCTGTCCCCTGCCTGGAAAATTCTCCCTCCCTACCTCCCCTCACCTCTAAGAATTCCTAGCTTCCTTCAAGGATGAACTGAAAACCTGAAAACTATTTTTTATTGTTTTCCCTCCCTTTCAACTCTACTGCCTAGGTGTTTTGTATATTTGAACATATGGCTTCCCTTAGCCATAAGATCCTGGAGGGCAAGGCCTGTTTCATTTTTATCTTTGTATTATCAAAGCCTAGCACAATGTCTAACACATAGTAAGTGCTTAATAAACGTCTGTCAACTGATTAGTTTTCACATTTGTAAAATGGGGGAGTTGGACTAGATAATCTCTGATGGCCCTCCTAGCTCCAAATCAATAATTTAATAGCCCTCAGAGGGACATCGATGGGTCCTGCCAAAAGATAGATGCTGATATTTTGGCCTAAGCAAACTAGGCATAAGTGTAACGTTCTGACTAGAAAGGGGCAACTGACATCTTTCCCCAGGACACTGAAATTTAGAGATCACTTTTAGGCAGCACCTACACACATTTTTTTGGAAGAAACTGAGCTTAGCACCCAGTTAGGAAAAAATAATCTCAAGAGCTCTGTGACTTCAGAGTTCCTGAGTCCTGATCTGGACTCTCCCTAACCAGAGGGCAATGTCCTAAATTTTCTCTTTCCCTGGTACCTTTTGGCTTGGAGACCTAATATCCCTACTCAAGTTCTCCCCATTATGCCATAACTGAATTTGTCTTTTAAAGTAGATGGAGGAGAATAAATATAGGAAACTTCATAGAATATTATGCTTTCTTGATTCATTGATTGGTTTTAATTTTTCTTTATCTCCCTCTCTTCTGTACTTTGTTATAAAGAAGGTCTCTGAGGGAATCAGAGCTGGGGAAAGACACAATGGGAAAAGTAATGTGAAAATAAAAACTATCAATGCAAATTCATTTGTTAAAAGCATTAAAAGAGTGAGAGAGAGAAAGCTCCTTGACATGAGCTGGATATTCAATGCCCCTTGTCCTAGATATATTTTGTCCAGAATTGCTCCCTACATCTCTGCAGAGAAGGGACTCAGATAAACAGGGACAAAAGGTAAACCACACCTGAATAGACTACTCTTGGGCAGGTGATCTTTACAGACAGATCATTACCAGACAGACAAAAGAAGACTACAGGAGACTGGAAAAAAGCAATCTCGAAAGAGAGATGAGGAAACCTGCTCAGGTACTCAGGGAAATTTTATGGCACAGCGTGCCACTACCTTGGACTTCAATCTTCCTAAAGCCTCAGCAGAGGGGCATTAGAGTAGTTCCTGAAAACCTAAAACTCAGAAAGAGCTATGTTTTCTTTCATGGGCTAAAGAGAATTGCTGGGCAACTTCAGATTACCCATTTGTGTATTTCTCCCCTTGTGGAAATGTAGCAGACAGCAGACTTGGGACATAGACATGGCTCCCTGTAGAAAACTGGCAACAGGAGGGGTAGTAAATAAGACAGAGTTCTACATATTTTGTAGTATGCACTGCAATTTATCATCCATTTTTTAAGATAGCTAGTAGTGATGCCAGGGAATAAGAACTGAATTGAAATGCCTTATCTTATCTGGATTTCCATTTGCTGAGCCTTCCACCTCATCAGACAGATGGGTCTCATACACAGGCCTTCCAATGCCACAAAGGTGGCTTTTGCAGCAGTGGAAAGGAAATGAATAATTTGATTTATTGATTTAACAGTTACTCTTTAAAACACATCCCCATCCTCTATGCCTAACCTGGATTCAGGGTGTGGGAGATGAAAATTCCATGCTAAAAATGTCCAAAGTCAGATGCATATTCCAAAGTTATAAATAGCAAGGACTCAGTTCAGATCATTTGGGGGATGTTGATGCTGATAGGAATCGCTAACCATTTGCAGGTGTGACTTAGGAGTTCGTGTCTAAGGTCTGAAGGGGAAATAAAAAGGAACCAAGACCTCCCCACATGTTCCACCTAGAATCTCCCTGTTCTTCCTCCCTGCCTCCATGTGATCATGCTCTATGAGTAGAAATCTAGTCTATGACTTCAGTTCTGGGCCCTTCCTGTGTCAGATCCTTGAGCAGGGACTGTCTTTTGCCTCTTTTTGCATCTCAACACTTAGCACAGTGCCTGGCCCATAGTAGGCACTTAATAAATGATTATTGACTTGACTGACTGAAAATCTATACAAGGTGGAGTGGAGAAGAATTCGGGACCTCATAGGGTTCCCAAATAAAATATTTTAATAATTACTCACGGTTACTTAACAATGTATGGCTTGTAAAACTCTTTCTTCACAACAACCCTATGAGGTAGGTATATAAAATAAGTTTATTATCCCTGTTTTAAAGATGAGGGAACTGAGGCACTGAGACATTAACTGGCTTGCCCATGGTATACCATACTGCTAGGATTTAAAGAGCTGAGAACAAAGCAGCATAGACCTTCTGACTCAGTGTAGCGTGATATAACTTTGTTTCACCATGTTGTCCGTGATTCCTTATGACTAAGTATAAATCCATACAGCCCTAGAGTTTGAATTCATCTGGTTCCACCACATGGAGTAATGGAAACATCATTAAATTTGGAGGCAAAGAATTTGGATTTGAATCCCAGCCCTTGGATTTGTTATCTGCCTAGCCTTAGACAAATAACTTCAAATTCTTGCGCCTCACTTAGCATTTTGATTTCTAAAATTCTAAAGATAACATTGTAAGAAAGGCCTTACTCAGGACAGTTACATGACAGTTTAGATTCAAGACTGCAATGAAGTGAGACATTCCTAATCTAACAGTTAACAAAAAGAGATTTACTTAACTATAGCAGGGGAGGGATATTCAGCAAGGAAGCCCTAAATGAAATTGAGGAAGGCTGGAGTTCATCATGATTTTTTGTACTCAAGTGAACAGGAAAGCAAAGTTAGTAATGGAAACCTTTCATCCCCTACACCAATTAAGTGTTGAAGATAGTTTCAATATATTCGAAGCAAAAAGATCTAGACTGGTTCACATGTCAGGAGATGTGCAGATGTTCACTAAGGCCCTTTCTAGTTTTCAATCCTACAAAACACCTCATTGTATACCTAGGGCAGGTGTTGCAGTGGATGAAGTACTCTGTCTACTGAGGAAGACTCATCTTGCTGAGCTCAAATCTGACCTCAGACACTTCCTAGCTAAATGACCTTAAGCAAGTCACTTTACTCTGTTTGCCTTGGATTCCTCATCTGTAAAAAGAGCTAGAGAAGAAAATGGCAAACCACTCCAGCGTCTTTGACAAGGAAACCCCAAATGTGGTCACAAAAAGTCAGATAAGACTGAAACAACTGAACCACAACACAAACAGGAAAATGCAAGCCTCTAAACAGTCAATAATTTGCTTATAGACATAACAAGTCAGCCGCAGATCTGGGACCAGAAATGAGGTCTCCTGATGCTCCCCAGTAGGGTGCTCTTTCAATTGCATGACATTACTGTTTGTTTTACAGATATTTAAAATATGTATAGTACACTCTATGTTTTGTCATTGATGATAGCCAGAACCATCCCTAGTGTATGACAAATTAGAGCAATCAATTATCTCAGGCCCCATACTTTGGAGGACTGTGTATTGTTTCAGGAACCAGTTGACTGAATCTATGCAAAGACTTCAGGAGTCAGTGGGTGGTAGGAGAAGGAGGTGGTGCTCCCAGCTGGTGCTAAAAATGACTTGAGATGCTCATACAATTTCCCTCCTCCTCTCAGGTCCTGGGATTGGCTGCCTAGCAACCACACCTCTCCTAGTCCCCACTCACCTCTCAGACATTCCCCTCTCATAGCATCTCTTCTCCTTTCCCTTACTGAATTCTTGACATTGATTTTAACCACATATCCCTTTTATTAAAATGTTCTGAATTTGGAGGAATTTGCCCCAAACCTAGCAGTAACTTTATAAAGAGAGAAGCTTTACCTATTAAACTTCCATGACACACCAATGTGGATCTAAAAATGTACATATTACACAGTTGTGTTTTGAATGGTAAAGCTTTCTGATGTCCTGAAATACTGATTACTATTCCTTTAGTGTAACTTAGAGAATCACAGATCTCTAGCTAGAAGGAACCTCTCAGGTTATTCATTCTAAGCCCCTCATTTTGCAGAAGACAGTCTAGAGAAAGTGAGTTACATATTCAAGCCATGTAAGTAGAAAGCATCAGATGCAAGATAATAACGTAAGTTAAAATGTATATAGAACTTTTGGGTTTGCAAAGCACCTTATTATCTCACTCAGTGTTTACAAGGACCTTATAAAGCAAATCTACAATTATCCCAATTTTGCAGAGAAGGAAACTGAGGCTAAAAGAGGGTGCACAGTTAGTGCCTGAGGCAAGATTTGAAAACAGATCTTTCTGACTCCAAGTTCAGTGCTTTATCCACCATGCCTACTTCCAGCTTAGGTCTCAGCCAGTATTTGAATTAGTCTTCTGACTCAAGAGCTAGTGTTTTGTGGTGTTTTTCTTTCTTCAGCTGCACCATGCTGCCTCCTAAACACATGAACTTACCAGGGGCATAATGATATGTTTACAGAATGAGGTGATCTGATTAGTCAATATTGTGTATAATTTAATCATGTACTTATATATGCTTATATAATATATAATAAACAACTACATGCATATGTGCATGTATATATATACATAATATATAAGTGATATTTATGATCTATCAACTTTTTAAGAATTGGAATTCAGGAAAGTGAACTAAATGCTAAAACTCTTTGCAATGTACTGTCCCTTTAGGACTCTTTACAGTGTATGATCACTGTTACAGTGAACATTTCGACCTCTGAAAGGAACAGGAAAATAATTTTCTTTTAATAAAAATTGCTAAAATGCATGTATAAAGAAGTACAATTTTGAGATAGTGTTTGAACAGATTGGGTCAGAAATTAAACTGTCACATAAATATAAAGAATAAAATAACTTGATAAAAGATGTAGGATATTACTAAAGTGTATGTTGACAATTAGATATTTTACAGGATCACAGAATGAACTCCTATGTATTGAAAAATGAAAAAAAATAGGAATATAAAGAAACAGTTTCAAGGACATAAAATGAGTCAGAGGGGTATTTGAAGACTTTAGATATACAGTCATTATGATACATTGGCTCATTTGTTTATGAAATCATATGAAAATTTGGCAGGTATCTGAGATACGATTTTAAAAGAATTATTTCTTTCATAGAGGAAAGTTAGTGAGAGCCAGGAACCTCTGAGTTTAAGCACCTAAAAAAGGTGGGGATATAAAGAAATAGGAGATAATATATAGTTAGTATTGATATAGTACTTTAAGGTTTGCAAAGTGCTTTACAAATATTTTTTTATCCTCATAGAAACCTTGGAAAGTAGGTGCCTGAATCACCACGTTACAGATGAGGGAACTGAGGAAGACAACTTGTCCGGGGTCACATGGTTAGTGTTAGAGGTCGGATTTGAATTTGGGTCTTCCTGATTCCTGCTCTAACACTTTATCCACTGTACCACTTATTTCCAAGAGAGAGGAAAAAAAAGAGATGAGATTGAAGATGGCGGATTGAAAAATGACAAAAGGAAAAAGAAACATTAGAGAGTGGGAAAAGCAGCTTGTTGGAACTGTTTGAAGGCAAGAACAGACAGCTGACAAAAAGGTTTTGGCTTCTAGAAAAGGAGAAAAAATGCTATTTCAGCTTTTGCCCCTCTATGCTGGAGCTTGATATAAGTAAAGTTTCTCACAAGCCCACATTGCCCTTTTCTGCCCCCTGTGATTTGAGAAGAAAAAGAAAGAAAGAGAACATCTGGTACTGTTACTGCTTTGCCATGTAAGGAAAGCTAGCAAAGCTGGTTTACCTTGCCCAGAGAGTCAGTTTGAACTGTCTACTATAAGTTCCATTCGGACTGGACAGTAACATCTGAAGGGGATAAATAACGGCTGGGTTTTTCTGTAATAAACCTAGAGATAGCCAGCGTGATGAGGTTTGCATTTCTCTGATTTAAAGAGAATTACCATATTCACATTAAGAGGTAATGTTCTCTAAATGCCCTCTTAGAGTGAATGTAAGTTGAAAGAGCTTATAATTATTAAGTTCAAATATGAAAAAGAAAATTTGTCCAGCTGAAGAGCCCTGAGAACCAACACACAGGCAATGAGTGGGGAAGCAGTTTTGTGTAGATCAGATAGATTTGAATCAGGAGTGGGGAACCTGAGACCTCAAGGCAACATGCAGCCCTTTGATAGAATCTACCTTCTAGGTCTCAAGTGCAACCCTTTGACAAAATCTGTTTATATTCCACCAAACTGCTGTACTTGAGGACCTAGAGGGCTACAAGTTCCCACCTGAGTCCTGAATGAACATCAAAGCCTACAATTCAGAGATAAGAGTTAACCTAAGAACACAGGCTTTCCTCTCTTGTATGCTTCCCTGACAGATCCCTTTAAATATCCGCCAACAAAAACAGAGGACATCAGCAGTACAGCGTGTCCCAGCTTTATATGTGGATTGTGATGTATTTATTATTTATACATTTGGCTAGAATATATGAGCATCTATGACGCTATGATTATTTCTTTTGGCTAATGATAAGTTAATGATTGTATGTAAGATCTAAAAGAGTCCTTATTGTTTGCTTCAGTTTCCTCATCTGTAAAATGAGCTGGAGAAGGAAATGGAAAACCATTCTGGTATCTTTGCCAAGAAAACCCAAAAGAGGTCATGAATACTCGGACACATCTGAAACGACCAAACTGCAACAATAACATGGTGAATGGCACAATGTTAATAAAAATGTATCAGTGAAGGCTCAGTAGCTAGAATGGTGAGTGAAGGGCGTATATTTTCCAGGGTTATACCTTAAGAGAAGCTGACTGTAATTATTGTTTCAGTGTTTCTCTGGGAACCTAAGGCTCACTTTAATCCAATTCGCAGACAAGTCAACACATCATCCTTGTGATGTCATGGGTCCTTTTAAAAAATGAAAGACAAACAACAACCACAAATCTTCTAGTGTGACAGGAACTTAGGATGAGTCAGTCAAATGAGAGAAAATAGGTGTCTACAGGCCCAGTGGGAAAAGGGCTAGGACCCCAACTGTGTATGGATAGCTATATCAAGGGCTGCACCATGTACATGCAACATCTGCTTAGCCAGTTTTATGTACATTCTTAATTCCAAAAGGCAATAAAGACTATGAAGGTCCTTCTTAGTTATTACTAGATATATTAGTTCCTCTTAAATTTGAGATACTATGTGGTATAATAGACATAATCCTGGATTTAGAGTCAGAAGACTTGGTTTAAATTCTGGGCAACAATTCCTAGCTGTATTGTACATTGGCAAGTCATAGGAGCTGGAGTTGAAACGTGACTTTACGGAAGGAGAAAATGAGGCCCAGAGCTTGCCTAAGGTCCCCTATGATCAGAATTTCCTTACTTAAGATCATAAATAGTAAACAAAGGATCTGAACACAGATTTTTTTGACTGCAAAGTCCTTCTTTTTTCCTTTCCATCATGCTTCCTCCCCTACATCATTTAATGTCCCTAAGCAATAGTAGTCACACTATGTACCTTGGAGGACTTTTGTCACTTTCGTGCCTATGACCCCCTATAGAAATTTATCATCATTATTAATTATCACTATTGTTTTATCTGGAGATTGAGAAAGTGTTCATTAGTGGAAATTAAAGAATAGTAAACATAGTTTTATATGGCATTTCAGATAAAAAAATCACTACGGATTTCACAGAGTTGTTATAAGGAAAATATCTAATAAATATTAATACTAAAGAAATGTAAAGTGATATTCATTATGGAAGTATTTATAAATATAAGTAAGGAAACAACCATTATATAGTTCTGGAATTATAAGGCAAGGGTCACTGACTCCATCTCACCCCATAAATTGTTCCAGGTGAAACTAGTCTAGTATAATTTGCACAGCTCTGGTACTACTTACCATGGGCATAATAAGAGCTCAAAGGAATTTGCCCACTTCATCCCACTTAAATATCAACTGGACCTACACAAGTATCTGACTGTCAGAAAGAAAGACTCTCACCTAAGGGTACTTTCTGCAAATGATGGATAGGTGTAACTATGGGCTTGACTAATAAAAGAGCTAAAATATGACTTGAGAAATTTATCAAAAGATAACATCCACTTTGAAAAGGAAGAAGACAGCATCCAAAGACTATGCCCTCCAGAAGATATCAACTACTCTGCAGGGAAGCATTCCAGTAACAGATGACAGAAGTAACTTGGTGGGGAAGCTATAATGACTAACTTTAGAAGCAAAATAAAATGGCAGTAAGGTCTAGCTGACAGCAGTGAGTAATAGTGGATTGATGGGAGACTGAAATGGGAGAGACCTCAATGGTATTCCAGCCCCTCATAGTGTGGACTGACTAGTGAGTGGGGCATAATGGAAATCTAGGAGAATTTGTCGTCCTTTGCCTTTGGGGATTTTTTCTTCTTATTTACCTAATTACATGAATGCTGTTTTTATTTGCAATTAATTTGTCATCTACTGTGGTTTGGTATAAAGTGAAATATCAGCAAGACTCTGAGCTATAATTATGAAAAGACTCTCTCTCTCTCTCTCTCTCTCTCTCTCTCTCTCTCTCTCTCTCTCAGCAGTACTATGAACCTAGCTATAACTTCCAGAGGATAATGTTGAAGGGGGCTCTAAGGCTAAACATTTAATGTTGGTATTATTATAATTAGACCTATAGAACTAGAAATCCTGAGGGATCACAATCCTGGCTACAACCCAGGGAAAGAAACTAAAGCAAACCTATACGTCATGTTTGAGGGTATCCATACAAAGGTACTACATCCCATATACTCTCTGGAGTCTACAGGTGATCAGAGATAGAACAGATAATTTTGAGAAAAAAAAGAATTTCCACTTTCTATAGAACAGAGATAAACATAGAACTATTTCTACTCTTCTCAATAGTAATGGCTAACATTTATATAATGCATGCTATGTGCAAGGCAGTGTACTAAGCGATTTTATAATTACTATGTCATTTGATCCTTACAATAACTCTGGGATATAGATACTATTATTATTCCTCTTTTTACAAAGGAGAAAACTGAGGCAAATGGAAGAATGATCTCAGCTATATAGATCCCTTGGGAATCGAGGACAAGGACCTAACAGGGGAAGGACAAAGTCCCTACCATGTAACCAGGGACATTCTTAGAAATGAGAGAGGAAAGTATACTATTTTCCAGAGGAATTAAATCACTAGGTAGAGCTGGTTACACACTTCACAAAGAACTGAAAAAATTGAGGCAGGGTGAGAGACAGGGAGAGGGGAGAGAATTCTAATGATGTAAGTTATTTCCCTCTGGAACCCAGATTTGTGTTGCTCTGCAATGGACAGTCCTGGAAAGTTGCCTGGAAGTACAAGGACATTGAATGACTCAGAGAGTGAGTCCACAGGTCAAAAGCAGCACTTGAACTCCATTCTTCCTGTCTTCAAGGCTGGCCCTTAATCTACTGGGGCACACTGCCTCTCAGGGTTAATGATAATGCTTGTCTAAGTGAATTGGAATTAGGAAAATTGAAATGGGACAATAAAGCATCATCAGCTTAATGGACAGAATACAGGATCTGGGGTGAGAGGACTTAGGTTCAGATTCCCAATATAATATTATTACTTGTATGATCTTAGGAAAAAATGAACTCACTTTTTTCTCTAGTCCTCAGTTTTCTCACTCATAAAATGAGGGAGGTTGGACCAGGATATCTCTAAAATTGTTTTCAGTTCTACATCCCATGATTCTTTCTCTCTCGTACCCAGACATAAGCACCACACTTGTAAAAGGAGCTAAAAGTAAAGTATTTTTTTAGGTGAAAACTATGCCTATCAGAAGACCTGGGCAATTTTTGCTGATGGAGGAAGAGGAGGATGCACTTTTGTCCTAATGAAGGTCCCAATGTCCAATAGATATAGCCACGACAAAAGGAAAGGAATCACTGTACAAATAAACCTGGTCTTCTCAACCTCCACAACTATTATGACCATCAGACCAAAAATTGACAACTCTGGCATCCACCCTGAAGAGCCTAAACAAGTATCTGACAGGTGATCTTAAATGAACTTTTACTAAAGAATTCAGAGGCAGGAAAGAAGGAGTGGGGGTGGAAGGACTTAGAACTCAAGGTTTCCAAATGCCCCCTTCAAAAATGACCCCATAGAGGATACCAGTCCCTATAGGCAGAAATTTTGAGACCCTACAAAGCTGCCTCTGGGAAAACCACTGCCAAAGGAAGGAATTAGAAAGTGTCAGGCTGAGGAGGAGCTCACTTGAAGTGTCACCATAAATAGGGAGGAAGCCCTATGTGACAGTTTCTTATTTTAGCTAATTATTCTTGTGAACTAGTGCCAAACTCAGTTGTTTCTGCCTGCAGAAGGAGTACAGGCACTCTCAAGCATCCTTTAACTTTTCACTTGTTGAGACAAAGTCTCATTCATTCTACTCTGGTTATGGCCCTGATGATGGATGATCTCTTCTAGTCACCACAAACAAGAGCCTCTCAGCACGTCTAGCCCCAGTATAGAGCAGAAAGGAAGCATAAATTTTGTTATTTAAACATTTTCAGTCACGTCCAACTCTTTGTGACCATTTTTGGAGTTTTCTTTCCAATAATATTAGAATGATTTGCCATTTTCTTCTCTAGATCATTTTACAGATGAGGAAACTGAGAAAACAAGGTTAACTGATTTAGCCAGGGGTCACATGGTTAATTAGTTTCTGAGGCTGAATTTGAACTCATGTCTTCTTGCCAGACCTAGGGCTCTATCTACTATGCCACTATTTGCCAGGCAGAATGAATAGGTAGGCTAGAATGAGTGTTACAAGATTGAGAAAGTATTGGCATATTCATACTACTTACTCCCTCTCCTTATCAAACTAAGTCTTACTAGTCAAAATATGTCTGCTTTTTTATGGTTATTACTGGGATTTTCTTCTTATCTTCAGCACTTTTACCCTTCATAGATGATCTACTTATTGTCATTGGTTGGTTGTCCCAAACTGTTAAATAGTTGTCCTCGCTCATTCAATGATCTCTTCAATCTTAGATACCTTCGTGATAAGCCAGCAACTTGAATATCTTTAAAGACAGAAATAGCAGCCACACATGATTCCTCTGGAGACCTTCGTCACACCCTCCCACTAGCAGCATGGGCTGGTGGCTAGTGACTCAGTCTTCTATGAAGAACTCCAGTCTCCATACTCTCTCACGCTTCTGTCTGCTTTCTAATAGTAACACTGTGATTGAGATGTTTATGTGAAATGTATCTCAAATGATCAGTTGAGATTAATCTGTGAGCTTCCTTGAAAAATCAGACAGTACTTGGGCAGAAAGGATAGGGTTATAAGTGATGCCAGCAGGTACAATGGAAAGAATACTAGATTTAGAGTTGAGGGGAGGTTAGTTCAAATGCTGGCTCTTGGCCAAGTTCACTAAACCTCTGGGAGATTCAGTTCATCTATAAATGGGGACAAGGAAGATTAGACTAGATTGACTTTCAGTTCCTTTCCAGCTCTAAATCTGTGACATATGGTCCTGTGAGTCTTAGAATGCATTTTTTCTCTTCAAAATTCCCCTCTAGTCATTTAATTCATAAAACTTTTTTAACCTTTTTATTTCAAGAATTATTTTTATCTTAATCCCAAAAATGTTTGTCATATTTTATCTAATAATGCATAAGAAAAAAAGACTACAATTTTTGTTGCATCTATAATTACAAGTAACAAAACATGCCCAGTGGCAATTACAGAAAGAGAGTGATACATACTCCTTTGTACAGACCCATTCAACACTATGGGAAATGACACTAAGTCACTGATAAAAATCAGTACGTGTAAAAACTTGGCATATTCACTTACTCCCCTTGATTTAATTTATTAAAATTAATATAATTATTATTATATTATATATATTTTTATATATTTAATTTTTAAATATTTAAATATAGTTATATATTATATATATAAATAATAATTTAATATAAATTATTAAAAATATTTTGGCAACCACATCCAGAGAAAGAACTATGGAATTCAATCACAGAATGTAGTGGATCACTTGTGTGTGTGTGTGTGTGTGTGTGTGTGTGTGCCCGCATGTGCACGTATTGCGTTTTGGTTTGTTAGATGATTTCTCCCACTCATTTTAAATCTTCAAAACAGCATGACTATATTGAAAATGTATTTAATAGGAATGTATGTGTAGAACCTATACAAAATTGTATGCTGCCTCGGGGAGAGGGGGGAGGGAGGGAAAAATAATCTAAATTTAATGGTAGTGATTGCAGAACACGGAAAATAAATAAAATTTACTAATTTTTTAAAAAAATTATTTCAGCAAGACTTTCGCTAGGGTTTTAGAAAACTAGTCTTTAAAATGCAATATTACTTTATCCCTTAAAAAGGAAAAAGGAAATTTTTTTTTAATCTCATTTTCAATTATCAGGATCAGCCAGGGCAAAACTGAGGAAATAAAGTTTTGTTTTCATCATCCTTCAGTTTCTCTGCCAACTCTTCCTCTTTGCCTTTTCTATGTCATCTAGTCCCTTTGAGCCATGATATCTGATAGAACTAACCAGATTAACTAATTAAAGCTAAGGTATTTCTGGTTGATAATGATTTAATTAGTGTTATCCTTCAAGTCCTCTCAGAATTTTATAGTCCCCTTCAAGATATTAAAGCAAAGGAATGAGTAACGTGTAAGTTTCCAATACAATAGGGCCAAAAAAAAAGATTGAGTATGTGTACATTGAGATGGGGTGGAGGGAAGAGGAGCTGGTGGGCAGAAGGCAGGTAGGAAGGGGGCAGTGAACAGGGTCGGTCCTAAGCGGTGCCTACAGTATAATGGAAAACATAGAGTGCTAGATTTGGAGTTAAAAGGACCTTGCCCGTAGGTCCCACTCTGCCTCTAACTCCTCCAACTGTATAACTTGGACAAGTGACTCCTACTCCATGCTGGCTCTTAGTGGACACTTAATCTAAGAGCCACACTTTTATAGAAATGGAAACTGAGGCATAGAAAGAAGTAGTTACTTTTTAAACAAGATCATATAGCAAGTTAGTGGAAAAAGGCTTTCATGCTTATATGCTGATGAGTTTATCATTACTTCCTCAGTAAAGTCTATAATGAATTATTAAAGAGGTGGTTTATGAACATTTAGAAGAAGAGATCACTAAAAGACAGCATGAGTTTATTAAGAACAATTAATTTTAAAAAAATAAATGCTTTGTATCACTAATTAACTGACTGTATCACATAGTAATTGATTAATAAATGTTGAATGTATAACAAGAGAAGAAAAAATGGAACGAGTCATGCTACAGTTAGCACATTTCCTTTTCCACAGTATTTTGGTTAGTATAATGAACTCTTCCGCAAACATTTATTAAACCTCTATTATTTACAAGATTTTTGGTATGTGTTAGGGATGGGTAGGTGTTTTGGTAGGTGTTGGGAAAAATGATCTGCACATTTGATACATATACACACATATATGTGTGACTATATATGTGTGTGTATATACATATATATATATATATATATATATATATATATATATATATATATATATATATAAAATCTACAACCATACCAAAACAGGTATGTATGTACATACATATAATATATGTATATTCACACACATATATACATGTGTTTATGTGTATTTCAGCACAATATTTGAAAAACTCTCTCATGATTACCTTGTATATAACATCTAGTCTCAGACACTTTTTCACTGTGTGATCCCGGACAAGTCATTTAACTCTGTTTGCCTCAGTTTCCTCATCTGTAAAATGAACTGGAGAAGGAAATGGCAAACCACTCTATTATCTTTACCAGGAAAACACCAAATGAGATCTAAAAGAGTCAGACATGACTAAAATGACTGAACAACAACTTCCTGACTCAAGGTCTAGTTCTGTATCTACTATGCCATCTCACTGCCCTCATTGGAGAAGCAAGTTGACAGTGCTCCAAGGAATGACCCATGGAAAAGCATTGGAAAATTACATCAATATTTAATTGGTTCTTCAGGAAAACCTGAATGTCATGTCACTGAATTCAACAAAAACACATGCGGAATGGAGACTGTAAAATTAAGGTCTATGAGAAATCTAAATTCTCTTAATTGTCACTTGAAAGCAAAAGTCAAAAGTTTATAATGATACAAGTAAAAATAGTGCAAAGTTCAAAGTAAATAATAAAGGTCAACAATTTTAACAATGAATTGAAGAAACAAAGGAATTAGAGGAGAGAACACAAAGAGAGAACACAAGAAGAGAGAGAACACAAGAAGAGAGAGAACACTTGAACAAGGAGGATATGGAATATTGTGGGCCCCCTACATAGTCTTCAGATGCCCAACATGATGAAAATACAGGTTGGAAACAATGAGAAGCAGAAACCTGTACCGTGAACATAGCAAATGATGGAAATGCTGCATTGAGGGACATGAATGAATCTCTAGCTTCTCTGTAAAATTGGAAAGTTGCAGGATCAGATAAGATCTATAATTCTTGTTTAAAATGCTTTATAGTGGTACATGAATTATGAACGAAGTACTTTACCAGATTTCTCTAAAATTTAAGCTATATCCAATCCACATATCTACTACTTAAAGATAAAAACAGTGGTGATCCCTCCAAATATAGGCAGATTAAATCTTGAAGTACTTTATACAAAAGCATACACAGTTTGAACAACAACAAACAAACAAAAAAGAAAGTACTGTGTCAGCTGAAGAGTGAAAAAGATGTCTCAGAACAAATAAAAAAATCCCAGAAATAGAAAAAATATCTGATTATCAATTCAGTAGTGACTGAATAAGCTGCCCCAAGCACCATATCATTTGCTTTGCTCTTACTGATTATTAAAAAGTCTTTGACTCAGTCTTGGATTCATGGCTTTTTCAAGTATTAAAATATATAAAATAAAGATAAGTATAGAACATACAATGCCCTCATAGAAAAGTTTTCCATTTAAAACATGTCACCAGCCTGGTAATGTCAAGAATAATTAATGTAAAATGTGAATTTTTTTCAAGGACATTTTCTAAGTCCATTGTCATCCTCCATAGCCTTAAATCTATTACTGTATTTTTTAACAGAACTAAGTATGGCTTCCAAGTTAAAGTGGTAGTTGACACAAAACATTTTATTAAGCACTTAGTGTAAATGGATGCAAACTTTATGGCTCCACTGGTAAAACAAACAAACACACAAACAACAACAACAAAAAACCAAGAAACAAAACATTGAAAGATGACTTTCATCTCATGGAATCTTTCTCCAAAGGTAAAAGATTTTACTTGCAAAAGGTAAAAAAAAATTAATATATTCTAAGGGGAGAGAGAAGGACAAAGATTTTTAGCTTGAATTTGGATGTCAGATTGAAGCAACGGGATTAAGGCAACATGTACAAATACATTGATCTAGTCCAGACATGCCATATTGAACATAAAGCTATCAAGGGGAAAGCTCCAACTAAATACATTGAAATTTACTGGCATTCTAAAATCAAAGTTCAACATGGGAAATACGTTTAAAGCCATCAATACCTATGAATATGAATCTCAACGTAAAGTTTTTGGATTATTACATTATTTATAACAGATTTGGAAATTATCCTAACAAGGACTAAAAAAATATTAGTGAACTCCAGAATTGAGAATTCTAAGGTACATATTACAAAGATTAAGACTGCACTGTAACCAAGGTGTTTTCATAGATTAAAGTGATATGCACCAACACTGAAATATACAATTAATGCATTAAAACTTGACAACAATATTTTTAAGAGACGTTACCACATCAGATATTGATGTACTATATATATATGGAATATATATGGAATGAAATATATGGAATGAAAAGCTTTCTAAATATAAAGATTTACTAGAAGAAATAAAAATCATGTGGAAATATGATTAGTTATATATTATCTTCACCATCTTCCTATATGCACCTAAAAATCCTAACAAGGGAATTTTTAGGGAACCTCCAAGATATTAGTCAAGGTTGTATTATTTTTATTCAAATGCAAAAAGTAGTTATTTTTATCTGTCTTTTTAATAGTTCTTTAAAAAGCTAAATATACAGGAATGATAGTAAGATAAAACTTTTCCTAGGATCCCTTCTTTCTGAACTTCAGCAAAGAATAGGAGAACATTAATTGTAGTAATAAATTATCTAGATACCTATCAATCAATCTGTCTAATGCAATATTACTCCACATACATATATACAAATGTATTTATGCATTTGAACAAGATAAGTTATTTCATTCATCTCTAGTGGGGACCAGTCAGTAAAGAAATTCTCTGTATCAAATAAAATTAACACTTATCTGTAATTTATAAAGTTTCCCAGGACACTACGAGGCTGTGACTTGCCCATGGACATACAGTTAGTATATATCTGGGTAGGATTTGAACTCAGGTCTTTCTGTTTCAAAGGCCCATCCTGTATATATACACTATATCCTGCTCTCTCTGTTAATAAGAACTGCTGATTTTTAAAGTATTATGTGAATACTACTTTGATATTCAAAAACCTTGAAACTTTTAACAACTTAAAATGTTTTGAACATGATTTGGCATTGAGTTCACAAGATTCTGACACACATAACTTTATTTCTTCATCATATAATCAAATATAACATTGGAAGCTAAGCATATGTTTTGTGAATAGTGCATTGTCCGAAGCAACACTTAGCAGCTTAAAAACAAAACGAAACAACCTAGTCTTGTCACTGTTCTTTCAGCTTCAAGAAGCCCAAGCTATATAATAAAGAAATAAAAGCACAGTCCAACAGGTCCCTTTCAAAGTTTTAAATTGGGGGTTAATTAGGCTGTTTTACAAGAATCATTTGTCAGTTCTCGGCACATTTTTTTTTCATTTTAGACTGTGCTTTTATTTGTGCCCCAGTGTGATTTACCATATTTTATTGTGGTCTTGAATAATCCTTGAAATGTTTTACTATCCTACACAAAAAGCAGTATCTTCAACAACTATGAAGTGCATTTCTTGAGAGGTACAAATTTTTCACATTTCCTTGAAGAAATTCTTAAAGAAAGAATTAAAGACAATATCAAAGAAAGCAATGAAACACATACTTGTTGCATAGAATTTACTTCTTAACTGATACAAAACTAAATATAGGGAAATTAATTCAATATGGTTTTATATGATCAATGTCAGATTTTGTTAGTCAGCCTATAACCACATGACCGCTGCTGTCAGAGATGCCTCATTTTGGCTTTTGAATCACATCCCAATCTAGCTCCAGACTAGCTTTCCAGGATTATTGCAAACAATTATCTTTCACATACTATAAATTCCAATAGACCGGTCTGATTGCTGTTTCCTGTATGTGACTTTTCTTCTCCTATTTCCATGTCTTTGTACAGGCTGTTCAATATTGTTGGAATGCACTCCCTCTTCACCTCTGTCTTGTACTATAGAATTCCTTACTTGCCTTAAAAATCACTTTAAGATCTAGCTCCGATGTGAAGGCTATCCTGACTCCTTCCAAAAGGGAACTTCTACAGGGTTACACAGTAAAGTCTGAGGCAAGATTTGATCCCAGGTCTTCCTGACTCACATCGAGGGTTTTGTTTTCTTCTGAAATTACATCTCACTGCCTCTCATCATTATTCTGTTCTCTCATTAAAATCTTCAAAGATAGATTGAACTTCTCGGAGGGAGTGGGGTGGAGGAGGGAGGGAAGGATCAAAGGAATTAAGTTTGATTTTTCCAAAAAAGATTTTGTCTTTGGATGTACATCAATCCTGCAGAAAAAAACCTATTTTTTCCCAACATATTGAACATTGTCACATACCCTGTCATTTCTTTGTATTATGAATAGATTATGATGCCACTCTCCTTGTGAAATCTTTGTTAGTATTAGCATTGTCATTTAATAATACACTGTCATATTAATGCATTACAGTCAGAACAGGTAAAATGACCTTATTCCAAGACAGGAATTAAAAGGTTAAAACATTCATGTACTTGACAGAATAAGAACACTAGCAGACAGAGTCCATTTTGGTAGGAAACATGAAGAAATTTACTTGAAGGAATCTCATTCTTTACAGAGAATTTCTACATTCATAAGAAGGGTATCCAAATAATAGAGGCAGATAGATGGTACAGTACAGAGAGCACCAGTACAGGAGTTAGAAGGACCTGAGTTCAAATCTCACCTCAGACACTTGACACTCACTAGCTTGGGCAAGTCACTTAACCCCAATTGCCTCATCCTGGGTCATCTCCAGTCATCCTGATGAGTATCTGGTCCCTGGATTCAGATGGCTCTGGAGGAGAAGTAAGACTGGTGACCTGCACAGCCCTCCCTCACTCAAAACAAAGTCAAATACAAGTCATGTTATTATTTCTCTGATGGCATGGTCTTCTTCAGCAACGAAGAATGAACACACACACACACACACACACGCACACACATACACACACACACATCCAAATAATACCTCCTTAGAGAAGAGACAAAGTCAACAGTCAACCAACTTGGGTGCTAAAGACTTCCTTTCTGACCCTCTTTAGAGGTTAATCTGAGGTTCCTTATGTCTTGAAAATTAAATTGAAATCAATTCTACCATGTGTAGCTCTTAAATTGCTTATCTTTGTAATTTCCAACTTTTGGGGACCCTTGTCTCTGTTTTGCTACAAATTTTCTCTGTCTCCCTCTGTCTCTTTCTCTTTCTCTTGTTCTCTCTCTTTCCATCCATCCAGTAGTTTTATAATATAGTATGGTCCATGCTTGATTTTTAATTTAAAGTTCACTAAAATTAATTTTGCTTTAGAAAAAAATTGAGATTTTCTTGACACCCCTTGAGATAATATCAAGCACCCTAGGATGTCATGAAACCAAGACTGGGAAATTGCTGGCTTGTACAGTTGTCATGGGGATTAGTATCTGTTAGCAATCCAGTTCTTGAGAAAGAGCAAAGGGAAAAATCACTGATGGGCTGTAAATAGGGCATGGTAAAGTCACAAAGTAAACATGTGCTACTGGGCTGGAGTCTGATCTGGCGTCTATCTCTCTTTTCGTCGTTCTGTCTCTATCTCTCTCTCTCTGTATCTTTCTGTTTCTGTCCATCTCTGTCTGTCTGTTTCTTACTCGTCATTACTATTACATGTTACAAAGACAGACAGGATTGGAGATGATTAAAACAGTAAAATGGGCCTCCTTCATTGAAATCTGTTCTGATAGATTAAAGCTAGATGCTATGTAAAAGTTAGAGCATTTGGGGGAGAGGGGTTAAACATTTGTACTGATTAAATTACTGACCACTTGGGCAATTAAAAGGCAGCGGGCTGTAATATTTGAATCCTCCACTCCACCATTCAAAATGTCAGCCCCACAATACCCAGAAGTGTATTGTTTCCCCATTTTAATTTTAGCATCTAGATTTCAGCCATTTGCATTTAAATGTGTTGTCAGAGAATTTCCAGAGATCCTTAATAGGGGGACCGATTTGCATTTTAATATGCTCTTAAAGAATTTCAAGAAATCTTTTTTGTTGTGAATACAGTATCACCAGATAGGCCACCTTTTACAGCAAACTAGATTTACTTAGGTGCAATTTTAACAGAGACACTGTGGCTTTGTTAGATTTTGTTAAAAAGCTCACCTTGCCCCAGATGTGTGAAGTGTGAAAGATAAAAGAGGCCAAGTCTAAGGCTATATGACCTATTTAAAAGAGTGGCCATCCAGGGTGACTGAGAATCAGAAGATCCAACTCTCCTCCTAGATCTTTCTACCACTTCAACAGGGGAAGTTACTTCTTGTCACTTCATCATGGAACTGGACAGTTTGTCAGTTTTCTCTTTAATGGAATGGATGGAATAGAGTAAAGGTAATTAAGAGACCTGGAGGAAAAGAATTTGCCTTGGAAAAGAACTGCTCTAAGTCATGGCTTTAGAACGTAAGAGCTGAGGTCAAACTAGAGTTCCTCATCATGAATATAGGGAGAAGACGGGGCAAAAGTGGTCAAACAGAGACTGGTGCAATGGTTAAGAGGGAGAGAAGATGATAAGACTGTGCAGGTAAGACTATAAATTCATTCAATTCGAAAAACCTGGGAACTATGCTATATTCCAAGGATACAAAAACAAAAATCCAACACTGTGTGTCTAGTAACTTACTTTCTACTGGGAGGAAAATAATAGATAGACTAATAAGTAAATATTACATAAAAAACAAAAATCTATGCAAAGTAGCTTCAAATTGGAAGTAATTGGGAAGGGAAATAATGTAATTAGGGGTGGGGAGAGACTATCAAAGACAGAGCATGAGGCATCTGCAAATAGCAATTTTCTCATTCAACTTTCCTGGAAATAGGATCTTTAGAGGAGGTAATATTAGCTATGTCTCCTTAATCTACTCTATAAGCATGACTACATGTCTGAATAGAGTTTATTTCTTAAGTTCCTTCCAAGTCTAAGTCTATAGTTTCAGTCTTGTTTTATCATGAAAAGGAGTATTTACAAGGGAAGGAATGTATGTGAGCCTGGAGAGGAGGATGAAGCAGTTGTGGAATTAGGAGGAGGGGACAGAAAGAATTTTTTAAGACTTTGCCCTCTAACTTCTCATTTGTTTCTGCCAAACCAAGAAGGCTATGAATATGACTAGGGATGGAGTCAGTGCCATCAGTAAAATACATCGGTGGTATCATTCCACAATCTGATAATCTTTTGTAATATTTTAATTTCCAGATACCTTTAGAAAATAACCAATACACAGTATCTATATATATATATGTGTGTGTGTGTGTGTGTGTGTGTGTATGCATGCATACATACATATTATATCCATATATGTGGTATAATATGTTTAATATATATGTGTGTATATATGTGTGTATATGTATCTATACACATATACAGATATACACACTTACATATATGCTTATATATACATATATGTTGTGTATATATATGTGTGTGTATACACACACACACACACGCTGCTCTGTGATGACTAGTCTACTTTTCAAAGACTTTCAATGATTCTCCAAAGCCTACAGAATAAAGCCTAGACTCTAATATGACATTCAATGTCATCTGTAATCTGGGACTCTTTTGCCTCTCCAACTCCACCATTCATTAATCCCCTACCTTGAACTCTCCACACTAGCTAACCTGTTCTGCCAAAGACTGTTCTCTAAAGACCTTATGCATTCTTACTTCTGCCCCTTTAACACCTCTGCCAAAAATGACTTTCCTCCTATTCCTTTTAAGTGCTATGCTTTCTGTCAAGTCCAATTTAAGATTGACCTCTCATGATGCTTCACCCCTAATTCATTTACATTTTTCCTTTCCTGAATTTTTATAGTACTTCCAGTTTATACCAGCCATTTTGTACTTAAGGCAACCACTTTGCACCTTTTATGTCTCTCAAATTAGATTGCAATTGCCTTGAGTGCAAGTCAATGTCTTCTTATACATATTAGTTTCTCCAGTGCAGAGTATAGTGATCTGATATTGTTGATGGTGATGGTGGTAACAGGTTGACATCTACCATTACATCTGGAGTACTTCATTAAGGACAGTGAAGAAGAAACTGCCAGGGAGCACAAGAGAAAAAATATTGGCCCTACAATCATTACAGTGTAGTTACTAGTAAGGAGTACCAAATTTTAAGATACTTAAAGGCCACTGCTGGAATATATTTAAGAGTTGGACTGTGATGCATGTATCTCAGAGTGCTTACATTATCCAGTATCTATCACCCCATATGATTGACTTCATGAATGAAATGAACCAGTTAGTTTCAATTCAATAAACTTCACATTCAATAAATTTGCTTCCATGGACACAGACAATAATCCATACTTTAACTATGTCATAGTCACCAAATTGACCTTCATTTTAATCATATCAGATTTTACGGACAGCTTAAGAAATATCTTCTTCATGACTGACTTAGTGAACATTCTTCAATTTTTATACAGTGTCTGGAGAACATAGTAGGATTGACTTTCTTAGAGAAAACTCAGTGGCAATAGATATAGAGCTAGCAGGGATTTTAGCCATTTAATTCAACCCTCTCATTTTATAAATGAGAGAACTAAGGCCAAAGGTTATATGATCTATAAGCATTAGAGCCAGAATTTGATCCCAGTTCCTTTAACTTTAAAGCCTGTGATCTTTCTACTGTAGTGTATTGCTTCAATAAAACAGATAAACTATTTCACAAACCAGGATACTTCATATTATGAACACACTCTATAATAAGTTGATACATTAATCAATATATCAAGACATCAGCAGATACAGTCTCACAAAACCATTTCAACCATCATCTAACAAGGTCATGGTAGTGAGAACATGCAAAAGCCTTCTGTGCCTCCTCTGCCTTCACCACTAAGCAAAATTCCCTTCCAGAGGATTCATTTTTTTGTTTGTTTGTTTGTTTTCTCTTCCTGATATGAGTCTTTGAAAATTGCCAATAAGTCACTCCTGGAACTCACTCCAGTTTTGAAATAATTACCATGGCTTTATTATAACTGTAAAAAAAAATGACATCTATGTTTTTCTCAGATAATTGAGCTTATCATTTCTTATGTCACAATAGTATTCCATCACAATCATATACCATACCTTGTTCAGCTATTCCTCAATTAATGGGCATTTTAGGTCTAATGGTAGCCATCTCTAGGGTGGGGGGAGAAAAAATTGGGGGCACTTACATGATAACTTTATTATATACATTTAAAAAGAATAGGAAATTATACATAATAGATTTTTAGCTTCTTGTACCATCATCTTTTTTTTTAATTATACCATGTTATGGAAATACTTATTTTATTACATAAATTAATTAATATTTTTTAAAATAACATCTAATTTAAGAAATTTCTTCTGTAGTTTGAATGTCTTCCTGTCTGGTGCACACATGCATAAATCCCATGAGGTTAGCAGTGAAAAGTATGTCTTTGTCTGGAGGAAGGGTTTGCATTTCTAACTTCCTGTGCTGTGAAAACTTGAAGGAAACAAACAAACAAAAACCTGCTAGGATATGATATAAAGCATAAAGGAAAATACAGCCTTGGCCAAAGTTTGTATGGGATAGTGTGAGAAAAAAAGTCAATCTGGAATCATAAGATTCAGAGGCAGAGGAAACCTTAGAGATCATCTAGGCCAGCTCCCTCTTTTTATTTTTAATTAATTGAAGAGGCACAGAGAGCTTGAGACCTGCCCAGGGCAGCCAAGCGTAAGATACAAACCTAAGGCAAAAGATCATTTATTTAGATCTGGAAAGGGATTTGAAAATCATCTCATCAATTCTTGTATAGAGGACCAGTGAACACTTGGGTAGTAAAGCTGCAAATTCTTTCCAGGTTTTCTGATACAATGTCCAGTGCTCTTTCTGTTAAGTCATATAAAACTTGGGAACCTACTGCCTCTGAAACAAGCCATTGGCAAGTCACTTCCCTCTGGGTTGCACTTAAAGTGTAAAATGACAAAATAGATGATTTCTAAGAACCCTGTATAATACTTTAGTATCATCACCTCATGACCCAAATCTTCTGACTCTTTAGGGCCTGTAATACAGGAGAGAAGATTGTGAGCAAAGGACCAACCCCAGAAAAGTGATGGAAACAGAAATACAATAGAAACTCAGTCTGGCATGGCTTGTTATCAGATGGAGTGACTCATGGGTAAAACAATATGATAAAATTATATCCCCTGCAATGACTCAATGATGATAGAAATATTTATAAAATACATTACACTCTTCTTTCTTTAGAATAACAACATATTTTCAATAGTCAAAGTCTTCACTTTGAACATTAGCTATACTATGACTTCAGATCACAATGTACTCCAAGGCTACCGAGGTATTTGGAACTAAATATTCCTACACAAAATGGTTTCAGATTGCCATGCCTTTTTAGGGGTGTGTGTGTGTGTGTGTGTGTGTGTGTGTGTGTGTGTGTGTGTATAAGTATTCTATTCTATCATTCCTCTTACCCCATTCTTTGGCTATTTTTTTTTATCATTTCTCATCACTATTAGTTTCCTTGTCTGTAGTAGCCTATTCGAGTCTTCTAATTTTATGCTTATAATCTTGTAGAAGCTGGAAAACTAGACAACCAAGCATGTGAAAACCATATACAAATCAAGAATAACAAGACTTTAAGTTGGATCTAATGAAGCCCCTTCACTGCGACAAAAATATTAGTAGTTAAAGCCTTTGTGGTCTAACTCTATGTTTTCAAGCTTTGTTTCAAAAGGCCTGACATGTACAGGAAAGTCATGTGTGACTGCCAGAGTAAACTTGGTTGTAGCTAGCAGAAAAGGCAGATGTTAATCCACATCAGAGTGAGCAAAGATTTCTTCTGGAGCGAGTAGAATTATATCCCCTGCAATGACTCAATGCTGATAGAAATATTTATAAAATACATTACACTCTTCTTTCTTTAGAATAACAACATATTTTCAATAGTCAAAGTCTTCACTTTGAACATTAGCTATACTATGACTTCAGATCACAATGTACTCCAAGGCTACCGAGGTATTTGGAACTACATATTCCTACACAAAATGGTTTCAGATTGCCATGCCTTTATAGGGGTGTGTGTGTGTGTGTGTGTGTGTGTGTGTGTGTTTGTTTACCCATTAAGCATTCCACAAAATTCAACAAACTTGTTTTAAGTGCCTACAGTATGCAAAGGACTTTGCTAGGTGTAGAGTTGCAAAGATAAACATAAAACAATTCCTTCATTCACAAGGACTGAGTGGGAGGTGGGGAGTGGAGAAGATACCACACATACAGAGATAAAGAAATTAAAAGGAGAGAGGGGAGGAAGAGATATAACTAATTGGGGGTCAAATTTGGTTCCAGTTAAAGCCAGACTGTAGAAAATCTTTCACATCAGGCTGAGGAATTTGTATTTTAATCTTGAATCAAGAGTTCCTTAGTTCTTTTTGGTAGCTGAGGGGAAGATGGCTGAGCAGAGAGCTGAGCTTGGGAACAAGAAATAGGAAGCTGTTAGTATAAGTCCTTAAGTGAGAAGTAGTGAAGTCTGAAACTAAAATGGTCACTATGTGAATGGAGAGGAGAGGAGAGAATAGAAATTTTAGAGGGAAGGGATGGTTTAAGGGCACAGGTTTTGGACAATTTTTCCCACTGATGTGAGTGAATTTGCACGGAGCTGTCCGTTTTGTCTCTCCTGGTGCCCCTTGTAATCAATCAAATATTCTACAAGATAATTAACAGATATTAGTAAGTCTAACCCAGATCCTGGAACTGAACAAAATTAATTGATCATAGTTAAGATGACGAGGCAAGGAACTTAGGTGTTCAGTCTCGACTCACTGCCACAATTTTCTAATTAAGCTGACTTGACTGAGATCAAAAAGGGTCAAAATGCGTCTAAATTGCTACTAAATTTCAAAAGAGAGAACTGTAGAAAATAAACAGGCTCTAGATTCAAATTCTACTTTTGACACTACTTTCCTGTCCTTAGGTAAGTAGTTTAGTAAAGTGGACCTCAGTTTGCTTATCTGTACAATTAGTGAGTTAAACTAGATGGTCTTTGAGTTTCTTTCTAACTACAAATCCTGACATGAGCCTGGTATGAGAAAAGAAATCTTTCAGATTTATCAAATAAACTCAAGTTTATCTGCGAAGTGTGATAACTGAAATGGGAAACATTGAAGCACCTTTACGCCAAGTCCCCAGGCAATGCATAGATTCCGTTAAGAAGTAAATGAATTACTTGAAGACTTATTAACTCCTTTAGACCCTCTTGAAGATCCTGTGTCCCTCCTTCTTATTCTTTGATCACAGAAACTGGAGCTAGCCAGACTTTTAGAGATCATATAATTCATCCCTTTCTTTATCAGGAGAGAAAATTGCAGCCCAGAAGGGAAATGGATTGCCCAGGATCATACAGCTAGTGATAGAGCCAGGAATCAAATCTAGGTCTCCTTTCTTCAAATCCAGTGTTTCTTGCCCTATGCCATTCACTGTGCTCCTCTGCAGTCTTTTCCTTCTTTTTTTAAGCACTCTCATCCTGACCCACATCAGTTCCAAAAGCTCAGATCATAAAAAGAATTCAGAAGGAAGCAATGACATGACATATCCTTTAATGTTCTTTCCTTTCAACATCTGTGCCTCCTTGTGAGGTGAGCAGACACCCACATAGGCCAAGACAGTCATAAACATCTACCCAGAGAGAAGGGAAAGGTGGGGAGGGAGGAGGGAAGCTAGTCTTCCAATCGATGATGAAATCTAAAAGGTTTGCTCACCAGAGTTTGCAGTTTGCCGCAGTTTTATAAATAATTCACTCAGAGAATGTTTCACCAAGAACTGCACAATCATTTCAAGAGGTAGAGTCTAATGTTGTTTTTGTTGTTGTTTTAAATTTCTAAATGGAAAAACCACTAAAGCTTAACCTTTGACTTCTTGTCTCCTCTTAAGTAACTCTACATTTTTCTTCTATTTGTATCAATGTCAGCAATATCCAAATACATTTCTTATAGTTGTCCTCCTAATGTGTGAAACTTCAAATTAATTGAATCCATGCCATGTTTAATAGACATTTTGCACAAAACACATTTTCAATTCAATTCAACAAACACAAATTACATATCTACTATGTGCCAACCACTGGGCTAAGAAGCATCAAGGATTCAAATAAAGAAAAGAAAGTGAATCCTAAAGGAGCATACACTCCAATGGGGGAAGAAAATACACAAAAGAAAGTGAGAATTAACAAGGGGTACTCAGAGCAGTGGAATAATGTTCCATGGATTCAAAACCAAGCTGAGCCACTGATGGAAAGTGAAGAGTTAGTTACCTGGAAAGTTGTGAGCCCTTTATAAAGGAAGATTGTGGCAGCAGTCTATGAATGCCCTCCAAGTAGAAAGGAGAGACAACTGAGTTACTGAATATCAAAAGAGAAGTAAATCTGCATAGGGATGAGATCACCTTATTCTGGGAGAGGCATGATGTTTTATGGGGTCAAAGCCAAGCTGAACAGAGGCACTCATAGAAAATGTGGCCTAAACCTGGCATACAGGCTTTTCCTTTGGTTGTTTTTCATGACATATGTTATAGGCCGCCAAACCATAATAGTGTATAGATTTCACATAAGCATTTCAACACATTGATTTTGTTTCCCATAAGTTCCCAAGTTTCTAATGACTGTAATTCATCATCTGTCTTCCTGGTTATGCTCAATGGCTTTCAAAGAATGAGATAACAAGGAGACCTATTTCGTGCTGTTGGTGACCAACTTAAAAACCACATGCATATAGAATAAGAAGGACTACCTCTAAAAACACTGATTCATGAGTTGAAATAGACCAAGAAAAGTTTTTTTCAGGACATGAAATACACTAACCATTTGAGAAAGGTCCATGGTAAGTATTTTTATTATTGATAGTCATTTTTTTCTTGTATAAGACTCATTTGACCCAACTTTCTTCCTTCAAGTAGGATACCAGGGAGCCATTTCATGCAGATTAGAACCTTTCCTTTAAAAATACAGAAAATAAAATAATGAACTCTAGAAAAGGAGTTTAGGGTATCTTACTTAGCAACCTCTAATAGTGTTGAAAAAAAAATCAACCTAGCTTTGCATTCTATTTCTATTCAATACTTCTTTAACTTCCCTAAGAAGGCAAGAGAAATACAGCAGAAAAAGCAATGGACACTGGGTTAGAACTGGGATCAAATGTCAGTATCATAGATTCAGACTTGGAGTGATTGCAATCATCTCCTCCAAATCCATCATACCATGCTGCCTTTCTGTGTGATTACTGTGTTAGTTAAGCTGTTTCTTTATCTATAAAATGAGGAAAGTGATGGGAGGGGAAAGGAACAAGCATTTATTAGGCACATGATGTGAAGCACTTTATAAATGTTATCTCATCTGATCCTCAACAATCCTGGGAGTTAAATAATATTATTATTCTTGTTTGACAGTTGAGGAAATTGAGGCAGACAGAGATTAAGAAGCTTCCCCAGGATTATAGTTAGCTCTTAAGATTGGATTTGAAATCAGGTCTTTCTAACTCCAGGCCTGGTTTTCTACTCTTTGTTGTTGTTTGACTGTTTCAGTCACATACTCTATGACCCCCAAATTTGGCTGGTCATTGTCTCCCATTTGGGGTTTTCTTGGCAAAGATATCGGAGTGGTCTGCCATTTCCTTCCACAGCTCACAGATGAGGAAGCTAAGACAAACAGGGTTAAATGACCTGCCCAGGTTCTCACACCTATTAAGTATGTGAGGTCAGATTTGGACTCAGATTTGGACTTCCTGACACTAGGCCTGGTGCTCTACCCACTGTACCACCTAGCTGCTTTGGTGTTCTATCTACTGTACCACCTAGATACCGCTAAGGATTAAGCACTTTGTAAAGCCTAAAGTATTGTAGAAATATGAACTTTTATTCTATGTATATAATGAAAAGATATTGAGAGGCAACTCACCAGTCTATAGAATGAATTATTCTTCAAGTTAAGTCGTAATTCCCAAGTAAAGAACAGCTCAGACTAAAATCGATTGCCCAATGGTTACTTATCCTTGCAATTACTCTGATGGGTTATTTACTTTACTTTCAGTCCCAACTATATATATATATATATATATATATATATGTGTGTGTGTGTGTGTGTGTATATGTATATATATATATATATATATGTGTGTGTGTGTGTGTGTAGGTATATATGTATATGTAAAATATACATACACATACACACACATATATACATGATAACACGAGTAGGAAAGAGGGAGCATAAAAAACTAAGAGCAAGAGAGATTGCCCATGGGGTGTAGCACTGAGCTGAGCACTGAGGAAAGTTAAGTACTCTAGAGGCAGAGGGAGGGAGGGAGGGAATTTCTTTCAATCAACATTTCAAGGTTCCCTACAACATTCTTCTGAGACATGCAGTGCAAGTTTTATTATAATACCCATTTTACAGATGAGAAAACTTGAGGAGTGGGGTGGTACAGAGAGAGGTATATGGCACTTTTAAGATTTGCAAAATCCTTTATGGATTGAACTTACTTGATCTTCACAATTCTCTTACAAAGTAGGTAATTATTATTATATCATATTATATTATATTATATTATATTATAACTATCATCCCCATTATTAGAGATTAAAAAAACCTCAGGCTGAGTTTAAGTGATATGTCCAGAATAATACTCTAGGACATTTCTGAGACAAGATTCAAACTCCTAGTCTTATGCTCTATCCACTAAGCCAAACTGCCTAGATTTGGAGGCAGAGGGTCTGGGTTCAAATTCTGCCTTGACCACTTAACTCTCTCTATGACCTGAGTAAGTTACTTAAGTTCTCTGACTCTCAGTTTCCTTAACTCTAAATGAAGGGACTGTGTTAGATGATATGCCTTTCAGATTTAAATCTATAAGGCTTGAATCAGTTAAATGATAACTATTGCTTAGCTAGGAATTGTCTCAGCTGAGGCTCAAACCCAGACCTCCTGACCCCAAATAATCCAGGGCTCCTTTCACCACCAGCTTCTCATTATATCCCCTAGATCAATAAGAATGCTTCATGTGGAGAAAGCCCTGAACACTTTACAAAGTATTTTCCTTCCTATGTGACTATGAAGCAGACAGTATTTTCTAGATGAGAAAACGGGGGAAGTTAAGTGACTTACTCATGTTCAAAAACCTCTAGTCATCCTAAGCCTAGGTCTAGCACTATGCCCTGTATACCCATATAATAAACTCATATAACTGGCATAACCTCCATCCTTCTAAAAATAGCAATGGTATGAGTAGGTTGGATCAATGAAATAATCCCCTAAAAAAACAGGTGTATGTGTATGAGTGTATGTGTGTGTGTGTGTGTGTGTGTGTGTGTGTGTGTGTGTGTGTGTGTGTATTTTAATGGCTATGTGTTGCTGCTGCTATGTGTATGTGTATTTTTTAATTCATGCAGCCTATGAGTGATTAACCTAATAATGCGACAATATGCTGATGTTCTGTCTTGACAAAACAAATGTAAATAGGCATTCCTAGACACCTGTACAAATTCCATAAGTAGATAATTATCTCCCCACACCTGTGGACTTGATATGCCAATAAAGCCAACACTGTTTACTCTCTTTTGAAAAAAGTCTGAACAGCCCAATCTGCTAAGGTTTGGCTCCTTCCAAAGGGGGAACTAAATTTGCTAAATGCTGGGAAGGGCAGTCAAAAAGGAGAAAAAGAAAGAGTTGAAAAATTTGCTTTCTAAATGATCTTATCAAAACATTGGTCTCATTATGGTGACTTACTGACAGAGGAAGACTGTGAAGTTTTGAGTCCTCATGCTTTGCATATAGTCTTGAAAATATGAGAACAGATAGATAGATGAATGAATATAGAAAGAAATATAGATAGATGAGTACAGACAGATATAGATGAGTGTAGAGACAGATAGATGAGAGATAGATAGATGAATATGAACAGATAGCTAAAAGTGATATGGAGATAAATTAATATAGACAGATTGATAAAAGTGTTTACACACATATATGTGTCTCTCTATATGTACATATACATACATATATGTATATTAAATATTTTTAAATGTCCTAGAAAAGCCTCTCATTTCCAGAAATCTTATTGTTAATGCTTTTATAAAAATTATTCATTGCTCTCCTAATTGCTAATGTGCAGCAGTGGAAGGAATCTGGAGCCTGCAGCCCAGGGAGCACTTCCTACCTCTGATCCTCAGGAACTTGCCAACCTCAGAGAGGTCCTTTACTTCTCAGTATTCCAGCTTCCTTGTCTATAAAATGGGGATATTAATACTTACACTAACTACCCTCATGGCAATGAAATGAGGAAAATGTGCTGTAACCCATAGAAATGTGAACTTTTATCATTTTATTTGAAATAAATTTCCATACATTTAATGTCTCAAACAAAGTACAACTATGTAGATATTCTACCATAAACTACCATAGAATCTTGGATATAGAGTGGGAAGGAGCTTTATTCTTTCGTCTAATCCAATTCCTGACCACTTTACAGATGGAGAATTGAAGCCCAGAGTGGTGAAGTGGTTTGCCAACGTTTCACAGAAAGACTGAGATCCAAACTTAACCTATCCAAGAGAGTAGTCTTTCCACTGCAACACACTACCTACATCATGGGAAATAATGCACAGAACTTCATCCTCTTCTTTCCAGGCAGGTCAGTGTCTAAGCAAGTGTTTCTTATTTCATCAGTTTTTTCATCTCTACCTCTCTCTTCTAAAGGTAATACATTGTTGTTCAGTTGTTTCTGATTCTTCATGATCCATCTAGGGTTTTCTTAGCAAATACTTTGGAGTGGTTTGGCATTTCCTTCCCCAGATCATTTTACAGATGAGGAAACTGAGGCAAACAGAGTAAGAGATTTGGCCAGGATCACACAGTTAGTTTCTGAAGCCAGATTTGAATTCAGGAAGATGAGCCTTCCTGACTCTAGGCCTAGCATTCTATTCACTGAGCCACCTAGCTGGCCATCTAAAGGTAGTACTTGGCTTTTTAAAAAGTTAAGGTACTGCGTCTAAGACTGGTTTTGCTTTTAAGGATTTTATGTTAAGTAGAAACCCTTGAGGGTTTTGAGAAATAAAGTTAAGGTGTCTTTGATCTAAACCACCTTGGACAGATTCTGAAATGTTCTACATATTCCATTTCAGTGATTCTCAATCTGATACCTCCTTATAAAGTGACACCTGTTTTATGAAGCCTGCTATGATCCCTCTTCAGGAAGTGGCTTCTCCCCCACCTTCAAGCTCATATTCCTGTGTACCTTAAGATGTTTATCATGTACTGCTTTTTGCTATAGTTTTCTGTGTGTCTATTTACCACCACCACTACTACCCTCCTTTACAAATTGTAAGATCCTAAGGTTAAAGATAGTTTTGTTTTGTTTTTTAGATTCCTTTTTTCCTAATACAAGCATCATGTCTGGAAAATAATGTGTACACACTAGATAGATAATCTAGATATGTAGATTTGTTGTATGGAATTTAAGTTCTTATCAAGATGTACATCTTGATTCATAGGAAAGAAATTCAGCAGGAAATACTGAGGGAGGAAGTTTGCTCAACAGACCAAATCACTAACTGAATTAAATGTACAGTTCTAAGTTTTTCTTTCTCTCCCTCTCTGTTAACTTTCTTTAAAGAGCAACATCTTGTGGTTTGGTTTCCATGGGACTTGGTCTTAATGAGATAGATGGAGGAAAGGGAAGGACAAATAAATGTTTTCTGACTAAGAGTTCCCTAATCTAGTGGTACTGGAAGCTGAAGAAGATGAACATGAGAGAGAGAATGCTGCATTGGTGGTAATGAGAAGAGATGGTACAAGGTGTGTGCACCAATACATTCCTTATAGGGGAAAACTTTGCTAAAATAATTTGATATCTTGGATTACTTAAGGTAAAATATACAAAACCAAAATGAATGAGAGAGAAATGAGGTAGGGAGAAGCAGAGGAGGAGGAGGAGGAAGAGAGAGAGAGAGAGAGAGAGAGAGAGAGAGAGAGAAAGACTTAAGACAGATAAATGTGAAATGACTAAATAGATATAGATAAGTTTGTCTATCTGTCTATGGGGCAAGTGCTGACATGAGGACTCAAACCCAAGTCTTGTCACTTCAAGACCTGACCTCTTTCAATTGACCACACTGTCCCATGCACCTGTGACACTTGTTAAAGCACAGCAAAAAGCTCTGGCCTGGACTAATATTTCAAGATATTTTTACACTTTTTGTTTCTATCTCCACTAGTCTCTCATCATCATTCCAAGGACTTTTCGGGTGACCTTGAAGAAGCCATTTAGGCAAATTTCTCTGCTTCTGGGATGAATCATCTCTACAGAGAAAACTGGTAAGGCTTGATCATTTACCTTTACAGAAACGTTTTGAAATATTTGGATTAAAGAATTGGTGTAGAGAAGTGCAGAGTGTTATATAATATTTTGAGGCCAACTCTCCTTTCCTGGGTAAAAAGAAGTAGGCAGTCTTAAGGGCACTTAAGGGAAGTCTCTGCCCCATTAGGTCTCAAATTAATCTTCTGAGAACAATTCACAAAAATTATAAGTTTTCACTACCTCATGTATTTTAATCACAAAGACAAGAGTTATTAATATCTTAATGATTTTCCTTTAACATTTGTCCCCTAACAGACCCAGCTTTGTGAATAGGGAATTTTTTCAAGGGTTTGCAAACGAGAATTTTTCCTCTACAGCCTTTTTATTGAGTCCATTTCTAGCAAAACACACACTGTCAGTGCCCTTCAATTCCCCAGTCTGACAGTCTGTGGGATATAATTATTGCTAGATTGGTTAGTACCCAAAGGGGGATGCCTCATAATTTCTAGACCTAAGTGTATTGGCTATGTTAAATATTACAATAAGCTTGGGAAAGGAAAAGGAGAAAATTTCAGTGAAATCTTCCAGCCTCAGAATGAATTATATCCATTTTTAAAAGACCTTCAGACCCACTTAAGAGATAATTCCAATGAAACAGAATATTGTTTCAGGATAATGGCTTCCTGCGGATAGATAAGTGCAGATGCAAAAACAAGGCATTTATCAAAACAAAAGAAATGGTAAGACAAAAAAAGAAAGAAAGCTTTATAAAAATACTGATTAAAGAAGAAGGTTTTCACTGAATTGCACCTACATAATTTTGATGGTATCTGAGCTACAATCAAGGTCTGGAACATTCCATCACTGGAACAACAGAAAAATGGAAGTTTACTTGTGTCCTGTGGAACTTCTCAATTCCTAAGAGCGTAAGGATTAACATACCAGAAAGAAAACTTTTAGTAACTGAAGAAAATGACTTCTAAATGGATGCAAATTCATTTCTCCTTTTTAACTTGACGATAGTGGAATTGAATTACCTGTCAAATATTCCAATGATTTTTTTCCTCTTCTCATCATACTACCTTCATCAGACACTAAATATCTATTTTGTATGATCTACTGATTAGAATTCACAGGGAATTAGTTCCCAATCCTGGTAGGAGTTGCTCTTCTTGAGGAATTGACACTTTAAAGGAAAAGGGGAGACAAATGGGAACACAGCTTGGATGCATACCAACACTTCCAGGTAAATCATAAATAAATATTTGTCAATTAAGCAGTAGGTATACCCTTGAGTTGGCGGGATGTTAACCTAACTCTACTGTAGAGTTCACACACCTTTATCATGTTACTTTCCAAAAACAACTAAATCAAAAACATACAGAATTGCAGGGACAGTGATGTCACTGACAGAAATACATATTTCAAAAAGAGAAGTACATTTGGTGATAAAGAGGATAAAGTGTGTTTTAGAATTGTTGAGTTTGAGGAACTGACAAGACTGAATGTGTACAGTGGAAACCTTGGAAGCAACTGCTCAGGAGAAAGAAAAGTCAGAGCTTGGAGTTGTAGCTGGAACTCTAGGATCAATCAATCAAATAAATACCCATTAAACACCTACTATAAGCTAGGCACTATGGTAGAGAACTGAGAACAGAAACAAAAATAAAACAGTCCCTCACCTCAAGAAGATTACACTCTACTGGGAGAAACAACATGTTCACATATAAGTAATGCATAGCATATACAATGTTTGCAAATGAAGTTGAAACTCTGGAATTAATTTGTATGAATTAAGAGGGGCAGACTCCTAGTTTTTCACAGCCTTGGCTGCCATACAGATACACAAGCTTTGCCAGTGTGTGTCTTTTTTAACTTTTCAAGCTTGACATGGTTGGAGGATGATGCTCTGTCAACACAAGTCAAGCTAGTTCCATCCATTGAACTGCTTATTATGACAAGAAGAAATATGAGGGATAAAACCAAAAGATTTTTTTGTCTTTGTTGATTACTTTGTGTGAGAAAAAAATAAAAGATTGTTGCTAAAAATATATTTTAAACTTTGCCAACTTGAAAAGAAATCCATATCTCTCTTTTTTAGCGATTCACTATATAAATTTGAGCTATATTAGGCCTGTTTTGTAGATTAAAAACTAGATAAAATGTTTTGTTTTTTAATTGTCACTAACTTATTCTTTAAATCCAATTTTATTTTAGTTTCAACTGTCATTTCCCTTCCCCACCCCCAATTTTGAGAAAAGAAAACCCTTTACACACATGTAGAGATAAACAAAATTAATTCCCACATTAGTCATGATTATGGAAAGTTTTGACCTGAATTTCTGTAGTTTTTAGCTCTCTTTGCAATTTGAATGTCTTTGTAAGAAGATAATTCTTACAAGATTCTATTCTTACTTGAGTTTTATAATTCAATTACTAAGGAGAAAGAGGATGAAGGTCATTAGCTCCACTCAGATCCCTGAAGTGTTACTTTAGTGTGACTGTCCTAGAACAAGGCTATGATGGGCACTGAAATGAATCTCTTTACCACAGCTCCACCCATTTTGTTTTACTGGTTTCTGACGTGGAACTTCCACAATGATTTATATGGACTCAAGTTTTCAATAAATGGTATGGTAGGAGATAAAAGGAATTTGGGGATCCTAATTCAAATAATTGAGTCTAAATGGAGAAACAGAGGTTAGTTTTAAAGGACAAACTTATATATCTAAGACCTACTATAATTAACTGGCAGGATATGGCTGGTAGGGGTCTGAATCAGTCACAATCTAAGAACTGTCATTTCCAGAACCATTGAAATGGGCAATGAAAAGATGCATGCTAGGTAAAAATGGATTGTCCCACATTATTGACAATGACTTGTACTCTAAAACTGTCATTAAAGACATCATATATGAAATGGGTAACAACAGATCAAAATAGACTGGGGCTAGGAGATTAAAAAACAAAACTGCAAAGACCATCTTCTTCTGAAATATAGAGGAATGCAAGGGAGGGTTTCATAGAATAACAACAATAAATAACAAAAATGCAATAGGAAGGCCCACACTTTTGTTATTTCTAATGAGGCATTGGTTCTCAAGGTAGTGATGCCCTCCAGCTATGAAAAGTATATATATACTCTTAGGTGAGGTTTTGCTTTGGAGCTTACTCTGGAGTGAGACTCTGGGTAGCCATTAAGCAGCCCTGCTCCCCTTGGCTTTGAAAACCCAGATGTTGATACTTCCCTCTCTGGTAATCATGTATATATGTAATGGTCAGACAGTTTGACCTGTGATGCATGTAATTGCTTATGGTCAGGCAGTGGAAACCTTGTTATTGGTCTTTATTTCTTTGTATTTTCTCTGAAGTTCAGGGTGCTGACTTTCCCCACTGAACTAAGTGAACAATATATGTGTTTGATTGAGGTAGACTACTGACCTCTCAAAAGTTGCTTTCCTTTTAGAAAAGCAGATCTAAGAACCTGTACAGCAGGACCTCTTGTGTATGTCAGGGTCCTTGCTGTTACACACTACTATAGAGCATTTATATAAAGTCATAAGTAAAATCATATCAAATGGAAGGGAATAGATATACTCCCACTAGTACCAGACCAAACTATCTCATGCCATACCTCTAGCTGTTCTACCTGCTATGAAGCAGGTCTCCACATCACCACCTGACACAAGGGTCACCACCTTGAGGGATGTCCTTGAAAAAAATCTAATCATCTACCTCCTTCAACAAATCCCTCTAATCTAAGATACTCTGCCCGTATTCATTCTCTAATGGATACATTACTAGTAGTCTGCTTTATCCTCATGCTTCTTTGTATTTCTGCAGACTTTGACAGATTTGACAATCATTTTCTCATGGTTTTTCTCTTCTCTATAGTTTTTCTTGACATTGCTTACTCTTGGTATTGCTTCTACTTATTTAAATCCTTCTCAGTTTCCTCTGTAGGATCTTCATCCAGGTCATGCCAACTGACAATCGTTTTATCATAGATATTCTTAGGTTCTCCCTGTACGTTATCTTGCTTAGTGATATTATCAGTTCCCATAAGTTCAGTTGTCATGCTATGTAGATGATTCCCAGATCTATACTTATCCTAATAATCTCTCTCTCCATTCCCAAATCACCAATTAGTGTTTTTTTGGCTATAATGGCCATCTCAAAATCAATATATAGATTCAGAACTTATTATCTTTCTACATTTAATCCTCTCCTCTTCCCAATTTTCCTCTTACCATCAAGGGCAGCACTATCCTCTCATTTATCCAGGCTCACAAACTTAGTGTTCTACTGGGTTCCTCACATTCACCTACTTCACACACTTGTTCTTACTGCTTTCATCTTCGCAACATTTCTCTTTATGTTCCCCTTTCTCAACTTTCATATCTACCAGCATAATATAGGTTCTCGTCACATTTTACCTAGACTATTACAATGGCCTTCTAGCTAGTTGGTCTCCCTCTCTCAACACTTCTCACTCTAATCAATTTTCCATTCAGTCATTAAAGTGATCTTTTCTTAAAATATAGTTCTGACCATGCTACCTCCTTATGCGATAAACTCCTGTAGGTCCCTATTAATTCTAGGATCAAACATAAAATCCATGCTATTTGAAAGCTTTCAAAACCTGACCCTTGCTTTCTTCCCAGTTTCCTCACCATGAATTACAATCTAACTACACTTGTTTCTCACACATGACCCTCTATTTTCTCATTAAATATCTCAAAACTGGCTGTCCTCAGTATCTAGAACTATCTCTCTCTTCACCTCAACCTCCTAACTCCATGGCTTACCTCAAGATTCAGCTGAAATTCTACTTTCTGCAGAATCCTTTCTGAGTTCCCGTGCCTAACCACCTCTAGAGCTAGTGCCTTCACTCTGAGCTTACCTTTCATCTGAGGACCATATCTGACCACTGAACCCAGCTGACTTTGGAGGACAAAGTGAGGCTGGTGACTATGTACATCCCTCCCTCACTTAAATCCAATTCACTTACATGTCATGGTATCCCCTACAACAACAACACCTTCCATTTACATGGTATCTATGTTGATTATGCATAATTGTTTGCATGTTGTTTCCTCTACTGGAATATCAGTTCTTTGAGACAATGGTTTTGCTTTACTTTGTATCCCCTTGTGTCTAGCTCATAATAAGTCCTTAATAAATGTTTATTGACTGATTAACTTTACCCACAGCAATGAAATTATAGATCCATTGACATAACAAAGGAAATGACTACATACAGTCTTTCAGTTTTGATCAATATACTACTGAGAAGTTCTACTTCTTCCTTTGGGTGTTCTCTAGTCATTGTTTCAGGGAAGCCTTAATAGATAAACATTCACTAATCAAAGACCCACTGGTTCCTTGTTTCTAGAAGGTATTTTTAGCTATCTAGTCTGTCATACTGCACAATTGGAAGACAGGAACCCCTTTGTTTTCTGGTTTTTGTCCCCCCCCCATGAGCATTGTGTGTTCCTGAATTTTTAACTTTCATATTTACTTAAGATGTTTTCACTTATTCAGTCCAACTTTAATTCACATGCGGTCTTTCTTCTGAGGAGCTCAAAATATTATACAGCTACCTCCTGCCTCATTCCTACAAAATAGCAATGAAGGAACAAAAAGCTTAAATGACTTGCCGGCAGTCACGTTGTTTGTCACAGGCTGAGAAACCTCTTTTCCTCATCTATTGCTTGAAGTCCACATAATTATATAATCCTTCATTTGTGGAATGCTTTTAAGTTTTTCAAAAGGCTCTTACATCTAGTATTTCATTTTATCTAAACAAGCCATAATAACAGCTCAAAACTTATGGAAAATATTTCAATAAAGTATGCCAGACAGATTCACATAGAAGGTGCACTGAGTGTACATAGACATACCTTGATGCCTCAAAAATTATTATTTTATATTTAATATTTAAGCTTGCATTTTTCAAGTTTAGGTGCTGATTTTTTGAAAGTTAAGTTTTGCTCCTTCATTTGACAATAAACATATTATACTTTAGGAACAGCTATTTACGAAATATTTCCCTTAAACATAAATAGAATTCCTTGCTATACTCCTTTCATAGTAGGAGACTGTGTGATTTGGGAAGACTTAGAGAATTCTCTCTTAGCCAGGTAACTAGGTGGCATAGTGGATCAAGATCTGACCTTGCAATCAGGAAAACTGGTTAAATTCAGCCTCAGACACTTGCCATCTGTATGACTCTGGACAATTCATTTGTCTGCTTGCTTCAGTTTCCTGAAGAACAAAAATGGGACTATGATGGCTCCTCCCTCCCGGGATGGCTATGAGGATCAAATGGTCTAATTCTTAGCAGAGTGCCTGACACATAGTAGTTACTTAATAAATGTGTGTTTCCTTCCCTCCTTCACATGCTGTACATATCATCAAACATCAAAAGGATGTTTTCAGGAGAAAAAGCGTAATGGGGATATGAACGTTTTGCGTTTTCACTATGCAAAGTGCTATACCTAGTAGGCACTAGAAATCTACTTGGGTTTCCTTCTCTCCCCTCCCCTTTCATTTTTCTATCATCTTCATCTCTCCTCTCTCTACTCCTCTCCTCTTCTACCTTTGTCATTCTCTCCTCTGCTCCCCTTTCTTTTCCTCTCTCCTAAGGGGAAAAAAATGGGAAAAAAAGGAATCTATTTAGGGGAGCAGCCCTTCAGAACCAGAAGAGAAAGTGATTATCTGGATTCATTTGACAGGTAATAGTCAAGATTATAGTAAAAATGATGTTGATGACATAATAGCTAACATGTATATGGCACTGACTAGATTCCTGGTACTATGTTAAGCACTTTACAATTACTATCTCATTTGATCCTCCAATCAACCCTGCGAGGGTAGATGCTAAAAAAAATGCCTGTTTTACAGATGAAGAAACTAAAGTTCAATGACTTGCTCAGAGTTACAACAGCTTGTACATGTCTGAGTCTGGATTTGAACTCAGGTCTTCCAGCGTTCCATCCACTGCACCACCTAGTGATCTCTAAACACAAAGGTATTGTTTTCCATATAATAGAGTGTTATGATACAATTTTTCCAAACTGATTGCTTCCCCACCCCATAGACAATCAATTCAGACTTTGACTGATAACTTTATTAAATTCAGTAGAAGTCACATAGAAGCAGTAGAGTACAAATGCAGTTTCGATTTAAATTTCACCTTGTGTCCCAGTATACTTGGCCTTCATGCACACCCTCACTATGACCCGCCAAACAGGCAGTGTGTTTAGTAGGCAGTAGTCAATAATATCTTTCAAAGGAACACTGAGCCCTTTATCTGAAATGTAATTCTCTTTCAGATTACAAGCATAAAACATGCTTTTAGATTTCATTAGCATTTAATTTGATCTGTGTGTATGTGTATATGCACACGGGAGTGCTTCCTAAAAAAGCATTTAATCTTTCAGGACTGAGGATTTTCATATAGTCAGAATCTCAATGAGAAATAAAAAGTACATATTCAGGGAGGAAACAAAATCTACCGTTGTCTTCTAGTCTATTTAATAGATATTAAGTCTTTGGAAAACTACAAGAACATAAGCACTGTTACTCTAATATCTTTTGTAAATCATTGTATTAGTCACTCAAGTAAAAACCACAGCTCAAGTAAAAAAAAATAGTTTCTCAAGAAAAAGTAACAAGTGGGGTAACTGTAAGGCCATTCCTTTCTTAGCTTGGAAGAAAGGAAGCAGATACTTGGCGCGCATTAAATCAGTGAACATGATTTTACTATGACAGTACAAAGACTGAAATTTAAGAGCATCTCAAAGACCAAGAAAATTTTTGTGTTATTTTCCATGACTGGTTCTTCTATAATGCACATACAACAGGCAAAGAATTGTGCTAGGCATTGAAGATACAAAGACAAAAAGGAAATAATCCTTGCCCTCAAAGAGATTACATTAAATTGATCAACAAATGTGCATTGAGAACTTACTGTGTGCAAGGCGCTATGAGGTTTGGTCTTGACCCTGTAGGCAATGGAGAAACAAACACTGAAAGGGCTGATACAGGAGCACACAAGACAATTTCCACTCATATATGTGGAGTAAAAATGGAGTTTAGGTTTAAATATCACCTTGTGTACTAGTACAGTTGGCCTCCATGCATACCCAGCTCTATTTGTGATCCACCAAACAGGCAGCATGACAATTTAAAATTTTGAGACTTTTTGTAGTTCTTTAAAAATATGTGATTACCTATCTTCCTTGACATCTCTACAGTACAGGGAGAAGTATAGTAGTTTATCAATTTTGAAATTATTTAGATATTTCAGGGGCAGTTACATAACCCAGTGGATAGAGTGCTTGGCCAAAAGTCAGGAAGACTCACCTTCACGAGTTTAAATCCAGCCTTAGACATTTACTAGCTGGTGTTTCCCTTAACTTTGTTTGCAAGACACTCAATCCTATTTGCCTCAGTTCCTCATCTGTAAGAAGTGTTGAACAAAGAAATGGCAAATCATACCAGTATCTTTGCCAAAAAGCCCCAAATGGAGTCATGAAGAGTCAGACATGAGTGAAATGACTGAACAACAACAGATATTTCAAGTCCCAAATAAGATTTTCCAGTCCAAAGACTGGCTTCCACTTTAATAAAATTATCCAGATAATGTCCTCATTACGACTGAAATTTGTGATGTGTAGACAAGTAGTAAGCATTAAACAGTCTTTATGTCATATGATTATTTTCACAATGCATTAAAATTTTTTTTCCAACGAACTATTTACTCTACCTCCTCCACCCCCATTAAAAAAATAACTAAAACAAATATTTATAACAAAACAAATTTATAACAAAACAAATTTGGCCATGTTAAAAAAATAATATGTTTCAAATTGTACCTTGAGTCAATTACCATTCTGTCAGCAGGTAGGCAGCATGATATTTTGTTGATCAGTTCTTAAGTCTTTCAAAATTATCTTTACAATGCTATTATTATATCAATTGTACTTACTTGGGTCTGTAATAGTTCATACAAATCTTCCTAGATTTCTCTAAAACCATTCCTTTTATTAACTCTTCTAGCAAAATCATTTGTGGCTACACTTACATACCTCAATTTGTTTAGCCATTCTCCAGTTAATTAGTTTCATGTTCTTTACCACCACAAAATGATCAGTTGTAAAAATATATTGTACATGTAATTTTTTCCCTTTTTCTTCTATTTCTCTGGGGCATTATTCCCATGATGATAAGAAAAAAAAGCAAGGTCCCACGCACACTGGTATCTGTCCTTTGATAAACTTATTGAAGACTCTGTTCAAGTTGCACAAGCTATTGAGGCATAAAAGGGCTATGATCTGCATCGATGAAGCAAATACTCACATTGAAGCAAGTACTCAAATACTCAAAAATTCTCAAAGATATTTAAGAAAAGAGCCAGCCTGAAGGGATTTTAGAGCAGAGTTACAACAGGAAGTGAGCCATATCTCTTCTGTGTCCAAACTCCCAGGGCCTGCATCTATGAAAACTCCAATGCAGATACCAAATCTCACAGTTTCATAGGATTCAAGAGTCCAAAGAGGCGAATCTTAGAAATGATCTAGTCAAACATAGATGTTATTTGACATGTACAACACAAAGAGAAAGCATCATGTGTAGAGAGCTAGAAAAACTAGATTCAAATCCTACCTGTAACAGACTGCTTATGTGACCCTGAGTATATCACTTTTCCTTTTGGAGTCACAGGCAACTCTGTGACAAAGACTCGGAGCAAGTTCTAACCTGAATTAGTAGAGGAAATTCCTGTAAAAAATTCTTTAGAAATCATAGGGCCTGTCTGAAAAAGCATTGAAATCCATAGTGCCGCTTTTGAGGTGTTGCAAGTACCATGAACCATCCCTGACTCACACACCTAACGTATTTATTTTTGTGACATTATTCACGATACTGTCCCATATTAACAGTATGTTTCTGTGGAAAGAACACTGGTTCTGAAGTCCAAGGACCTGGGTTCAAAGACTCTATCTGACACTTGTTGCCCTAATTCACATAGGTAATTTAGGGCAAGTCACTAACCCTCCCTGACATTCACTTTCCTTACCAGTAAAATGAGGGACTTAGACTAGGTGGTCTCTGAAATACCTCTTAGGTGCGAAGTTATGATCCTATGATCTCACTGAAACTCAACAAGTTCTATGTAAAAAGTCTGTGATATGGCTTAAATGTGCCATAGCAGTGAAATATACAGGAGCCAACTTTTACCCTGGGCCCATAGCAACCACAAGTTAATTTGGTTCTTTGAGTTTTTACCAGTGAAACTAAATTCTTACTTGTTATTCAACTACTTTTGAATTTTCATGACTAGCTCTAATGCTCCTTGTCAAATGTTTGCACAACGAGAGGAGGCTGACTCACTGAAAATTAATAATAGCAGATTGGAATATTTTGTGAATTTTCTCTAAATGCAGAAAAGCAAAAATTACCCAAGATGAATTCTTAGTTGGGCTAAATGTGTCCACAACCATGGTACTATTTATATACGTTCTCCTTCTAGACCCACACAGTGGCTTGTACTGGTTACTCACTTTAAACCAAGCCAGTATATTGTAATCAGTACTCTTACAGAAGATAATCAAGGGCACAATAATTCATTGAGCTAAAAAATTCCCATGTTTTAAAAAGTGAATTTATAATAGCATTCTTTTAAATATCGAGTTTCTCTTCTGCATTTAAAATAGGATTTGATGAAAACTGAAATTCACACCTGATTTTTTTAAGACTGTATCTAAATGGCTAAGCAAATTTTTCCTAAAAGTGTAGGAAGATCTATATGAACTGATACAAAATGAAGTAAGCAGATCTAGAAAAAAACTATAAAACTACTACAGCAATGTAAATGGAAAGAACGATAAAACAATTTAAGATGAGTGTTACCAAAGTATATAAATGCTGGCCCAAGGAAGAGACTTAGGAAAACATCTCCTCTTCCCTTTAGTAGAGGAGGGGGAGGGGGAGTTCATGTATATGGAATATTGCACATAAAATCAAGCCCAATTGACTGGTTTTGTGCTTTGTTTTTTTCCTTTTTCTCTTCTTAAAAAGATATCCTTTGTGATGAGTGATGGCTCTCTAAGTGGGTGGGACTAAGGATTCAAGGAGAAATAGAAGTAATGAAAACTAAAAGAGATCATTAAAATCTCTTTCTAAATTAATCTATCTATAAAAATCATTATCAGTTAAGCAAAACAAAGTACGGTACAATGATTAGACAGCTGGCCTTGAAGTGAGTAAGACTGGGACTCATTTGTTCCTTTGACATACTCTTTGTGTGACCCTTAGTAATGCAATGAACTGTGTCTGATCTACATTTTGGGGGGAATTTCCTTACTGAGGGTTCCCTATACAAGTGAAGTCCAAAGTATGAGCCAAAAAAAGATGCACAGGGACATAGTACTTAAAGGTTCATGAAGGGATTTCCTTGGCACAACTCACATATGACCATTATCTCACCACTTTAAAGACTGGAATACTAAAGTTTTCAGAAATGAAGTGATTTACCCAAGGTCACATGACTCGCAAGTGTCAAAGTAAGAACTTAAACTGAGGTTCTCAGATTTCATATCTAATGAGCCTGCTACCATATTTTGATGCCACATTGTCATCTTTGAAAGAAATATATGTTTTATAACATAAGATACATCCTTGATAGTCATGGAAGGATGTTATATTATACATGACCAGTTTTCCACTAAGGTTTCTTTAGATGTCTCATTTTCCTGACTCACACCTATACTTGTCATACTGCATAGAAACAGTACACTAGACACCAAAGAAGAAGAAATATTAATTAAGTGTAACCTCTATTCTCAGACTTCTTACAGTCTGATAGTTAAGAATATACACAGAAAATTTGTCTCGCAGTACATAAAAATGGAGAATCTTTATCCCAACTCTTCCAAATGAATATGGGTTTGTAGAGTAAGACTTTATTTTCCTCTCAGAGATTAAGGGATATCTCGGAGGAGTCAGGAGATATTTGCTAATGCTATCATTGTCATTGAGCCCATACTGATGGCTACCCCTCAAGATTATCCATTAAGAATCATTTTAGTCTGTCAGTCTTAAGTAGCTTTTAGAAAAGATAATTATTATGTTTGGATAGTTAAAACAGATGGCACAGAACCATCCCCTCTCCCACCCCTGCCCACTTCCCAAATTTAGTCTGTGACTCTCTCCCACAAGGACATAACAGAGTCTAGGGGAAAGTGGGTTCAAATTTATAGTACATATATAGCACAGGGTTATCTAAAAGCCCCTTGCTGCCTGAAGTTTTTTCCCATTTGGGGGGTGCTTAAGTTCTCCTTAAGCATGATGCAGTTTCTTTTCTGGGCTCCTTGTTAAGCCATGAATCTATATCCAGTATTTCCTCCTACCAGAAGTTAAGTTGGAGATGCTGCTAGAAAACTAATGGGAAGATGGAAAGACTCGACTCTTCAAAGACTGCAAGGTCTTCCTCTTGCAAAGGAAGGAGGGGGAAGAGACATACACCTAAGCTGAAGCTCTCCTCCCCCTTTTCCAAATGGATCATCCCTAAAGGTTTGCTAAAACACTCTCCTAGCTGGAACTCCCCTAAACTAGTTAATTCAATACTTTTATACAAGATCCAGAAGGTATAACATCTCAGTCAATTAGAACAGACTTCCCTTCTAGCATCATTTCATCTCATCCACTGAGTTTCAGGTTGTTATTTGATTGATTGATTGAGGCTGTGCTCTCACCTAATTAAGGTAAAGTTGAATGACTGAGATGAATATATAAAAGTTAAAATTTAGAGCGGGTTGTTGGGACTCCATCATTAAAATGATATAAAACAGAATGAATGCTGATTTGAAGGTCAGAGGATCTGAGTTCAAATCTCATTCATTCATGGGACCTTGGATAAGTCACTTGACCTCTCTGGATCTGTTTCCTCAATGTAAAATGAGAGTTGAATTAGAGGGCCTCTGAGATTTCTCTAGCTCTAGAGAAGTTACACTCCTCTAAGTTAAAAAAAATAAAACAAATGAAAGCCCATGACATGAAAACGAAAAGATATCTGATTGGGGAAATGATGAAAGCTTTCATGGAGGAGAAGGTGCCATTTCAG